>OX419587.1:3399146-3929146 GCA_948473455.1 Teleiodes luculella | reverse complement strand
TAATTTAACAATATTTTTTTCACATTTTGGCAAGTAAGTAAACACGGTCACTAATATGGCATTAAAGCCGAAGATAAATAAATAATCTCGGCAATAGAAAAGTTAGAACATTTAAGTTGATTGTTTAACAAAATTTATGAATTCTTTAAACGAATTTATTAAAGTAATCGTCATCGTTTTTATTTAGTTGCCAGTTTGCCAGTAATAAGTATTTTAGAACGCACTTTCAAAACATGGCGCCGGATTTGATAGGCTGCCATGTTTGAACCTTTGATATATCTGTTTATTGTCCCAATCTACGCGAAGTAGATTTCACACATTAATTACAGGCTTTAAGTACACTAATGACAAAAATGAAAACAATAAATACACTGATCACATTGAGATCATATTTTGTTATTCTAACACCTTAATTTTCTTTAACAAAAACACACTAAGGACTGTCCGTAACTGACGATGGCCACATTGATTATATTTTCACATTATGGTAACACAAAACGAACAAAATCGTAACGTATAATAATTATATTTTAAATTAAATTGTTCCAAGGAACCCAACGGTAAATAAAGTTACATCTACAACGAATACTTATACACGTACCAGAAGGTAAACTTTAGATGTTATTTATAACGATACACACATGTCTTTTATTAATGACAAATTTGATCTTAATAAAACAAAAAAATTAAATACTTCAATAGTACCAGCTCTTTGGCGTTTTCAATCTGTTTCTAAAAGCATTCAACTTATGTATATACGACTTATGTTAAAGAAAAAAATAAAATAATATTAAACGATTTGGGGAATACTTTGGAAACGATAAATCCTTTGACACAAACCTTAGCTTTATACTTATTAGTTAACAACTGTGCACGCGACGCGAACGAATCTTAGTACTATATTCAGTTCATGTGCACCGGATACATCACAACAAACGTTCTCAAACTTACAACCTCTGCATAGCTTTTTCATTTTTTTTAATTCACTAGGAACGAGTTCTGGAATATTCTAGTACGGTCTCGATAGCTCTTTCGAACGTTTCAGTTGAACTTTGAGTCTCTTAGTACCTATTTGGAAGCCGTTCATAGCTTGTATGGCGGCTTGAGCAGAGGCGGCGTTGTCGTACGATACGAAACCGAAGCACTTTGATAGGTTTGTTTGTTTGTCTATGAACACTTTAGCCGATATCACGTGGCCGAAGGGCAGGAAGGTCGAAGCCAGGTCGGTGTCCGTGAATTCCTGCGGCAGGTGGTATATGAACAGATTGCCGCCTTCCGGACCTGGAAAACGATATGTAGGCGTTTTATTAGAACTTGTACAGATTTTTCCCAGCATTTTTTTTATGACTTTTATAGTTTAGATTGTTACTGCATCGTTGTTTATGTTTATGTTATGTTCAGGACTTTACCAATATTATAAGCAATGTTGTAAGGAACAAGTTTTTAAATAAAAAATAAACAGGTTAACAAACTGATAAGGTGCGCAAAGTATAATTTAAATTTAACATAATTTAAACAAGTCATTATATTTCTCAAATCTCAGACATGTCGTACATAGGTACGAGTACATAGAAATAAAACAAAATTATGTAAAATATTAATAGATTTCTTATAGTACGAAATAAAGTTTGTGTCAAAAAAGAAGCGTCATGGATTTTAAGGGCGCTGTAGCGCTTCATACGCTTCATACTTCATACTGTTCGTCAATACATTTGGTTATTGTTAATTTTTCAAATAGCCATATTTCGTATATTTTTTTAAAATCATAGTTTTAAATCCCTTCACACCACGACAGTTCTCTTTCCGCACACACTCTACATAACCTATCAAAATCGTTACCGTGTTGTAAATCCCGCCTCGGCTCGGCGGCAAGGGGCGCGCCAAACTGCAGGGTGTACGTATAATTGTACATGTTGTTGGGCATACCTTCGACCTGCTTCCCGGCGGCAGCGGCCGCCGCCGAGCCGAGCACGGAGCCGAGCGGCGCGGCTGCGAACGCGGTGCCGAACTGCGCCGCATACGCCGAACCCAACGGTTCCGCCGTCGACCCTGCAATCACCCGAGTTCCAATGTTAAATTTGCCGCCACTTTTCTTTTTATTTTTTTATTGGCAGTGATTTTAGAATCCTAACCTAAACCAACGGTTCCGCCGTGGTACCTGTAATCACCCGCTCGAATATCAAATCTTGCCGCCAATAACTATTTTTTGTAATGGAAGTTTCTTTTAATTTAATTTTATTTAATCTTTCTGCCAGTTTTAAGTAATTTATACTAACCTAACCCAACAGTTCTGCCGTAAACCCTGTAATAACCCGTTCCAATGTCAAATTTTGACACCATTTTCTTCGTTTTATTAGCAGTTTTGCCGTCACGATCTTAAGTATATTTTTCGAACAAATTAACCCAACGGTTCCGCCGTGGACCTTGCAATCACCCATTCGAATGTCAAATCTTGCCGCCAATAACTTTTTAAAGGCAGTTGCTTTCTGCCAGTGTCAAATTTTAAGTACTTTATACTAATCTAACTAGTAATTTAGTAATTTATACTAATCTAAATCGAACCAACGCAACGGGTCAATCACTCTTTCTTTTTTGAAAGTTATTATTGTGCCAGTGACATTTTAGAAGTATTTTACTGCCGTAAAAAAAACCGCGTTAAATTCGACCGCGAATCGTTAAGTTAAATAAAAAAAAATTACACCTACCTCTTTCTGGCTCTGACGAAACTTGTGCAAGTTCTATCAAGAATTTGACACTTTCTGGTATTAAAAAAAATCATTACTAAACACTAAGGTAAACCCTTCAGCGGGCACAAAACAATGAATTGAAAACAAGCTTATCTAGGCCTTCGCAGGAGTATTTTTACTTCTGCAGTAAATACATAATATTTTGTATTTACTTTTAGAATCGAAAACATATGAATTTTCTCGGCGCATTTTCAAATCTATGCTGTCTCTGAACACAGGTCCCTTACTGGGCGCCAAATTAGTGCAATTTTTAGAAAAGTCTTACATATTAAGTAATAAATAGGATTTAAGATATTTGTCTGTTAAATATAGTATATTATTATTTAAAAGTTACAATAACAGTTAAAGTTAACGCTAAGAATGCTTTGAAGACGGTTTTACTGGGGCATTTTTATAGGTACTCGTAGTTACTATTAGTAATCCTGTAAAATTTTTCAGTAAAAAATAATCATTACTAAGCGCTTATTTGGCTACCTTTTAGTTTAAAATTATTCCCATTTTGAAATTTTATTATAACAGGGCTTAAGAAATCTGACTGAAAAGCAATATTTTTCAGTGAGTAAATTATTTACTTATATTTAGTTCTTTCATATGCGCGATTTATCACAAAATATCTACCTACTATTGAATGTAAAACAATAGAAACATTACATCTAGCAAATTATCCGTAATACAAACATAAAACAGCTCTGTGTCACCAGATTCTTATTAAAATCTACGACGATCGTAAACAACAAACAATTTTTATTTTTAGCACCAACCATGCAAAAACAATAAAACAACATTGTTAATATACACAAAATGACTTATGTCGCAATTATTTATATGAAAATGTACAGTCTGTGAAACTGATTGTAAGTAATCAGTAGATATTGTTAGATGTTTAAATTATTGCGACGAATGCAATGAAAAAGAAGACGATTAGGTATGTACACAAAGAAATCAAACAAAAGCTGTTCATATTAAACCTCGCCACAAAACATTCCGTTATTTTTCAGACAACTACGAGTGATCTTCGAAACAAATAAATAAAAAATAAACAGCCATCAACATTCCGAATCACGGCCGAAACAATAACACTGAACCATCCTTAACAAACAAATTTATACTCTAAACAAGCACTCGAGTTCATACAAAACAAAAAACAATCGTTTAAACAGTAGGTACCCAAATTATATTCCAAATACGAATCCCTTTGTTATTTTTTCATAAAGAAGGCGTCATGGCCAATTTGAAATTAAAAAGCCTATTGCAAGCATCGCTAGTAAATCATACGTAAAGCCAATCTTAGTTTTATGTAATAAATGAGGTAGAGGCGGCAACCTTGGCGTTTTGTGCTTATTTTCCTGCTTCCAACACAATTGTTAATTTATTGCAGGGCTAAGTTACGGAGCGAGCGAAAATACAATAGTTTATTCGTGAACATTCTCGAGTTAATGGGGAAAAGTACAATACAAGCTCATTCAAAATTAAATTTGTTCCTAAAATTTAGAAAATTGAAAATCGTCGTAAATCTACTTAGTTCATTTAGTTACAACAGCTTATATTTTACTACATTTTTATCGAAAGTGTATCTAAACAAACTAAATCTTAGGAAAGACATTTTTATTAGCACGCACGTCTACCTCATTTACCTACATGTCATCTATAAAGCGAACAGATAAAATTCATTCCACGTAAAACACACATTTCGTTCCAAATGCGTTTTACCTGTGATGTTAGTCTTCCCGAGAAGACCTGAAGTGTGAAAAATGTTCATCGTTAATTAACGTTTTTTATTCAAATCCAACCTGAAATAGGAAAACTTGCCGACAAAAAACATTGTAATAGTTTGCTTTTTCAACTTAATGTGAAAGAATTCTGGCTCCAATTAGTCTTTTGAACAGGTTCGCAATTAGTAAGGGATTTATTGGACCAAATTTTCTTTCGAACGAATTCGGGCATAGGACAGAAGAAATTAATGATAATGAAGAATTCTAGAGCTATTTTAATTCTGTTGTAATTGTCCTCTGTTCGTACAAGGTCAGTCTCTTGATACTAGATTTGTAATTATTCTAATTAGTGTAAGTGCGAAAGCAATCTAGTCTAAAACAAGTTAATCTTTGGTAAACAACTTAAATTGGTAGTCCCCGAGGATGCGTAATAGAACATAATGAAACTACGCAATCCCACTTCTGATGTATATATATTTTTAGCTGTCCGGTTTTCACCTTGAGTAATTAATTTTCACGTGGGAATAATAGATAAAAACAATGTTATCTATGCCAAATGATGTCATTTTGTCACTCTGATAATTTGTTTTGCAATCAGTAAAGCTGTTTGCTGACGAGTTATTTTCAAATGTTTTATTAAGTACAGATTGAGCACTTGAAGCACTGTGGGTGTAAATCATGGAACCCTTTACATAAGGTACTACATATCATACACATGAAACGTGAACGAAATTATCGCGGATCCGTTGCATTGCCAGCAACAATAGACTAATTTAAATTGTTTACCAACAGATAGAGTACACACAATAACACAGATACATACACAGTTGCGGCGCAGCGGGCTGTGGCGCTGCGGCTGGCTGGATGGGCGCCGCTTGCGTCACGACCGGCGGCTGCGTCATCGCCGCAAGCGCAGCCAGGTTTTGCACCGACACGGGCGCCAATAACCCGCCCAGTTGCTCGGCCGCGCCCCCGCCCATACCTCCTGCACCCCCGCTCAGGCCTGCGCCATTGAAAGCGATATCCTGATAGTTAACACCTACGAGAAACGGCACGTGTCAATAAACAAAACAAAACGGGACCAACCAAACGGGAGCATGCGGGATCGGGAAGGGATTCTGGATGAACCTCTAAAGGCATCAAAAGGTAATATTTTGCGAAACACGCGTAGGTCAATACAAAACGGGTAAGGCTGAAAATAAAAATTGTTAATACGCTTGCTATGTATGTGGAAGATGTTTAGATTTGCCAAATGGTCGACGTCTACGACGCGCGCCTTACTTTTGCCATTTATTATAATAAACTAGTTTATATTAAGAATCGTCTTATGTTATTATTAATTTAGGAAAGTATTTCAATACTGAATTTTGTCATAGGCTATTAGGACAAAATATTTACTTCGTGTTTAATGGGAAGGATGTAAGTTTAATGGATGTATTTATTAAAGTAATGAGCCACTGAAACGCTGGTTAAGGATAATTGAGAAAGCAAAAGTGAGAAACGAACATAAACGTATAAGTAGAGGTAACGAACGAAACGATGTTTAAAAATAATATAACCACATTTGAACGAACAATTGCAAAACAAGTTGTGTAATTATAACAATTTCCTGTAATTGAATCATTAGCGTGAACTGTGACTCATTTTCCAAACGAGCGGACTCAATATTGTAATTATCATTTTTGTTAGTTCCATATGCAATGTTGATTATTCAGCCAAATCAAGTCAAACATTCACTCTCGTGGAAACCGATTGGTTAAAAACTCGGGTTGTTAATCGTGACAAAGATTTACCAAAAACAACAAATGCGTTGAACTCATGCCTTTAGTCATTATATCACTCAACGTTAATACAACTAACATTGAAAGAAATAATTTTGGAAAAGCTTACAAGTATCGTTACCTTGCAGCAGCGTTGACCCCTGACCCTGCAGCAATTGCTGCTGCAGCCCAACTGCCTGCAGTTGCTGCAGCAGTTGTAGTTGCGTCGCAGGAGACAAGGCGGCTTCCGAGAGGTAAGCAGCCGGCGCTACCGGGGCAGCCAGGCCCCATAGACTCGCCTGCATCGCTTGAAGTTTCTTTTGCTCCTTTTCTTTTTGGGTGTCAGCAAATTTGACTACTAAAGGCGCTGAGCAACCCTCCATAGTTTGGCTGTGGTGCAGCGCCTAGAATTGACATCATTATTAAAATTAAAACCCGTTTTTACTTTTGTTACTATCATCGATCATGGCTGTAGGCCTACTATGTATGTAAGTAGCGACAGGCTCAAGAAGCTTTCAAACGCGACATATTGACAGAACTACTATGGCTCTAATGTCAGTGTGACAGCTTCTTGAGTACCTATACTAATCGGCTTACAACTAAAGCGTAGGAGGTTTTTTTTTCAATATTTTTGATTACTAGCCGGTAATTGGAGCGCAAGAACTACTGAGCCCCTAAAGGAAACCGGAGTTTAGGAGGTCGGGTGATGGTATTACAAGTTGTTTAATTACAATCCTCGCGAAAGCTTTGCAAAATAAGATGTCATGATTGAACGACTAGGCCCAAGTCATTTGAGTAACATAGGAATGATTTGAGTAACATAGGAACTCACCTTGATAGCGGCGATGGCCGCCTGTTTCGAGACGAATGTGACGAACGCACAGCCTTTGCTCTGGCCCTGGGCGTCGCGCAACACCGTACACTCCTCTATAGCACCATGGCCCGCAAACAACGAGCGCACGTCGTTCTCAGACAGCTTCTTGTTTAACATGCCCACGAATAGCTTGCGTTCTGTGGACAAGAGGAAAACGTCAAATGTTTGACTGAACATACGTAAGGAATTAAGATTTAGACACAAGTATTCATCACACAAATGTTTGTCCTGGGCGGGTTTCGAACATGCGACCCTGGACCTTTTGGAGGGTGTAATTTTAGATGTATAAGATACTCTTACAACTACCAAGTCAAAATCTGCTCGACATGAGCTGTCGGGGTAACATAAGGTTTCACGCGTGAGTCATAGTTTTATTACCCCATTGGAATAAAATTTCAAAATGGCAGGTTTCTCACAAAACTTTGACAGTTAAAATATTGTCACAGCGCTTTCTGGAGTGATGAATGGAATCACTCAATACAATAATAATATGACATTTTTATCTTATTAATTTGCACAATTTTATGTAATTAATTTTAATGAATTCTCTGAACCTTTATGACATTATAATAATTATTTATCTGTTAGACTTTAATAACGAGCGTAAAGTAATCTTTTTTTTTGTTTAAATTGTTTGGTGTAAAATTCTTTCATAACTGTTGACCTTGCTCTCCTACATGACATGCTATTTAATTATTTACTGTTGACTTTATTACGATTTATGACGCTGTATAACGATTTGGTTCTTTATGTACTGTAATGTTATACTTTTATGATGAATAAATGATTTGATTTGATTTGATTTGATTTCACTCGAATCTGTTTGATTGCGATGAAAAGATGAACTACAGATCCAATATCTGTTCAACTCGCCAGTTCAATATTCAATATCCTTTATGTGAAGCTAAGATATTACATCATAATATCTTACGCTCACGCTTATCAGCGGCGTCACGTCATCACCCCTCCTCAAGATAAGTTAGTGTGCCACGAGCAAACTTGGCAGTTGACTTTAGGGCGCCCCGCTTTCTTTCACCTGCGAGTTTTTTGTATTATAAGCTGATTAGGGTACTTGGTATGTAATTTTTATCAAGCCGGAATCTCTTGTTGGGTAGAATTCAACATCAAATTGGATGCAGAGGTATAGGCCTGGCAAGGTGATGCTAATGGGTACGAATTTGATAGGTGTGCGAATAACTAGGGACTACTATTTGGTATTCTGTGGAATAACTCAAGGCTGTGCATAAGGTCGATTCATCCTCCGCCATTATGTCATGTGACAAGTATACTTCACAGTCCTTTTACATTGAATGTAGATTATTATAGTTCTTCGTTAGAGGTATGAAGTAGTAAGAGCTGGTAATAACGGTTTTTAAACGAAAGCTTTTTAATTTATCTCGATAAGAAAGACTGATTTCTTGAATGTCTCCCTCTTTCAATTACTCGGCTATTAATCCTGAGAAACTAGAAACTACAGTCGCTATCGATATCGAGGCGGGGAATTACAAAGCAATCCACAATAGTAACTAAGGAAGCTCATTTCCTTGGTAACATCCTCGCTGCAGAGGGATATAAAACTTTTATGGCGACGAAATATCAAGTATTCAGACACGAACGTCGCGTATTTGCTATGGATCCGTCGAGTGCATTGTACACTCGAAACATCGGTGTCAGAAATCCTCTTCATGTGATCCTGAAATATGTAGTTCGCGGCCCGCGCTCCGCTGGGTTAAGTGCGAATTTACGACTCTCATCCCACTACCAGTAAAGCATTCTTGCTTCCATGCATACGAATTTTGATGCCTTAAACTTTAAAATTTAAGGACACGCTCGCGAGATTTGGGCGATGTAAGGAGGTTTCGAACACAAATATTCGCATAATAAAACATTGGAGGAATTTAGAGAGGTTTTATACAATGTAAAGTTAGACTGTTAGGGCGTTATGAGTTAAAATCCAACATTGGTGTTTCCAATCCCCAGAGGGGACGAGCGCGGTGAAATTGAAAAGGTACGAAAAGCGCCCGTCTGTTACAAATATTTCATGCCCGTAAAATCAGCACGCTCGCGCGGAGATTAGCATGAAAATGGTGCGAGAAAACGAGCCGGGATCCGGGAAAAACTCAGTGGAGCCCATACACCGCACACCGCGCGAATTGCCTAATTTCAACGCCAGCTTTGTGCCACGGATAAATGTTTGATTCCAAGAACACACGTGAGAACAACTCGTGCGAAACGGAAGGTGTTTCAACCGAAAAAATATTACACACCCTTTTTTAGAAGCAGTCAGTATTTCTATAGGTAGGTAGGTCACTGTTTAACTTGTGAAATTCCTTAATATTTGACTTTTTAAATAATATTGCTCACTTACCTGCAACCTGTAAGATAGGCCACTAGAAATGTGTGTCCTACACTTACACCATCACGCGTCGTGATTTCACGCTTTAGTAAAGAATCACGAGCTTTCAAGGTTGTGAAAACAACAAAGACAAATATACGTTTCTAAGTAGGCAGTTTTCATGAAGCAGTAGTCCAAGGTAACTACTAATTAGAATATTCAAGCAGTAGATAGCCCGCTTAAGCGCTGAGCGTAATCAGTTTTAAATGCACGAGTAATTGTGTACTTAGCGCAAATAACGCTTTAAAATGTTAATGCTTTAAGTGCGCCATCGGGCCCGTAACGGCATCGTTCGTTAAACAATTTACATAACCTTCTGACTGCCGGGGGAGTGAGGGGAAAAGGGCTCTTCCACCACAATATAAGAAGGAATAATTTACAAAATAATCAGGACACTAAGGTTTCTAGCGTTGTCGCACTGCGTAAGAGCTTTACTGGGTAAATTTTCGATGTTCCTTACTAGCATACCATACCGCATTTGCAAGTGTACTGCAATTTTGACACTTAAATGATCCCATTTCCACAATATGTTCTTACTTAGCTACTGCGACTAGGTTATCGGAGTCGTTAAAAACGAAGGACGTTTTGACAATTAACACACTGGTAAATGGGCTTTCAACGACTTTGGTATTTGTATTTTATTGTTAGAGCGTGTACCTTTTACGACTGTCTCTCTTCTTGGGTAGAATTCAACATCAAATTGGATGGTGAGATGTTCTCTTAAACGTTGAAAGCGGAATAGCCATTTAAGTCTTAATTCGCCTTTTCCGAGATTAGACTTCTTTCCAAGATCAGCTTTCTATTTAATGTTACCTACTGGAAATTGGAACTGAAGTCTTTCAGATATACGATACCTCTCTAGCTGTTTTTTTAACATAAAATACATTTAGTTCATTTGAAATCCTCCAGTTGTATGAGAAAGCTTTGGTACAGCTTATTTTAGGAAGTTAACGGGATTATTAACATTTTTCTGCTCAATAGTTTCTTTAGTATAATCCTGTACCAATCTTTGACACGTTTTCGTATTAGCGATTCCTACATTTTTTATTTTTCCATATAAACTGGGCTCTCAGTACGTAGAAAATATGCCATGTGACCATATGGCCTTCTGAGTACTAGAGTACCGGTGGTGGCAGTGCGTAAGAGCTATTAGGCACAAATCGTATTACGATTAATCATTGCGACATTTCTGAATACTAAACAGTATACATTGTTTGCTCCCTAGAGTCATATGGACGCGTCAGAAACAAATTCATAAACAGATCCACGAGTAATACAGAACAAGAAAATAACACAGTGAAGCAACACATTCTAAGATTACAACAATCTTAAAAATACAACGGAATTAAGGATACAAAGTACGTACAAGAGGTCTGGTCAGTAAAATTTTCAACTTCAAACCAGATAAATATCCAAAATATTTATTAAATTGGTCATGACGTCATCGGTGGCCAAGTGGCCTAGGGCCTTCCATTCGGAAGTTCGCAGATTCGAACCTCGGCACGTACCAATGAGTTTTCGATTTTCGAATTCATATGTACCTACGTTTATTCGACGCTCTTACGGTGAAGGAAAACATCGTGTGTAAACTTGCACACACATGCGAAGTAATTCAAGGGTTGTGTGTTGAAGTTGACCAACCCGCACTCGATCAGCGACTAAGGCCTAATCACACTGATTTAAGGGAAGGCTCGAGCCGACCCGTTATGACGTGACATTTTTAAATATGGATGGAAATGTTGCTAAATTCTACAGCCATTTTTTATTATACGGGCGTATTATCTGCTTGCATAATGTTTATATGGGCATGCATTTTTACAAAGCAAAATATTCGTGTGTAGTTTATTTATGTTCAACAGAAATATACCCAACAGAAAGTTAATACTCGACAACGACTGCTTCTGAATTCGTGAGAGTATCGTTTTCAATTTCCATTTTAGATTCGCCGGCTAAGTGCTAATGCAAATGTGTATTTGTATTTGTTTGTTTGCAAGTCGCTACTTGCTTCCAATTGCCTGAACAGGTAAACCTTGAAGTTCAGCAATGGCGTACGAAGGTAGGTTTACTGTTTCCTTTCAGCTTTGTTTTATTTCATTGGTTCTCTTCACAGCTAGCCTGATTATTGATTTTTTCGTAATTTGAATCTCTTTGATTATTCCATTGTTCGTTGAATGAAACTTTTTTAATGCTATGTTATAAAAACTATACGTGAACTATTTCCTTTCTTGTCTGGTTACGCCCGCTACGTTGATTTATAATGTCTCAACCTTGTGAAAAAGTCCTAATTTTTTTTTAGAAGTAAGTAAAATCGCAGAATACAGAATAGGTAGGTAGGTAGGTAGTCCCGAGTAAAATTTTGAAACGATAATCTATTCTAGTATCTAGCTGGATTTAAGCAAGCAAGTAGAATTGAGAAAATGTACGAATTTTAATAAGCAAAAGCGCTAGTGTCGTAACATCTTGGCGCCCGAAAAGTGTCAAAGAATATTTACGAGTTTTTTTACGGGATATGAGGGTATTTTTACTGAACAAAAAGTACTCGATATGTCACGTGTCGCCCTTTGTCAAAGTGCGTTTGCTTGTCCGGCGAGACAATGTGTCGTTAACCGCGAGTTATGCGACAAGCGCGTTGTAAAGACACCTAGAAACTCTATTTTCAAGAGAGAAACAAAATATGACGTCATATGTCTACTGTACGTAGATGGAATATGATTTGTTTCTGGAATATTCTCAATATGATTGATTTCTTTGTAATTCATTTATTCCTTTGAGAAAAATGGAAGAGCAGGGCGCTTGGTGTACCTGATGAAATACACCTCAATTTAGTTTCTTGTTTACTGATATAGCATCTATGAGAAAAGAATATTGCTTTATCAATATAAACAATGAACATTTAAAAATGTATTTTTGCTTTTACTGTAGTAAGCACGAGTATTTGAGTAACTCATTAAAGTCTGTTGCATCAAATACTTTGTAACAGACTGTCTAACCGGTAATATTTAAATTTTACCCACTCAATTAAACCTTAAATGTTATCTACATCAATATGTCCCAGGCCCATGTAAGGGTTTTAATTCTATTACTTTCAGTATACCTTTCTATCTCTCGAACAATCGACCCGAGATGACAGTACAATCCTCTCTGGCCTCCTTCGTTCACTCATTCAACCGCACCATCCCCTCCGCGTTCATTCAAATTTATTCAATTTTATCAAGCGGTTCCAAGTGGAAATGAAATGTCAGGGTACACTTCCTACTCCATTAGAATTCCTTCAAATGTTCAGTTGTAGTTCGACAGGTGAAAGAAAAATCAACCTCGATATCGGAGTTGCCAACATTCTTTGCAAGGGTGTTAAATATTTTATCTTCCGCATACCCAGTAGATTTTCGTTTTTTTAAATTCGGGATGAGCGCGAATTTATCACAGCACCAAAAATTTTAAACTGTGTTATTAACTCTCTTTTAAGTCTTTACGGTTATATTTTTTATTATTACATATTTTGATCCAAATAGCTATATTTACGTTTAATAAATAAATTATAATTATATTATTCTAAGTGAATATCAAGTCAAAATATGTTACGTATTTAAGGAATATAAGTATTACAAAATCTTAATTATACTTTGTATATGCTCTCTCTTGCGAATCATTCGTTACCCCACACCACAAACAAGGAAAACTTATCGCCATCTTGAATGCATTTTGAAAATGGAAACGAATCGTGTTGGCTGGTGTCTTCTTGTCTGCGCGAAACGTCGCAAGATGACGGACGTTGAATTTCCGCCGGTGACAGCCGAACGCACATCGGAAGAGATGGAACAAGCAAATTGATTTTACAATCCACTTCTCCTTTTGTTGTGCAAAATTACAAGAAAAACGTCGGGACGGAGAAAGAAAGAAAAAATAAGAAATGGTATGTTCGCTTTAAAGTTTGTAATAATATTCGCTTAGATACCATCTTCTTTTGATGGAAATGGAAATAAACTTGTTTTCTGTTCACGTGGTAGATATGAATGAGGAAGGCATTCTATTTTTTAAACGACTCCAAAAAAGGAGGAGTTTCTCAATTCGACCGTATATATATGTAATAATATTTAATGTAATAATTTTCAACAACATTACAACAATAAATAAATTCTCTGAAATTTTTATAATCCAATAAGATTAAAAGAAGCTCAAAATAAAAGCTTGTGTTTTTTAACACCTTTCCTGTCCTGTCCAAGGGCCCCCAATGTTTTTTCAGGAGTCCGTGCTAATTGTCATTTAGATATAATGCAACTACACGATAGTAGACGACTGAAAAATGTTCCACATACAAGGCATGGATGTTGCAAACATTTTGTATGATTTATATATAATTCTTTAATCGCTTTATTTTTACTTTTTCATGAAATTTTCACTATATTGTGTCATGTTGATGGATGTTTACATGACTTAACTTTCAATCTATTCAGCGAATAGCAAGCGTAGCGACATATTGTCCCAAACTATTAAAAATATAAAAATAAATGCAATACGTGATATATGAACAATATTTTGAAATTCTCTTTTTAAAAACACAAAGCCCGCATTTCGCGACAAGCGGCCGAATTCCTCGCGATATTTTTATCGCAGCAAGGTTTGTACCAAAAGCAACTGTAAATTAATTTAGTTTCAATTAACTAGGTGCATAAAAATACAACTGAATTAAATCTATAATGTATAAAGTACTGTTTCAATAAAATGCAAACCTTATATTCATTTTGTAAGATCAGTCATAGAAGAGCGGAGCGGAGTCACAGGTATATTTTACTTCCTAGGAAGACTAAATCACTCTTTGCAATATTTATGTAAAACTTTAAAAACAATAACAATATTTTTTTATAAACTTAGAAAGTGAAATTAAGATGCATTTAATTTTCATAAGAAAATATCTTAGTAATCAGTGCCTTTATGAATAACTTTTAGGTACTATTTTATTTTATCACTAGCCTTCCGCCGCGGCTCCGCCCGCGTTAACAGTTTTTCCCGTGGGAATGAGGCATTTCCCGCGGTAAAAGGTAGCCTATGTTACTCAGGGTGAATGTAGCTTTCTAATGGTGAAAGAATTTTTGAAATCGTTCCAGTAGTTTTTGAGTTTATTCATTACAAACATACACACAAAAATACAAATCTTTCCTCTTTATAATATTAAGCATGATCAATGAAGATTTTTTTTTAGAAATAGGGTCTATTTCTATATGTATTCAAAAGTATATAAAAATATTTTTTTTAAATAGCGGCAGCCCTAAACGCGTCACACATACACGCTCGATAACAACACAGGGTAGTTAGTCCTAGTTAATTAGCACAAAACAGTAGCGTCTTCCTCCTTGCTAACAAGTTTTGACAATTTTGTAACTACTTAATAACGGTGAAATTAGTTCACTGCAGTGTTGCAAAGTAGCGCAGTAGAACAACTACGTACTATAAATTAAATTAAAAAAAAAGATAACTGGCTGTCTGTAGCAATGTACGTTTTTTTTTTGGAAAAAATACGTTTCAACGGGGAAAAGCAAGCTTTGTTGATCCAAAATAAATCTCTTGTAACCATTCACATATCGTTCACTTATGCAACCATCCACAACTGCAATCCCCAATGCAATGTTAAGAATGTTTTTAACTTTTGGATATTTCATTTATATCATTATTTATATCATCTTATCTGGCGAGTTCAAAAATAGAACGCGAGGGATGTTTTTCATGTAGATTATGACAAAACTATCGACAGTGTGGCAACACTAATTCCCAGTTTTAATTTCATTCTTGCCAGTTGCAATTTGTAATGTTTTAAACGAGTTGCTAACTGCGGTCGAATTGGCAACCTCTTGCTGAAGTTTTTACTAGGAAACTGCTACCAGGAAACTGCGAGATGAGACTTTATGAAAGACAGCTTATCTCGGCGAGCTTTGGAAAATTAATCAACTTGTATTTATAAAACAAACTGCGGAGCTTCTTATTTATATTCAAACAGTTATTTTGATTCCAGGTATCATAATATTATGAAAAATATATAAAATGTCCCAAATGAGGTGAATATTCTGGCTACAATAATTGAAACAGTTACTTACACACGGCTTTAATAACTTTAAAAATTAGTACATGTTCAGCGGTTTTGAGTGACTTTCCAAAAAATATCTCGGAAACGAAAGAAAAATTCGATACACCCATAAATAGATCATCCAATGACTGAAAGTCCTTTAAATTTTTCATAAGTTTTCACCTACGTGCTTACACCTTTATTATAAACTAGCTTTACGCCTTGCGGCTCCGCCCGCGCTAATAGTTTTTCCCGTGGGAATGAGGTATTTTCCCGCAGTAAAAGGTATCCTATGTGTTATTCTGATGTATTAAGCTATATTGTTGTAAAGTTTCATAAAAAATCCAACCAGTAGTTTTTGCGTGAAAGAGTAACAAACATACATCCATCCATCCATCCTGACAAACATTCGCGTTTATAATATTAGTTTTACTTTGTTCGCGCTAAAATGGCATACGTCGAAGGCAGTTTTATAAAAAAAAAACAAGCAAATAATGTGCGCTCCCTAATTTCTGAAAAAGCTATGCACTACGCCTGTTTGAGGTGTGTGTTCCTCTCCAAAATTAGGGAGCAAACCTGGCGCAGCATTGCGCCATTGTTTCCGGCATACTCCCGACTTCTGGCGTATTTATCTCGCGTTCGCGTCCTTATTTGACGAGACTTTATTATGTGCGCTAGCTTTTCACGGGAGGACCCTATCTTGAGAGTTTAAGCTCGAATTGAGCATAAAAAGGCACTGAGATTTTTAAAAGGAGGTTTGGATTGTACATAAGGGTAATTTGGTCATGTTTTATTTGTTACAGAATCGATACCATTATTTGGCTGGACGAAGCGACGATGCAGTTGGATGCGTGCAAAAATCGGGCCAAATATAACGTAGATGGCATTTGGATATGACACGACTAAAGCTTGTTTGTGATATCAATGTTCCAGATCATATTATGTTCCATTGTTGTACACTTTTGCCAAAATTTCAAAGGCGGAAAAGTGACTGAAATCCATCCTCCTAAGTACATAAATTTTATATCTGAAAATATTTTGCGGAACGTGGTCGATTTCAGTTCAGATAAACTGAGGCCACGTTTTCTCAAAAAAAGGAAGTTGCACGTTGAATTGGTCATTGTCATTATTTATGAAATTAATGTTTCTTCACAGTGTCTCGGAAGTTATAAAGAACTATTTTCGCATGCGACTAAAGGGTTTAAGAATGCATCCTCAGACCAAAACGAGAGGCAAAGAAGAGGGTAGGAATACACGTCGCTCCGTACCGCTTACAGCACGCGACTCTCATGGGAATATTGTATTAGCAAAATATACGCGAGGACGTGATTAATTTTAAATTGGATCCCTCTTTATACTCTCGTGTCAATAGATTTCGGTTCTCTGAAAAGTGTATCCTTTGTTTAAATTTGAGAGAGGCAGGAGGATTCTGAGGATTGAAGATGGCGAAAATTTTGGATTGTGAAAATAAAAATTATCATTAGTATCGTATGGATAATATTTTAGATGAAGCAAGAAAAAATTACATCCATCGCCGGATATAAATTAATTAAGTACATACATTATAACGATTAAGGTTTCCGGAATGAGATTTCTGTCCAAGCAATAAGATTGCTTAGCTTTTCATGTATTTCTGTATTGTCTTTGTTTTGGTGTCAATACAGAATATTTTATAACAACCAATGCCATTATGGAAGAAGAACTTAATGGCCCTTATACAATAAAACTTTTAGAAGGTGAGGAAGTTAGATCATTCGAAATGGAGCAAAATAACGCATGTCTGCCACTTTTTGGTAATAGCCAAAATGTCTACTTAAGAGTAGATTTTTACTAAAGGTAAGCGTGGAATTAGATCAGTCAATATGAATGGAATGGAGCGATTTATTGCTTCTTTGTTCATTGGCGTTATTTTGCAAGTTTTTGCCACTTTTTCATAAGTGTAAAAGACCCTGTCTTGGAGCAAAGTCGTGGCAGAGTCCTATTAAAGTAGGTAAGCGTGTCATGTTGTGTACCGTCAGCAAGCAAGGCTGTTTTCGCACCTCGCTACAAGTTTGTCGCCAACCTTACGTACCATGTGTACCGATGTTATCTTCGACCTCAAGGCAATTTATTAGTCATTTTACAAAATTTTATGAACAATTTTAAAATATGCATTTGATTTTAGATACGTAGTAGTATTATTAAGGTAGGGTAACTTTCAAATGTGATTTTCTGTGCTATGTAAAATACGATTATGTATTTCAATTTCTGCCAATTGGGACAATTTTTACACCTATCAATTGATTTTTCCCATAACTGACGTAATATTTTTACCAAATAATAGGTACCTTACCTAGTTACCTATATATACGGTGGGTAAGTATCTATTTTCGTCACCTATGCATTCTATCCTTTTGAAATGTATTTGGTTGTCCAAATTAAAAGAAGGAATATCGGTTATAGATTTTTCGTCTATATTTATCAGTTCTAGGTCCTTATAGGTTAAAAAGACGATTTATTTTCAACTTAGTTACTTTATGCTTTCAGTTAAGTACCATTCTATAAATGTCTAATGTTATTTGATCAGTCTCTCTGTACATTTCATTTCACTTTTCTTCTAATAAAAGAAAAGGAAAAATACACGTTACGATTCCGTGCGAGTTTTCCTGCTAAATCGCCTAACACTCACGTTCCATCTCCTACTTCAATTGATTCAATCATACGCGCCATACATCAAAAGCCACTTATTTTAATAAAAACATTTCCATTTTTCTTGTTTCCTGACGTGAAATGAATTTCGCGAAATGGCGAAACAAAGGGTGTTTGATGTTGTGCAGAGCTATCAGTACATACAATGTATTAGAGGGGCTTGGGCCTATCAGGAATGTTGGTCTTAGTTACACCTATACATACGTACACCTATTTGATATTGTGTTCTATAAGCACGTGGACACACGTGGGTAAGTGCTAGTTGATTGGTAGATAGGTGTATGATATGTATTTATATGAATTTTCCACATACCTACCTAACAGTAAGCCAGATGGAAAATATAATATAATGAATTTAATTTTTAAATGTAGGTACGTCAAAACAGCGATCGGTAATTCGGTATTGGCATGACACAGAACGTCGAAAGAAAGAAATCGCGTGATAATGCAAATTTCTTTGAACGAAAACGGAAAACAAAGTAGATAATTCTTAGTTTGGAAAATACGCAATTCAAATGAGATACTTAGTCGAAATAAAAACTAAGTTTTAGGGCATGTCCCCGAGGCTTGTTGTTATTGTTGGTTGATATTGGAAAATTACATTAAGAAAGCAGATGACTCTTTCCAATACTTTCTTTGTTAAAAGCTACATTCGTTCTATATACTGGTGTGGTGCGTAGATTTTTTTAAAATGAAGTCGAATGTTGTCCAATAATTTAATTTAAAATAACCAGAATCGTTTATCATTGTTCTAATTATCACAATTGTGGAATTGCTGTAAAATCCATAAACTGTGGCATTTATTATAGAATTGGCAACACTCCAGAAATTCAGTTCTGAATGATGAGAGCAGGCTTCAAGACATTGTATCAGTAATCATGTTAGTCGACTTTGGTGTAAAATAGGAAGAGTCCTCAAATGAGCTGATAAAAAAACTAAAGAATTATCACCACAACGATGTAACATGCAAATAAGCGATAGTGTATCATTTTTTCGAAAAAAGTACCATCACTCAAATTGTTTTACCTACATTCTTCGCGAGTCCGATAATTTTAAACTCGCGTCGTTCGCTTCGCAAAAATTTTTAATTAAGAAATTTCTTTACTGAAATATCCTAACTATGTAATACGATTGTCTTGCATGTTTCGATATACTGTAGGTACATGTAGTGAAGCAATAATGATATTGCAGTCGTGGGAAATAGCGAATGCGCTTAACAATACTTTTTGTGCATAAAGATGAAAATACTTTCATTTTCGATGTATTTGTAACAATGTAAATTGATCTCTCTTGATTTGTGTTTGTGACTTCTACTAGCATTTAGGCACTTATAAAAGTCACTGCCATTTCAATATCTACTTACGAAAATAAATATAACAAGTAACTTTTTGTGGTTAAGTATATATTTCTTTTTGGCCCCCCAATCGGCGGTCTAGCTATTTTTCAGCAGAAATGATGAAATATAAAACAAAAAAGAAATCACTCGCAAACTCATCTAGTTATAAAAAGCAATCATAAAACACAATACCTGTACAAAACAGAACATCAAGCCAGAAAATATCCTCCGCACGCAACTCGACTTGTCAACTCGGTTACATTTTATCTGCGGGCAGCCCATTACGTGCGTTTGTTTAATCAAATACACACAGTGGCATAATCACGGTACAATGAAACGAAAAGATATGAAATTTGTTGGAAATAACGTACAATGGTCGGGCCATTGTGTGCGCCGGGTTTCGCGGCGATCGCGATATGACACCCCATTCTGCGGACAAACGGTCAGCTACACACGCGCCAAGAAATTCATCCAACAAGTCTGTTCATTAATCAGAAGTACAGCGTCCGATAACGCGCAGGACCGATCGTTATGGAGATGTTTGGGAGAGGCCTTTGTTCTGCGGTAAATGGCTTGTCTTGTATTATGACGAACAGAATAGAAATTGTACCTAGCAAAAAAAACATACCTTCTGCGCTATGTTCTATGTCATAGTACACAAAAAGTTCGCAAAAGTTGGTGTACTCATTACTGAAATTGCAATTTCATAGATAGATAGACAATTTGCCAGCCTGCATGCTTGCCTGGTGCCAGGGAGCGGGATGTGCATTTATTAAGAACGAAAGAAATATATAGTTTAGTCGTACAGGTCTACTTTTCAATCCTGTTTGTGAATTATACTGTGCTTTTTTAGTGTGCTATAAAATCTATTATATTCTCTTCTTTCTTAATAGATAAAGGTAAGTTACTCTACCATCATCATGTATATATGTATAACAATTATTCGCTACTCTTTTTTCAGACCATTACATTCAATCGAAAATAGCCTAGTTAGATCAGTACAAGTCTTCAAAAAGCTTTCTGTAAAAAGTTCATCATTCTTCGCAGCAGTGAGTAGTTCACCTAGTGACACAAGTGGGTAAAACTCGTGAGAAAATTAAACAATGCCATCACTGGCTTTCCATTTCACTTGACATTACTGCGGTCCTTGCGGAGTCGTTGAGGTACTGCTATCTGCGGGACGAATGGGAACAACCCGAATGGGCATTACACGAATGGGAGCAACCCGCAATTGTCTCACTATCATAATAATAAAACTAGAAAATGGACGGAGGTGTCAGACAAAACATTTTGCTGTTTTATTTATTTAACTGCTCGTGAAACAGTGCGGACTAGAGAATGGAACAAAGAAGAATCAGAAGTATGAAATACGAACGATGCAGTTTTTATAAATTTAGATTCAGTTTATAACACCACTGTATTCTTTAGAGAAGAATTAAATAGTATTAGTACACGTGCCACATTATTTGAACAAAATATGGATTATGTGCTCTCTTAAATGGAAGTTGCATTTTTTAATAAGTAGAAACAGGACATTAAAAACATAAAACAATTTAGCGCCTGCATGATCCAAAAAAAGATAACAGACTAGCGAAACAGCAAATCATTTGACATGACAGCGAATAGTGCGGTTAAAATATAACACACGGTTGTACGTTAGATGTCAATCACCTACCCAGAATTCAGTACGAATTTATGAATAAATGGAATGTGCAAGCTTCGCCCGTTGAAGCGAACCGATATCTAGTGTCAATATTTGGGATCACAGGAGTATGAGTCCTCGCTACGGACGTTATTTTAGGGGTGTGACAGAGATCTCTACAAATAGGTCATTTTAAACAAAGAACGTAATATGGAATCCATTTGTACTGGGTGGCGCAAAAGTAAAGACCCTATTTGGTTCAGCTATAACATTTTTTCTAAATTAGAAAACTAGATTTAGGTTTTTTTAAATGTATATTTGTGCCATTAAATTTCGTACCATTAGGATTTAAAGATGATGTCTTTTAAATGGTGACCTCCAGAGTTGATACACATTTGAGCCCTATTTATGACATTTTGCATAACTTGCCGTAACACTTCCTGCGATATGTTCGTTATTTCTTGACGAATGTTTTCTTTTAGAGCTGCGAGAGTCTGTGGCTTGTTCACATACACCCGAAATTTCAAAAAACCCCAAAGAAAGAAGTCTGGACTGGTCAGATCGGGTGATCTTGCAGGCCAAGGCAAATCGCCAAAACGAGAGATAACTCGGCTTGGAAAAGCGTCCCTCACTAAGTCCAAAGTTTTATTCCACGTTCTTGGGGAGTAAAACGGTCCATGTTTATTTTCAGTGTATTTTACATTTGTTCACTACACAATTTTCAACAACAGAATGACAGAAAATGTCATATAAAAAAAATAAAAGTATTTTCTTTAGTGCCAGTACTTTTGCGCCACCCAGTATTTGAATCATCCATCATTCAACATTTTAGGTAAACGACATCTAACGTTTTACCCGAATACTGATTAAAAGGGCCATATTTCAAAAAAGCACATTAGTTTTAAAACAAAGTGTCTTCTTCAGTATGTGATATTGCTGCAAGTAGATTTTGTTCTTTTATAAATGCGGGTAGATGTATGTCTCTCAGCGATGACAATTATTATTAACACAAAGTCGTTATCGGATGACACTGTGAAATTATATTCATCAATCATTCTCAGTTTCATAGAAAGCATCTAAGGTAGAAGACTATTGAAGAAAGTAAACTCATAGAGATTATCATTATCTCTTCCACTCTAAGAGACACTCTAAAAAGAAAAACTCCAACAAAACAAATAGGAGCATGCAAAACATTTTTTAAACAATAAGAAGAGCACACATTTCGCGCGAGAGATAGCTGCGCTTAAGGGATCCAACGTGATTTATGAATAAACAGAGTCCGGCGAAGCGTACAGCGACCGGCATCTAGTGTCAATATTTGGGATCACCAGGTCTCGGCCGGACATGTCGCTTGCGGTGCCAGGGGTGACGGAAATACCGCACAAATCTATCGTAATAGTATGTTTGTGCTAACACCTATAGTTGAGGTAGCTTATCTAGTGTAAGATCTTTGTTTTTGTTGTGTGGGACGTGTTGCTATTCGTATTTCGGGAAAACCTCGTAGGTTCATTGCTTCTGGATTTTTTGAGTCATTATTACTGATTCTCACCGGGAAGGCGTGAAAATAATTCATGTGATCGTAGTGTATTTCTTTTTGTCATTTCAAACTATTATATTTTAATTATTTTTTATATAATTTATAAAGCTCGTGATAATTTTTGCAATAGTCATGAGAGCAATAAACAAATTGCCCAAGATTTAAATGTTTTTGCTGTTAGTGTAATTACTTTAGCAGGTATACAGGGCGTCCCACGGCTATGCCACATGGAGGGAAAGTACCTTAAATATTGTAGATAGAACATTTTACTGAAAGAAGACATTATTTTATTTCTGAAAACTATTAAAATTGCATTAATACATTTTTTAATAATCACATGGTTGAACCGGGAATCGAACCCGCTACACGAAAAAAAAAATACACCCTGTAGTTTTATCATACCAATCGATAGGCTTCATCATAAGGATTATTTTTTGCTAAGTAACATAGTGTCAGAAATAAAAGGAAGACTATGAATTTTAGCAAAAAATAATCCCTATGATGAAATCTTTCGATCGGTATGATAAAACTACAGGATGGTTTTTTTTCTCGTATAGCGGGTTCGATTCCCGGTTCAACCATGTAATTATAAAAAAATGTAATAATGCAGTTTTAATAGTTTTCAGAAATAAAATAATGTCTTCTTTCAGTAAAATGTTCTATCTACAATATTTAAGGTACTTTCCCTCCATGTGGCATAGCCATGGGACACCCTGTATAGCTGCACAAATTCTAGACGACCAATGTGTGCAGCTATAGCAAAAAAACGTACGACTCTCGTTCCAGAGAATCTGTGTTTGGACTTGGGTTTGGAAATTTCCAGAAAACCCTGGACGTCTCTAGAATTCGATTATAATTTCTACTGAACAAATAATAATGCAGGGCCTGGCATCCCTAGTCCCAGGGTCTCAGTCGAGAGTGAGCGGATCAATGCGCGTCGACGATAATTCCAGGTATTGGAGGGGCTTAATTGGGGATCCAGTCGTCCCGACGCAAGAGACGAACCTATGCGTGTGTAATGCGGATCAATATTCACAATGACCCTCACTGGAACCGTATTCAATAGTAATATAGGTACGAAATAATGAACATAGGTATTAGCGACGAATACGTTTTTTGTATCAACGCTGAAAAGGCAAATATAATATACGCTTTATCAATAGGATCCTAACTGATTACAGAGTGCCAAAAACAGTGAATATAGGATATCAGATTTTTTAGAAGACCGGTATACTTGGAACAAAAATTGTCCGATAAGCAGTATTTTTCAATTATAATTCGAAATTAAAAGTGAATAAAAATGAAAAACATTGCAAGTGCAAAGACACTTTAAGTTGGCTATCGGTGACAAGACGCGACAGGCGTCGTAATAAGCATAGCCATTTTGCAAACAATAAATAAAGATGCCACGGATTGCCACGACGACTGCAGAATTTCTTCTGCGAGCCCATCTCTAAACGGGAGACTACGCATTAAGTTAGAGCCAAAAAGAAATATTTGATACAAATTTTGTATTTCCTAATTGCATAGCTTTCTTATAGTCACAGAAAAGCAAAACTAGCATTTAGCCTTTTGAAAACCCTCTTCAGTGAGATCGTCAAACTATATCAATCTAAAAGGCACTAGCCAAGCGCAGAAGTCCTTTCATACTGAAGCATGCAATTCACTCCGTGTTTGCACAGCACTAACATCAGGTTTTATAGAAAATGAATTGAACTATTCCTTTATAGAGAGCCTTCGAGCCAACGAAGCTGGTATTATAACTTAAGTTGATTGCCTTAATGTACCCTTGAAGATTCTCTACTATTCTTTCAAGGTTAATGGTGATAAGTAATAGGTAGTAGTAAAAAAATAAATTCTGTTTGTTTTATCTTACTCGCTACTTTCAACTTATTTTGCAGAGTTGCAGACGTGAAGAGCTTACCTGTGAACAAGAGAAAAAACAATTATTGAAATAATTTCATAAGAAGCAATAAAACCTTTTTTTGCGTTAAGAGATAAATAGTTAGGATTTTTACATTATAAAACCAAATCTTGTTATTAATTTATACGTCTTGGAAATGTTTGAAAAAGGACCAATTTCATTCTTTGCTAAGTTCTTGCACCCCATTAGATTAAATAAAACTACCTATTAAAGTAAAAACGTCAGTTTCAAACTAAAGAAAGTTACAGGAAATTGTTTTCATGATTATAATCTTTTCGTACTATAATCAAATTAACATTTTCCAACTCATACTACGCAGCAGATTTTGGTAAAATACCTATGACGTCATAATTAATTCGTAACATTAATCGTTGCTTTTACCATTTATTTCTGAGTGTCAAATTTTAATAACATTTTGTTGGGCGAATATTTTACTCAGTTACTTTTTATAACAATGAAAAATGTCATCTTGAATTCAACGAGTGTGACTAAAATTTAAAAGATTGTGCTATTCTCTACCGCTAAATTAATTTATGTTTTAGTTGGCACGAGATAAGTCTCTGGAAATGGACCATTCTCACGCGAGATTGGACGAGAAAATAATATATTATTTTCTATTCAAATGTTCATTCAGTGGGTGAAGATGTAGCATGATCATGAATTTGTTATATTGGGGATTTTTATGAAATCAGTATTATTTTCTAAGTTGAAATAATTAGTGTAAGCCAACAAATGATATTTAAATTAGGGTTTTGTATTATTTTACTAAACTATCTATCGGCCCGCGGCTACGGCCGCGCCTTTAGGTACTTATGTCTACTAAACCAAAATGACCGCTTTACCAAAATGACCGCTTTTTCAAAATGACTAGCGTTGTATTTTGACTTTTCCGTGCAGTTTCCCGTAGGAACGAGATATTTTCCCGCGGGTAAAACTATTTAAGATATTAACCGGGGATATAAGGTACCACCATGCAAAATTTCATTCAAATCGGTCCAACATTTTCGGAGATTAGCCCGTACAAACAGACAAACAGAGAAACACAAAACTTGAAAAATTCTGGATGTTTTCTATATCACTTCTTACATCGCCCTGACTCTATTTTTAGCCTTTTTTTCTATGTACGGATTTTACCTATACAGTTTTATTATATAGATATGACAAGCGTTTAGATAACATTATGAATATGTAAACCTATAAGTCCTTATATCTAAAATTTTCTTATCCGACACTTTTCAGTTGAATATTATTTTAAAGATAATGCATCCCAGAGTATTAAGTTCAGCAAATTATTATGTGAGCATGACGTACTCAGCCGATACTGAAAGGACGTGGTTATCCCTAGGGATTCTACCGTATTTTCCGTGGTATTACCGGATACTTCTGCTGAGCGCTGCACCGAACCGACAGGCGTGACGTGTCGATACAATATAAGCGCAACATGACATGATTTACCGAACATTTATTGCAAAAAACCTTAACCGGTATAAATGGGTTGCCTAAGGCCGACAGGCAGGTACACGATTATTGTTGTGGACTGTATTTCTTGTTATTACTATGTTATTTTATTACTGACGGCTCACTATGAGAAGCGTGACAAAGTGACAAACGCGATATGTGACATATTAATTGACACTTTCTCGAGCCTCTCGCGTGTTACGCATTAAGCCTACAAGTGTGCAACAAAGTTTATTCTATTTCACAAAAATCTTACTAATATTATAAGCGGGAAAGTTTGTTAATGTAGGAATGGATGGATGGATGTTTCTTACTCTTTCACGCAAAAACTACAGAATGGATTTTAATGAAACTTTACAATAATAATATAGCTTATACATCAGAATAACACATGGCTATAAATTATAAAGATATTGTGTAAATTGTCCAAAATATATCACGATGCTAAATTCACTTTACAATGTTTACTACCCAACTTTTTTTTAACTATACTGTAAGGTTTATTATTGTTTTAAGTGGTTATGTCATGTTGATTTCTCGATGGTCTAGAAGGATGAGTCCGGTAAGGAAAGTTTTTTACCGTGAGCGAAGATGCGAGGCGGAAAGTTAGTCAGTTATAATGCAGCTAAACATCAATTAATTCTTTTGTAGTCCAATCAGCCAGTAATTTGCAATCAATTGTGTTTGATTCGCTTTCCTTCAGAGCTTGATAATAATTGCCAATGATCCGTTGTATACAGAACCTTAATCTTTCTGATGGAGCCATGGTAATCCTCTTTTGTACATCTTACGGGTTCTACTGGCATTATTAAGGGGTATTATCTTTGACCCCAGGTTTGTTGCGAACCATATCAGCTTCAGTTTATATCTGTTTTATCTGTATCTGTATTTTTATTAGGGATGTGTGTTTATCTGTCTGTCTGTGGCATCGTATCTCCCAAACGTCTGTACTGATTTGATCTAGTTCGTTACTTTTTTTAACCCCCGACTAAAAAGAGGGGTGTTATAAGTTGACGTGTGTGTCTGTCTGTCTGTCTGTGGCATCGTAGCTCCTAAACGGATGCGCCGATTTTGATCTAGTTTTTTATTATATTATATTAATATATTATATTGCATTTTTTATCGAAAGTGTTCTTAGCTATGATCCAAGAAAATATCTTCAGCCATTTGAAGATTATCAGCTCTCTTTTCTAGTTGTTGAAAGGATCAAGTAACGGTTTGTGTTTGTGTTATTTTTTTTTAAATTTATTGTTATGTTTTAGGTGATTATGATTACATCGAAAGTTTTCCGTATCATATCATTTTTATCAGCACTTTTTAGTCTTGGATTTGAGTGATTTCTCGATCTCATCTGAACCTAATCGATTTAAAAATTGCTATCCTGTATGTAAATTATTGTTACTTCAATGACTTGACCTAATGCTGGGACAGGTGATAGTAATCTGGAGTCTGCAAGATGTGTAACTCATTATATTTCAGTAAAAGTATTATGCTCTGGGCTCATAATAGTGATTTTTTCAATACTAATAGGATTCTTAAATAATATATAGTGCAAATTTTAAGAGGGTTCAGGAAAAAGATGAAGTTCTTTGCCTACATTCAATCTAAAAAGGGCACCTTCAGGATCACCTTTGTTTAGCATTCGGAATGAAGATTATTTATTTTCGAAAACTCTATAATATAGGAACCCAACAATAAGGGTATCTATATTAAATAAGAAAACACTTCTGTCAAACGCAATGAACCACTACTGAGGCGTTCCTTGCCCGTAAGACAAAAGGCATCTTTGAAGGCGAATTTCGTTTTAAATATTAATTACGGCCTGTGAAATGTGCTCGGGCTGCGGCTACGGCCCTTTGAATATTTCATTATTACCTTTACCTCTCATGTACCTCTTGGACAGGGATGTACCAAAGGTTTATTACACGATTAGATTTTAAAGACACCCTATGAGTTGCATAAACCATGAATACCATAAACCACAAAGGGTAAAATAAAAATCATTCTTGAAAATAAAAAAAAGTCCTAGCTGTAGTAAGATTGAAATATAGGCTAGTAATGATTTTATTTTTGATCCAGCAACTTGGATCGTCCCTGTTCTTTGCATCGATACTTTTGAGCAAAGGATTGCGGTCGTGGTTCCCGCAATCGGGATACATTTAAAGTTTAGGATCATGATTAAATTTTAGAACAGAATTGATGGTTTGTAATGACTATTGGTGAATCGTGGAAAAGGCTGTGCGCTTTTGATTTAGGAGACCCTTTCCATTTGATGTTTCAACTTTAATTCATTAATTCATTTTGTTTTATGAATAAAATAAAATCCATTTTATGCTAGAGAAAATATCACTATTACTTTTTACATTCGTGTGATGAGCACTTGTGTTTGCCTTGTGTCTGGATGTTGTATATTTATATATGTATGTATATCAGCTGTCTGACACCCATAGTACAGGCTCTGCCTAGTTTGGGGTCAGATGGCCGTGTGTGAGATGTCCCACATATAATAATACATTCTCCAAGTATTAGGACATCAAGCCTTCCTTCCTTCATATCGATATTGATTCCTTTACGGCCTATATTCCTTTATCAAACCCCTTCCTTCAGCTCTACGCGCGAAAGGGTTGACCTAATTCTGAAGTTCCCCCAAGTTTCTTACAACTTCATTATTGACTCACGATTTCAATGAAAGCGAGATATTAATCTCTCAAACATCGATACTTCCTCGTAGCTTGTTTTAGAGGGTGTTTAAAATCTTTATTATTACCTACTTTGCGACTTTTCTAAGGATTCTTTCAGGAAATCAAATCTTGATAGTACCTATTCTATAGGCGTGACTTATATTGTTTGCTTGCTTAATCGTAGTTTTTAAGGGTGTAAAGATATATTCACATTTAGAACCAGTTTATCAGTGATACTGATTAATTAATCATTGAATCACCGCCCATTGATTCATGAGTTGGCCATCGCGATCTATGATCTATTTATAAAATTGATTAACCAGATTGAGACAGGTTTACTAATATTTTGGAACATTTGCTTGCTTATCGTCAGATTTATTGAGCTGCCCCTACTTAAGGCTTCTGACATAGCTCGAATAACGATTTCATCCGTAGATACGAGTAGTAGCCGGGACCATTAGCTTTACGTCCCTCCCAATCCCGAAGTATGGAATCATCTTCCCGTGGTAGATTTTTCCCGCTAGCTAGACTAGATTCCAATAATACCAGAAGACCAGTGTACCAGATTCGTAGTATTTTTAAAACTAAGTATCTGATATAAAAGGAGTAAAGGAATGTTAGATAGACACTTTTTACTATATTTTGTGCCTGTTTAGATCTCTCAGATAATTCAGGAAAACAAAATTCACGTTCCACGGTTAGGGTTCGTAGTTCTTGTTGATTGCACAGGTGAAAGCTGCCAACAATTTCCTGAATTATGTATCTTTACGAGATTCACAGGTTGTTCCAATTCCAACCAGACGACACACGGCATGTGGAAAAGTATTTTTCTGAAAAGTTCTGTTTGAAAAATGTGAAAATTATTTGTCTCTACAATTAACAAGGGATAGTGCAACTCTTAATTCTAACCAATTTGAGTTTAGGAATTATTAATTTCGTCTTATTGAACTTGCAAATGATGAATATCATTAGAAAAATCAACATCCACCCAATGTACTCAATGAACGATGCTTTACAGTTACAGATATAATCGATCTGAAAGTGAAACTTGGCAGCTGTCAAACTCTCTCCCCCTTAATCAGTCGATTTGGAAAGTTACAAAGGAACTGTGTAACTTGGTGATAGGCTCATCAAAGTTACAGACGTTATTTGATATAGCTTGGTAACGAAGTTCAACTTCAGCCAGTTGTCACAATTGTAGCTGAGATAATAGGCAACTTTGCACGTGTTCTGTCATTGCATAGATGGTATGAATGCTTTTAAACTGATTGTATATACAATTCTATAGAGATACAGTCTGTGATGAAATTAATTTTATTGACATCGTAGACAACGGCGGCGCTGCTATTAGTTGTGATTGTAAACCTAACCATACCATCACCATCTAAGGCGAGATATTAATCTCTCGAACATTGATGTATTTTTTGGAGGTTTTGTAATAGATGCTTAAAATCTTTATTACTTTCGATTTTTCTCAGATTCGAAAATCTTCATTTCAATGGCCTCCTTCTATTCCGTTCTAGGAATAAGGATGTCTGTCAGTATCCAGCAAGAATGTCAACCACATTCAAAATAACCCTTCCGGAACATAATGTTGAATTCTCAAAATGTTGAATTCTCGAATGTTGAATACTCAAATGTTGAATTCTTAAAATGATGAATTCTCAAAACGTTGAATGTCAAAATTTTGTATAACATCGAACCTAAGTCCAATCACGACCATTTTAATATTAACTTCATTAAGCTTCTGTCAAGTTTAGTATACTGATTTAGCATATCAGATGCAACATTCATGATAGTACGGCCACACATTTCCCGAGCTGACACAATTATTATCTAACACGTTCAAGACATTGATGACATTGCAGAAGGCAGCTCGGTATCCGGTCATCGTCCTACCACTACCAAGTCATCTACAGATCGTCACTAACTACAAAACTAAGTCAAAGACTGTGCATTGGTTTTATGAATTGTCAAATATGCTAAAAGTGCTGTATGCATACAATTTTCCGTAAACCTTCACAAATTCGTAAAAAGAACTTTAGTTTATTGCTTTTTCAACAGATGCCGTCTGTTAGCGTATATCTGTTACGCTCAAAGATCGAAAACGCTCAGTGAGCGGAAAAATAGCTCACAACGCGTTGTGGTCACAGTAAAACATCCACATCGCGAAATTCGTGTTATGGCTCTAATGAAAACGCGCACGACGCGTTGTGGCAATCACAGAAAGACCAAATAGCGAAATTCGTGTCGTGGCTGACATGCTATTCGATCTGAACGTGTTCTGAGCATTTATTGTTTTAACCATATCACGACGGACAGGTTGTATGTAACTTGTCGGTGTAGGCTCGGGTGCAAAGGCGCATTAAACATCAGTATTATTCATTTCTTTTCTGTTTATGAGAGTGAATTTTAATGTCAGCGCTAATTATTTTATAAAATAAAAAATGCTTTCTAAGGACATCTACCAAAACGCTTCCAGTCTAGGCCTAGTAGGATCCATATCGGAAAGTAGTGTGCGTCGTAATCAAATAATATTCCATATGCGTCATGGCTTTTCTTCATTGCCACAACGCGTCGTGCGCGTTTCCATTAGAGCCATATCACGAATTTCGCCATGTGGATGTTGCTGTGACCACAACGCGTTGAGCTATTTTTCCGCTCACTGAGCGTTTTAGATCTTTGAGCGTAACATATCTACTAAATCGTTTTAATCGAAGCGAAAAATGTATAAAAGAACTTTAATATATTTTAATTTATCGTATAAGCACAGAATACCAAATAGTAGTCCCTAATATAAGCTCGAAAAATAAAGTATTTTTTACAAATTACTTCTATCAATGGATTCAACTGTTTTAAAGATTTATGGTGCGTTTTTAAGAGAGATCTATTTAGTTTTCTTGTTTGTGGTCCATCGGCGTTGCTCGGAAGCGGCCGGATTATGCCGGAAATGGTAGCTTGACCCACATGTACCGGAAATGACGTTGCTAGGATAGAGGACGACGAATTTACAATATTAAATATACCCACAACTGAAGGATGAAAGGTCATATAGCAAGGTGAAGGAAAACTGATAAGATTAGCTAGTATTTTACTAGCTTTCTAGGTAATTTTATTCATGAATAAATGAAAAAAATATGCAAAGCTTCTTCCAAAATAATGGTCTTACTCTTTTCAAAGTTCCAAAATAAATGCATGTCTGTTATGGTTTCACACATAAACAATTGAACGGATTACAAAAATATATCAGTAATAGGTATCGAAGGAAAGCTGCTTTTAAATATGAGTTGGGGAAGGAAAATACATTTAAATGGGGAATATTGGGGAAATACCTGATATCAACGGAACAGGTCGGAACAACAACGGTAGTTTATTTACAAGAATTCCATTTGAAATAATAATGATAAATATTTTAAATAGCAAAAAGTTGAAGAACTTGCATCTCCTAAACTAAGTTTTCCAGTTAGGACATAGTAAAAATAACTTTGTCCTCAAAAATCTGCCGCATTTATTGAAAACTAGCGACCCGCCCCGGCTCCGCACGGGAAAATGGTTATTTTGGGTTATCCTTAAGTATATTATGCATGTATTATACATATAAATCTTCCTCTTGAATCACTCTATCTATTAAAAAAAAACCGCATCAAAATCCGTTGCGGAGTTTTAAATATTTCAGCATACATAGGGACATAGGGACAGAGAAAGCGACTTTGTTTTATACTATGTAGTGAAGTGTCAAAATAATGATGAAACCGTGACCTCTGCAATAAGAAAATCATTCGGACAAAATGCCCTCCGACACCCAACCCGCCCTTAATAATGAGAAACATCTCGAACGAGTCCGACGCCCTACAACGGTCAGGAGACCTATTTTGGCATATTGACCTCATAAGTCTTATTTGCAAGAGAAAAGCTTGTGAGAGAAACTGGTTAGTAGAAGATGAAGATTGTGATTAAGAATAACTAGCATTTTAAAACTTTCACGGTTGTCACCAGACGCTTGAACCAATAATTAATTATTTCAGGAATTTCTCAGTATTGAAAACCCTCTTTTTCACTTACTTATTAAAGTTGAAAGTAGGGAAAACAGCTCTTAAGATATTTATAATGTTGGATATCGGATAAAATTGCCTATTCAACTTGGATACAGATTGTAAATCTGGTGGAAGAAAAATATACTTCAGGAATAAGTAGGTATATTCAAACTTTTCAGACACAATACTGAATATTAAACAGCTAGGGGTAATCAATATCTATATAGATACTGAAGATGGATGTATTATAGATTTTATGGGCCTACGTCTAGAACTTGTTTGTTTCTAGATTTACGATGCTCATACGTAATGAATGAACATTCAAAACATATACGTAGGTGTAACGCGGTTTTCTATACACGGTAAAAATTTAATGAGCAATACATAAATAAAAATGTGAGAAATCTCATACGGTCATCTGACCTCTAATTAGGCAGAGCCTATACTAAAAAATACTACGGGTATAAGATAGATAGCTATGTAGATAAATACATAGTATGTATATCGAATTTTGACACATTCAGCAGATTACTTTATCGTCAATCACTTCGTCGTCGTTTATTTTAGGCTGTTTTTTAACGAGAACGGAATTCCTTTTTGGACAGAAAATATAACATCCAGACATCAAAAAATCATCAACATTTGCACTGGGCGGGATTCGAAACCACGATCGTTTGCCTCAGAGGCAGGTAAACTACCGACTAGGCTAAGGGACCGTCTTATCAGCTCGAATAAAAAAAAATAGAAATGGCGATTTTTTTAACAGAAAATCCTACCTCAATATAATAGACCTCGCAATATTCGAAGCTATAATGACTGTTCTGAAATTTGCTTCGCGTTAACTCATTTTCTCATTCATTTGCCTACACTTCACTGCAGCAACATAAAGCAAGGGGAAATTTCTCACAGCCCTTTCAGGTAGTGTAGCCTATATTTTACAATACAATAGGTGGGCTGTTTCCAAGTAAACGAATTTCGTAATCAGCGTGAACGTGGATCTTATTCCATTAATTTTTGTATGGTAAAACAGTGAGGCAGTTGAATTTTAGGAGACAAGTAAGGACATTTCTTTTGAAGAACATTAAAATTAAAAACCCTGGCTACATAACCGAGGCAAAACTTAACGTCGATTAGTAAACAAGTACGATTTTTTTATTATTTGAAATCCGCTTAAATGGTTATTGGTACATGTAATATATAAATATATAAAATTTGAAGGTTAGTAGTTCAATGAAACACATATTATAAGTGCTTAAGAATAATAAATTTCCCGGCCATCGAATGCCTAAAATTCTCACATTTTGGATCAGAGGATAGTCACACTGAGGAACAAAAAACAAACATACCATAATGAAACTCTGTACTTTGCACACTCACAGAAAGTAGAAAAATATACTTCAGTAAATCTCTGTAGAATTAAATAGGCAAGGGCTATCAGATAAAAAGAGACTTAAATATCTTTTTTAAACTACGGCTGTACTGATTGTTTTATCAGCTTCACATCTAATTAAAAAAGAGGTTTCAGCAACAACAAAAAAGAAACCAAAACAAGTAGACTGCATTGTCTGCATTATTAAAGTCGTCTTCAGTGGTTTGCCTAGCTTCGCCTTTTGTGTGTAGATTAAGAGTAGCCTTTGTGAGTTCGTCGCCGAAATAGCTGCGGTATACCGCCGGCCTTTAGCCTTCCCTTGTGATAAAACTAACATAATGAGCACCTACCCCTATGTTACATAATTATGTACTCGTTATGCTTATTTTATGGTTTGAAGAAAATTGCAGATACGCTAGTTCGCAGCAGGTATGGATTTGGACGTAGAAGATAAAAGATAGTTCTTTTTTTGTATTGTAGAGACGTAATCACTGTATATAAGGCGACCAGATTCTATGAACACCTCCGTGATTTAGTACTGATATATTTTTGTTTTCCGTAAATTTCGACCAATAGGAAGTCACTAATAGAAAGCTGCATGGTATTTAGAGCACTCACAACCCTAAGACAACCCCCTTTGCACCTCAGCTAGTTTCTATAGCGTTCAACACTGTTTTCAAATGATCCCACAGTGTGTGTTTGATTACAGGAAAACTTCTAGAAATAAGTGGGATAGGCTAAATAAGAATAAAGGAAAAAGAACAGGTAAAGCTAAAAAATAAGCTGGCTGTCAAAATATATATTACAACGAAAACGAAAATGATGATCATGATGTAATTTGATCTTGTGATAGGATAGATAACATAAGGTGCTTATTATTACTTGCTTGCTCATCGTGTGGATATTGAGTGAGCTAATTATTATACATAATATTATATAATATATTATAATTGATAGATAAATTATGTATTGGGGTTACGCTCCCCGTTTTGTAGTTTTTAAGACGGAACTTAAAGTTTCTACGAATAACCTTTTTTGGGAGGATTTTCTAAGACAGCAAAACGATGAGATAAATATAGAAACAGTAATACTTCCGCATTTACTTAATGATTTCGATAATTCACTTAAGACTATTGTATCAAGAAGGATATGTTTGTCTTAGCATATGAACCCTCAAGAACATTGTAAAGAATCTGGTATGGAACATTCGCCGCATGATTCTCAGAACGGGCTACCGAGAAATTTCAAATTGCATGTATTTTGTATGCACAGTGAATGCCCAGTGTCGAGCTAAAGAATGGGGTTGCTAGTCGGAAATATGTACCGAGGAATCTAATTATAAGCTCGCCACGGAGAATGTTTAAAATTGATTGCTAAAAGTTGGTTGGTTGAGAAGCTAAAAAATATTTGGTAAGTAATTAAAGGTAAAGGTACAATAAGATGTAGAGAGAGATAACCTTAATATTTTGTATAAAAAAAGAAAATGTAGGGTCAAGTCAAGAGATTTTTACAACAAAGTGCTCTTGACCGATAAATATATATTTTTAAAATTTGCACTTGGAGGTACAAATTCTGTCTTAAACAGAATCTGTCGTAAACCGAATAAAGGATAATTACCACCGGTTAAAGTTGCAGATTACAAGCATCAATGTCAAAATTGACGGTAAATAGCTTTACGTCCACATAAAATATTTCAATCAAAATCTTTAAAGTTACTTCAATGTCGACAAGGAAGTGCAACTATAAATGACCGCAGTATAAATCTAAAGGACAAGAGTGTCGTAAATCTGTTAACACTTATAAAAATAACATTAAACTTAGTGCTGGTGATGGTAAAAATGATTTTATCGGAGGGACTAACAGTGTAAGTGCCAAACTGAACGATCGATAGCACAATACAAACGAAAACACTAAAATAAAATAAACAAAAAAAGCAAAATAATTTTTATTTTTATTTTTTATTATTAATTATTTCACGGGTAATATAATAAATAATATATTACTAGCGTAAGAGCATTATTTTTTTATGATTTCAGACATAATATTTGCCTTATTATAAAACTCGAAATGAAACATGTGTCAAAAGATCATATTTTAGTTACGTATACATTCCCCACAGGGGCTCGATCCTAAATATTGTTAAGATTATAAAAAAATAACAAAAATATACTAGACTAGCTTTCCGCCGCGGTTCCGCTCGCGTTAACAGTTTTTCCCGTGGGAATATGTTACTCAGGGTGAATCTAGCTTTCTAATGGTGAAATAATTTTTTAAATCGGTTTAGTAGTTTTTGAATTTATTCATTACGCACACACACAAATCTTTCCTCTTTATAATATTAGTACGATATAAATAGGACTTCGCGTATAATTGTTTAAAAGGTTTTAATTGTCTTTCACAGCACCCAAAGAGAGAATTGGATTAGTCTTACTCAAAGCTTAAAAGCACATGGCGAAGCGTAAACATAAACAAGCAATTAAAACTCTGAATTTAACATTCCAAATTTGTGCGAAACGAGAAAACAGTGAAAATTAAAACAACGTAACACGCGTGTCATTAAATCGGATCACGATCAAATACGGTTCAAAACACGTGCGTAGCGATTGAGAATCCTCCACCCGTGCGCAGTATAAAAGTTTTATACTACGCTTTGGCAGTCAGCAGCTTTATTATTTTATATCTTATTCACGAGATAGTTACTTTCATATAAAAATATCCTGTTCCTGCGTTTATTAACAAAAAAACGAGTAACGAAAAAAGAAAACACGAACGCATATTTTCTTGTTTATAATGTTACCGATTTTCCATCTAAGTTGCAGATTAAGTAGAGCACAGCACAGATTAAGTAGAACACCCGTACGTATTCCTTCTAAAAATATTATTTTCTTTATTATTTATTTATTTTATTAATAATAACCTGCCGAAACCGATAAAACCAAGCATTTTTCACCTAACACATCGAAAGCGGTCACGAGTTCAAGCACAGATATCAATTATACCTGTGAGTTTAAGCGTTTCGCGTTCTATTCTGCGGATTTTCTGCGTTTGATAGAGCAGTTGTAAATAGATGCGGTTAAATTCCTCTTGTGTGAGTACATTTATGTTACGTAAACAGCACAACTAACGCAAAACTGATGATTTTGAATGCGTCAACGCTCTCTGTGTAAAATAACTAAGTCTTCTTGTGTAGTACAAAGTCTATTTACGGCAATGGCCTTTCATTCGCTTCCACATCCAGAATCCCCCCTAAGTCTCCCAACACCCGGGGCGAAAGATTGTCACTGTCGCGGCTCAATCAATAGGCAATTAATTCAAATGTAACGCACCCGGGAATTAGACGCACCACGCTGCCTGTTCGCACAGTTCTTGTAGGGCTGGCAACAATTATTTATCTACTTCAACTTAATTATTTGAGAGACCTACTTTGATTAAGTTCTTAAGAGAAATAGAGTAGTTTAAACCCTAGCAGTGGAAGAAATAACCCACCTTCTGCAGTGGGGTAAAAAGGGAGATCTTTGCACTGCAGTGATATAATTTATGCTACTTAATAAGAAAAATAAACATTAGCATTATCTATTAGGGTGGCCATGTCATGGACCTGTACATAATACTGCAAGATCAACCAACCAAGCGAAAGAAGTGTGTTTGGATCGTAGCAAGTGGAAGGAAGTGGTCTCTGCCTACCCCTCCGGGAAAGAGGCGTGACTTTATGTATGTATGTATGTATGTCAACCAACCAATCCACTACAACTCGTATACTACTAATACAGCTGCCGACTGCTTCTAGAGTCATTCGAGTAGCATTCGATATTCAAGAAAAGTGTTACGACACAACCCTACTGTTCAGAGTTACTATACTATTTAGTCTGTGGCGTTTAGCGTACAAAAGCACGCGTTCGGCGCCGAATTATCTAATCATTCGCGCCTTTGTGCCTCCATCCTGCTCTGTCAATCGGAACTCATCACAATTGACTGCCAGTTAATGTTGAATTAAATATTATTATGTTGACTTTACGAGGGAGAATGCACAAGTATGTAGCAAAGGAGGGCCATGACTCAAAAGGGAATTCAAAAGGGAAAGAAGTTAGAATACTTATTCATTCATGTCAAAGACAGCCTTTGTTTTAGCAATGACTTATAAATTCAAATTTTGCAGCTGTTTCTTTTTTGAAATTATAAAATTTCTACATTTTGAATAGTACTTTTTTCTTACATAGAGGATGCGTACTCTGGAAAATCGGGGCAAGTAGCGCGCCTTGAAAAACATGGCCAGCAGTGCTGCAGTAAATTGATTGACGAAGGCATTTTCCACATTTTCAGAAATAAAAGTGATCACAACTCATGTCGCATTGAAACTCTCTTGTCTCCTCTTCTCTCACTCTCCAGGGTCATTATTATTCCCATCTGATGGTGGGGTCTGCCTTCCTCGTGTCTCCTGTCTTCGGTGACATTGCATGAGCTAAGATCTTTTTTGACCACATCTGCCCATTTCATTTTAGGTCGCCATTAGGGTATGGGCCCAGTAAGTTCAAATTGGTCACCGCATTTCCTATATATTCTGGAGGTCTTCTTCTCACATGTTCAAACCATCGCAGTCTGCTTTCTGCTTGTATTCGTTGCGTATCTTGTCGAGCCTGGTCACTCCGCACATCCACCGCAGCAACTTGTATATATAGAGTTAACATGGCGTTGGGTAACGGCCCATGTTTCTGCACTGGATTTATAATGCTTTTGTACACAAGCCCCACTGCCTCCTCTTGCTCATGTGTAAATAAAAAAAAACGAAACGTCAGTATAACTCATGGGATCGGCCTGCGTCGCATATCGTCGTGTATAATTTAAGATCCAAATAATTGACACAAGTATCGTCGTACTATCTTGACTCTGTATTATATACCTACTTACTATGTTTTTACGTATTGTGTACTTCAAGGAACGGTCGGTACCTATTCCTATTATTTCACACAGAAACAGTGACGGACAAAAATATACCGAGTGTTCCTTTTTCAAAAGCGCCACCGAATAGCGCCGCGCGCTCTCCCATTGGCGCAAGGTGAGGTCATGTGTAAGAGTCGCGTCGCGGCGGACGCGTACGCACATGCGGGGAATACTTAAGTGAAGGAGAGGATCAATAACCTGGCGACAGGAATCCGTGTCGGCCAAGGAGGTCGTGCCGTACTGTTTTAAACGCTTTTAGATAACTTTGTTGTGGACGGAAAGTTTTGAGAGGCGATTGTGACTAAAGTCGCTAAGCTGATAGTTTTATATAAACGCATACCTTGCCGCAAAGGCTTCAGTTAAATGAATAAATAATAAAATATACTAAAAAAGTATATCCTTATTGACACAGAAATGGACAGAATAAGGACAGAAATGGACAGAAGTTAAAATCCGCTTTAATATGTTGTACAACGAACGAACGTTCTCAGCTCATGTTATTCGTGACCCCCATAAAAATGCAAACTTACTCCCGATTCCCGATTCACCTCTCCGCGCTTCGACAAAGTTAGTTTCCCGTTAAAGTGATTTTTGGTTGACAACTTCAGGGCGATAATAATTGAGAGAAGAGAAGCATAACTTGAAATATATTTTTCGGTTTTAGAGTTGTTTTGTTTGATTCACAAAGATATCGAAGAGTGTACAAGCTCAAAAGTCCAATCAACAGACAATAACCAAGAGTTTACTAGTTTAGAAACTCGCGGCGAAATTATGGCGTCAAATTGATGTCCCGAGCGCAAATTCAAACAGGATTTAGTCGCCGATATTAAATTTGTGGCGCAAAATTTAATCGGTCGGAATAGATTCATTGACAGGCGGCTTATGTCCAAGTTAACTAGCTTGCTGGGTTTAATGGAACAGCCATAAGAGATTCTGTTTTACATTGGGGTTTGATGCCTTGGTATATTCATGTTTGTAGGCAAAGAACGATGGTAGAAACGATATAAAACAAAGCAGGGATATAGTAGAATAATAAACCGTTAAAATAATTCAAACAGTTGAAGAGGTTTATAAAAAATCAATATTTACAAAAAATTAAATACGGCATTTTCCTATTTATTTATTTTTCTACTCTACATCCCCTTTGCATTTTTTGTATTAAAACTTGTTAAAATACTAATAAATAAAAATGAAATTTTGTACAATAAGTGATGATTTGTTTCATTTTTCAGTTAGTTTATTTTTTAGTTTTTTAGTTAGTTAGTTAGTTAGTTTTTTAGTTAGTTAGTTATTACTTCAAATGTTAATTTTATTTTTTCTCTAAACAATCAAAATATATCACTTAGCTTCTGACCTCCTCAATTGTCTACAAAAATAAGCGGTTACAATAACAAAGACAATGGCTGTGTGACGTTAGAAAAGAACTTTCACACGCATATTTATTTACCCGCTTTAAACTAGGTACAAAAGTGTCATAACAGAGGTACCATTACATCTCGAATTGCTTCAACCTTGACCTACACTGCCGAGCTGAGGAATCAAGATATCATCGTGTTATGGTTTGTCGTATTTTTTACTACATACTCGCTACTACAAGCGTTTTACAGAATTTACAAAGCGTTGGTGGGCTAAGGCATCTTTCTTGAAAGCCAATCGAAAGAGTAAAAATTTTATGCAATCATTCCCACGGTTGGGGATCGCATTTTTCTTTATTCTGGGGATCAAGCGAAGACGCGATATATTATTCTTATACTAAGTATATTATATTTTTGATTGTTTCTGTAAGTTAATCTGTTCGGTTTTCACTTCTGAAAATGCTTTTTCATCCCATCTATTCGAAAAGGACGACTTGGTTCGCCTTTATGTGCACCCAAAGGTGGTGTTTTCTATAAGAAACTTTTAGCGGGCAGTAATGAGTTTTTAATCCTCTTTATAAGTGCGCCGCAATTATCTTTGCCGCGCACTTTTTGAATTTGGAACATCTTAGTGTTCAGCACCAAAGAAATCGAACGCAAATATTGTTTGAATAAAGACTGGCTGGTACGACGGCCCATAGTCACGCCGCCGGATGAATGAAAAAAAAAAACAAATTAAAAAAGCGCGTACTACAGCCCGCGTTTTCGTAAATTTTCACGGATTGTTAGAAATTCATTGTTTTGTTTTGTTTTGAAAAATGAGTTCTTTAAGTGACAGTGAAAGTATAGAATTAACTCCTGAAAGCATTAGAACTGACGCAAGAAATGTGATGGATAATCTATTACCTGCAAAATCCCGGGAGAAATATTTGTTTTAATAAAGGATACTATTTAATTTCAATTTAGTTGTTACTCTATGTTTTATTAAATAATAATATTACAATAAAATATGAGGCGCTTTTATTTTCTCATAGTAGGTGATGAAAAGTAGAGTGTATCACTCGGGCGCAAAATATATTTTTGGCTCTGGCGACGTACTTTGAATCCCTCGCTACGTTCAGGATTCTACTAAAGAATCCCTCGCTACGCTCGGGATTCTACTCTAGAATCCCTCACTTCGCTCTGGATTCAAAAAAGCGCCCTCGCCGTAAAAATATTATTTTGCTCCCTTATGATACAATCTACTATTGTTTGTTTATAGTCTTTTAATTTTTTGTGGTTTTATTTTGTGTAGTACATAAATGAAACGAACTTTATTAAAAGAATAAAAAATATCTCCTATCTTATAGTATTAGTGCCCTGTGCCAATCAAGTGTGACTAAAATCTTAATCCTTCACTAATGTTGTAATAAAATTATGTGTATACTATTTCAACGAATTATTTAGATAGTATAGATCTTTTCAATATAAAGTTTTACTGTTCTACTTCTATCCAAGAAATGTACAATTTTGAAATAAAGGGTATATCTATAAAATACTTTCGACATCGTTCCCTGAACTTTTATTCTCAACATCAACGATCCTAAACGAAAATTGGTAATATAATAAATAAGTAGAAAAGTTTTTATGTATCTTTACTTCGTTTTCACGCAAAACTACTTAACCAAGCGAGATGAAAAACTTTTGGAAGTGTTATGTGCTTGGCTATGCTATATTTTTTGGCGGAACTCTGTAAACATCGAAATAAAAAAGCTTTTATACTTCGTTGGAAAACCTACAAATAAGAAGCAATCGTTATAGAAACATTTCTTCGAATTTCTATCAAATTAACAAATAATAGAACTTGCTAATATAAGAGCAGAGGGTGGAGCTATAAAATTTGCAGATAAAAATTAAAGAAGGGTTGATCATGAAAATAATTACTGATTCACAAATAGAGATAGGTGGGTCAGGCACTGCGCGGGAATAATCTTAATCCTAAAAGAAAAAGTAAAAGACAATAATAAAAATCACCATGGGCGAAATTCCAATGATTCATTAATACTAAATACAAACCAGGAACTCATGTAACAATATTATTATATAAAAATACATAGCTATTGACATCTTTTCGGTCTCGAGCCGCAAATTACCATCAGTTTAATTACATTACCCGTCCCAGTTACAATTCGGAACGACCCAAAAGTAAATCATTCGTTATATCCAGTTTAATTGAACCCGCATGAATTATTGCCATTCAATTTTTTGACAAATTAGTTAGTACCTGTTTGTATATTAGAGTTTGAAAAATATGTATCTAAAAATTACAATGATTTCAACCTGTAATTACCAACTTCATTACAGCCTATATAATGTCTCACAGAAGAGCTCAAGCCTACCGTGAGTAAGGACCAATTGACAAAAAAAAATCGAAAGTATTTTATTATAGGCTTCCTGAGAACACTTAATGCCGTAATTTCTGAAGTTAATAAGCTTTGCTCAAACCAAGACCGACTCTCGTCTATCTAGGTAATGAAAAGAGATCAAACAATCTAAATGAGGCGATGCGATATCAGTTTGAACATAACTGGCAGGTTGGCGCAATATGTGCGCTGCTGTGGAGAAGAACCCGCTGAAGAAACTCCACAGGATCACATCTTTTGTATTTTCCTCCTTTTTCAAAAATATGCTTAAAAATTATTACAGTATATTATAATACAAACAAAGAGTGCAAAAGAAATATACAATTAGAGAAAGGCAACCAGTCAAAAAACGATATAAATTTTCTTGACCATGCTGGCCCCGCGCAGGTTTATTCAACTGCACACACAAATTTAGTTTCACTTTTTTTTTCAGGTGAGTGCATGTCTCCTTACGATGCTTTCGTTCACCGAATTACATGAAAAATGACGGAATGTATGATTTTCTTCGATTTATCAACCTATGGCTCATTACATGCTCATATAACACATAATTACTAAAGCTGGAGTCACAAGAGGTAGATAAGCAAATGTGAAATTTCACTGGCAGAAAACAAGTTTCGTGTGACTTGTGACAATGGAAATTTGCTTAGTACAAACAAGAAGGTAAGTAGCAAACATCTGTTAACTAAGAGACGCGTTGCGAATACGTCTTATATGTGTAAAAGCTTATAAATAGTTTGATGACACATTCTAAGAACGAATGCAATGGAATCATTCGCATTGTGATGAAATTTTTTATTTTTTAGTTATTTTTATTGAATCTGACAAATTGTTATTTATTTTCCTTATGAGGTCCTGTACGCGGATGGGGTGGCCCTCCTTTATAGATAAGCACCTAATGATAAAATAATGTTATCGGAGAAAATATGTAGCGAAAAGTTCGAATGCTTTTGTAACGCCCTTAAACTTTATATTATTGACTTCTGTGACCTTTTGACCGCCATGGTCTGAAATATAAGACTTACCAAATCGAGCTCACAACGCCGCCGTCTCATAAATAAGACTTAGGTTTTGACTGATTGATACAGATTTTGTTTCTATGACTGCCGCTGGGAGCAAGTTCTTAGAAAATATGCTTGGTGGTTAAAAGGTTAAGAAAAATAAAAAAATTGATTACGAACAAATTGTGTGGTCTTTTTTTAATGTGCCCAGACTATAAATCTATTCCCATCTATTATTCCCCACATTCTCAAGTTACACGCAAAGGCCGCGGCGGCGGCGGGGCGTCGTCGTCGCCGCTAATGTGATTATGTGACGCTCACTCGAGGATCACCTCACAAAGCGGTCTTACTACTCTTTCTGGGAAGGTGACAAGGTTGTTCTTGACAGGAAATTTAAAATGTTTTAGTACCTTGTCTTATAAAAAAAAACTGATGGTGTATTTTCAAAGGGCATATTGACGATAAACGGTAGAAAATAGGTTTATTTGATAAACGCTTTTTAAAACGTGTCAACGGTTTGGATTTTAAATTATTTCGTTTCTTTGAAGATTTTTTCGTTTGAACTCATCATCTTTAGATAAGTCAACTTTTTATCAGTTAGTAATTAAAGAACCATATTGATACTAAAACATAATTAGAAGTCTAGTTTTACCGTCATCCAAGAGTCAAGACAAAGGACGCCATATCTTTGCAAATCGATGCTTTTAGTGAAGGGCCCATAGCACCCCATAGCACAGAATAAATAATAGTAAGTACTAGGAAGATTTTGCAGGTACTACATAAAATACTCCAATGCAGCATGATAATGCTGTCGCTTCATAGAAACAGTCTACAATGTTGACTATCCAAACATTAAAACCCTAAATCAGACCACAATTATTACTGCAATAAATTTCCCAAAAATCCTGACAAAAGACCTATTAACTTTCAGCATTGTTTGACAGCTCGATGATATAATCTCTCGACCACCTTGCGTCTTCATGAGTCTGGGGAGAATGGGAAGAGAGACATTAAAAATAGCCGTCTCCAGTTAGCCTACTGTAGTGTTTCCAAAAATAGGCTCCTAATAATAAATCAAAGAGGAAAGTAGCCGACGAACTGAGCGTTTTACGAGCTGCTCGTACCACAAACACAATTCGTCACGGATTAGACACAGAATCGCTATCTGCATCTCTCTCTAAATGGTACAAATTAACAGAGACGGGTGTAGAGATACCAAAACTACTGTAGGAGTCGCGGTTTTGTGAGTACGGAGGTAGATTAGGATCGAATGAGTTGTTGTAGTCTGTTTGTGGGTAGTCTCAAGTTTTTATGTTTTATTAACCCGAAATGATGTGTAGTACACACTCTTTTGATTTATTGTTATTAGACGGCTGTTTGTATCCTGCTCTTGTGTAAATAAATATAAACACGTGTCTGTCTAGTATATGTGCAGTGAATGTCATTCGGTTGTTTTTGAATCATTTATGTGAATTAAGTTTTTACAAGCCTGCTTGTTTACTACGCTTACTACTATTATTTCTCATATAACTTTTAATATTGCACTTTTCACAAAGCTAAGTTTTATGTTCTCTGAAAACAGTAATTAGCCTCAACGTGCCTCAACTACTAGGCATCATAAAATGCGCGTTTAAAAGTTTTTAACAACCGTCGCGTGCGCAAGAAACAATTGGAATGTCCATTGAAATAATTCTAGAGGGTACTTCTAAGTTTTTACAAATTGTAGGTACTTTGGCTAACAACCTCTTTTAGCAGTTCTGAGCAATTGTTCGAGTTTTTCATACCCCTTCTTTGATACTACAATTAACGACTGTATACGTATAGCGGGCAGAAGGAAACTCCACGTGCCGTGTCGTATCTTTTCAAATATCAGTCTTTAGTTAACCACACCTTTTCATATCATATGAATCAATATTTGAACAGTGTTTACGGTTGAAAATCAAAGTCTAGTAACATGATTATTTGGAGGGAGTAGAGACTATTAGTTCTGAATATTAGTTCAGTTGTGTGTTTGTATTATTGATTGACTCCTTGTTAAAGCAATGCATGAGACAGGGTTATTATTAAGCTAGGGTTTGTAGACTATACAATCTAGGGTAACACAAATGTTTTTGACAAGTTAGATGAAATCGTTAAACTGAAAATTATATTAGTCAGTTTCGCTTTGCTACAATAAACAATAAAAAAAAGAAACTACTTACAGGAAATCATCGAAGAGTCTCTTATTAGTATCTGTGTCTTATTGGATATAAACAATATGCACATTTTTACGAGTACATTTTAAGAATATATAGTATAAATAACTCATATTTTTTCTGCCAAAAATATGATGTACAGATCGCGATACTTTGTTTTATTACACCGACAACAAATGTAGAGTCGTAAAGAACATCAATAAAAATATATATAAGATACAACACAATGCTCATGCATGAAATTCCAAGGACAATAGCACCACAAACTGCCGACGTGAACAATATTACATACATTTAGTACTACATATTTATTATCACTTGCCAAATAAAACCACTAAGGTTACTGAGCAGGAAAATCGTAGAATTGCATAATATTCAAATTATATACCTACCTACTTATATTTTTAGTTGTCAAACAATAGGACAAACAGTAATACGATGAAAACGTGCCCAGTCTGTATTTGATTTATCAATATATGTATTTCAATGTCTACTCATGTTTATATGATGTTGCTACTTATGTGAGTATGAATATGAATTAGTCATTTTAAATATTTATGCTTGCAGCTAGATTTTTGTTTTATTTTAAAACTTTTAGTGTAGAATAGGATATTTGAAGGAGGTTTTATATAATTTTCAATTATATTTTTTTTATAAAATATTTGTGTAGAGTTAGGCATACTTCGAGATTCGCAGAGTTGTGGAGACTGTTGTAAATATGAAATTAAATTACTATAATTTAAGTTATCATGCTTTAAAATTTGATGTTCACAAAAATATAAAGGAAGCAATGAAAAACAAGTAATCCCTATTTACTTGCACGCTGTAGCCTTGAATATCCAGTAAATTAACAATGATTACATACAATAGCAGCACACATTTTAATATTATAATATACTTCAAACATAAACATTTATTGCATGCAATGTAAAGAACACAAGTTAAAACAAGCAAAGCACAAGCAAAGCAAATGAAAGTTCTGCATTTGTAAAGTAAACATCTAGTTTAAATCGTTTAGTCGAGAAAGGACTAATTCTATAAATGACTAATAGTCTATTATGGACTAATTCTACAAACGATAGAAAGGGCCAAATTTCAACATATATTTAAGAGACTATTTCTGTAGGTAGGTACTTAAAATGTGTCTAAAACAACTTAAATATCCTTTTCATTTATATGCGTCTTAAAATCCAAAATTGTGCTCAGAGCAAAAATTCACTCGCGATGCTAGATAAGATTGAGACATTCGACAGTCTAGTTACAAACGTGTCTTTGGAAGGACGATCTTACTTTCTTTACGATTAGATGCTGCAAGTGTTGCCAACTGTACTAGTACAGTGCACAGCAGCGGCCGGTAACCGGTAATGGGATCGCGGGAAGTTTCTATTAAGTCGCTGACGGTACCACAATAATTGACTTGTGCCCCTGTATGCCATTGGGGCCAGGAAAACAGCGGGTATGGCCGACACTGACTGACAAAGGTTGACAGCGACCCGGTAATGGAAGCCATAGGTAGTACCTGGGCATTGCAGCTGTGCTCGGGATTTTGATAGCATGGTTGAAACTGTTGAAAGGCACATCAAAGCTCTTGATTCAGCGACATTCAAACTACATTGCTATAGTTGGATCGAACTTCGCACTTGTAATTGGATATCATTAATGCAAGAGCAATGACTTATGGTTATCGAGTCGGGGAGGTACTCGTCAGTTTCGTTGATTATTGTTACATGAGTTCCTGGTTAGTATTTAGTATTTATGAATCATTGGAATTTCGCCCATGATGGTTTTTATTATTGTCTTTTACTTTTTCTCTCAGGATTAAGATTATTCCCGCGCAGTGCCTGACCCACCTATCTCGAGCTAGGTAAAATGGCGAATTGTGAAAACTGACGGGTGAGGAAACTGACCAGTTAACGAATTATTTAAAACTGACGAACTAAGTAAACTGACGGATTGAGGAAATTGGCGAGTTGCTGAAACTGACGAGTACCTCCCCGACTCCTTTATTGTGACATGAAGAAACTAAATGTTATGCAAAGGTTACGTTATTTACTACCGAATATTGAAGATTTACATCTTTTCTCACTCTCATCAATATTAATATTGTTGATTAGACAAAAAAAAATCTTATCTTTCTAGATAAGACAATTTAAACTGTGTTAGGTTAGCTTAGGTCATTAACTACGGGAGACCGATTTAAGTAACAGAACGCAATTTCTACACCACTAAGCCATACTGTGTTTTCCTGGCCACACTTAATCTATTGTACGTTTGATCTAACTTGTCTTTACGTTTGAAAAATGGGTTGAAAATGTTAATCCTATTATCTGTCATTCTAGTTTTAACGAAACAATTTTCAGAACCGACAACTCTGTAAATAGGTAGGTACATATAAATACGTATATAGTTTTCGTTAAATAAAATTGGAAACGCCTTTAAATGGTTGTCATTAATGAATATAGAAAATAAAATGAAACACACTCGTCGAATTAAGAACCTCCTCCTTTTTTGAAGTCGATTAAAAAATATAATTATGTGTATATAATGTAACGCTATAAAACAATATACGATGCAATACACAGGATTACACGATTATTACAGTGTAAAATGAGTTATAGACTCAATACCTTACGTACAATCGCTTCAGTATCAGCATGGGCTCGCAAACATGCAACAGATAGTATTAATTTACGGCCATATGGAACAGCATATCAAGCGCAAAAGTCACACTACGAAATATGCTCTTATTTCTAGGGCAATAAAGTTGTTCTCAAAGTCAACAAATGGCTGGTGGTGACCATATATTCAGGCAAGTGCTGGGTTACCTAGCAACACTTAAAATACTGTACGTACCATAATCGATAATAATATCATACGACGTTTGGTGACTAAATTTCGATGTACCTGAACTTTACAAAGGTTTTAAGAGGGGCTTAGAATTCTGAGAAAGTCGGACCCATTTCCCTGGTAGATTTAGGAGGCCATTAAGAATAAAGTGTGATATGAATATAGTGATTGAAAGGACGAAAACACTATCTCCATTTGTAACCTAAAAACAAGTTAAATCCACACTGGCAACGAGTTACCAGGATAACTACAGAATTGTTGACAAGGTGTCAAAATGTGACATAGTTACAGAAATATTATGACTTTTATGTCACTTTGTCGCGTCTGATAATTTCGATTTTCTCGCACTCAAGTGTTGGTTGAGCTTACAGGTCAAGAAACAAGTCAAGTCAAGTTCATACTGTTGCTACTATCACGCGGTTTACAGTACAATGCCACGTAAAGTAACACCATACGACATCGCTCGCATATCTCGGTGCCAGCCAAGCGTCAAGTGACAGTCGATATGTAAGCGATTCACAGATGTCACCGGGAATATGTACAATAACAAGCCGATGAATGGATATAGATTGCGGGAGTACAATGGATTTCTTTTGTAATATTTAAGGAAAGGGGAGGCGGGAAATTGTATAATGGTCGTATTTGACGAAAGTTAACAACTAAAAGTCAACATTTAGAACTAATAAGAAAAAGACATTAAGAGTAAGACCTACGGATTAGTTCCACAAACCGACAATTTGGTAAAGTAAGGAATCTGGATGCTAGTCAAACTGAATCGGAGATCTTTGGAGAAAGCCTTTGTCTAGCAGTGGATTTACTTGACGACTAACAACTATTTTTCATCGGTAAACATAATCCCAAAACTGTGTTTTTAGATATTGGTGGCATGAATGGTAACAATAAGAGTAAAAATAGAAGAGTTAGAGAAACAATGAAGTACAATGATCGATTTGCGCAAACCACTTTTAATGGTTCCAAAGGGCATCTCTTCAAAACCGCATGACGTGCCGGTCATTAGACGTTCTCTAAATACACGACCGGGCTAATTGGACCTTTCGGGCGGGCTCTTTTGTTCTAAACCAAAAGGTATTTAGTGCAGGTGAGGCGTGTCGTTTTACGTTGGCCGTCGTATAAATAGTGAAGTGTCAGTCCTCGGTTCCCGAATGCCGATGCAGAACTAATGTGGGCCGAACTCTTGTCAATCCACACTAGCGATAGAATAGAATAGACTCGGACAAACGAGTGTATTTTCGAAATCAATATGAGGGAAACGATTTGGCTGGCTCCTATGTGTATTGTTTTGTGCTAGATTACAAATGACGTTGATAAAACGAATCTAACATCTGAAACTGTGCAGAATTGTAAAATTATTGCTAGCAAAATTGAAAACGATTTTGTAAAGAAATTAAAATAGGCGATAAGTGTTGGTAGACCAAGAAAACGATCAGGTTAATAGTATTTTAATATTTTGAAAACAGCGGGTTTGGTATGTTGGCTAAAATACACGGTTAGGGGTTAAAACCACTTCCAAAAAAAGTAATATAAGCAAGCAAACATTTATACTGCGCGCGATATAAAACTTAAAAAAAGAAAAAGAAAAAAGTAATACTTACAGAGTGAAAAATATATATTTTTTATGTAGTTATTCATTAATTCATTCAAATTGTACTACCAAGAGTTTCCAATAGTAAATGAAAGTCTGTCTCCCAAAGCGTGATGTCTCGTTTAAAATGCTGATAAAATTTTAACGAGGCGTTGAATTACTGTTACATTATTAATTACTTACAGTTTATTAAACGTGATGAGCATATGGCCGTGACGTAATAACTCATTCAGTTGACAGATTGACATAATTATAGCTGAACCCGATGGACTAACAGGTTGATACTCGATTTGACAATGAATTTATTTAATCATGTAATTTTTTGAAAATATTAGATGATCTCTTTAATCCCTGCATTATTTTCAAAAGATTATAAAGTGCATCTGGATACTGATATCCTTTCAAAAGGGTCAATTATAAGATAAAATAAAGCAAGATATAGCGTAGGAATGCTTACCTAGTCTAGCGATGAAAGTTTTAGACGAAAATAAGATAGAAAAGACTAAACATACGTAAGCTGAAGACGTTTTATCCACGGCGAATAAATGAGTTTGAAGATAAAAACAACAAAACAATACTGGTATATAACTCTTACACATGGCGTCACAGCTTCCTAATAATAATCTTAGTTAATTTCAGCTCAGCATCCATCTACCGTCTAATTATAGGACTGGAATCTCAAGAATCCCACTAATGTGTGGCCTATCTTTTATAGGGAACAATAGCTACATTTTACGAGCGCCGAAACATCTAATATAGCATTTGAAATAGGAGCAAAATTTGCTATTCGTGAAATATTAGAGTTATAACACTTACAAAAGGATTATACACTTGTTAGTTGTTCGTAAGGTCGACTTACCTGAAACAAAAAAGACAAATATTTAGTTGAAAATAAATCTTACTATTGGCGATGACCTAAATAATGATGAATAAACCTTAATACACGATGTCCTAGTAATATCCATAATGATGGAAATAAGTAATCCTCAAATGCCGCAATTGACTTAAGAAATAATTAAGTCAATCAGAATTCTATGTTTGTTTTTCGTGTTTATGTGCAAATAGATCTGCTCTAAATTTTCATAGTTTTTGCTTTTTCGAACGATAAAAAATAAATGCTTTTTATTTTATTTATTTTATTGTGATTTATATTTATATAAAAGTGATCACACTTCTCGTCCAAAACATCCTTATTCCAATGTATCTTCAAATCGAGAACTGAAAAGAATCTTTTATAAATCTTTTTGCACGGCCTCCTATAAGATATATATTCGGTATAAAACCCAGCATTGGTGGCGGCAGTAATAAAGGAAGATTGGAACCAATCTGCTTTCAGCCTTAATGGCTATCGATCAAGAGACGGCCGTCATTTCACGGCCCGCTAATGTCTCCATTATTGGATTTTTATCTAATGCACGGAAATTAACTGCCACTTAATTATGCTACCCTAATACCTATAGGCCACATTCAAATTTTTTAAACAGCTAAAAGAATTTCTGACAATGCCATCATAAATTAAATAGATTGAATTTAACGTCACCGTTTTTCTCTTTAACAGAATGAATGAATTGTAGAGCAACAATTCATTTAAAACCTCTATAAAACAACGAGTTGCAACTGTACAAATAAAACCAACATATAAGTAAATATAGAAGCAGCCAAAAAATACATTCGCCTATTTCCCCATTTTCTCCATTTCATCCGTAATCTGATGCAAAATGGGCTCTACGTCATGAGGAATAAGATATAAAACTAGGAGATTTAATCTGATCTGGTGACGTGCCGAGATTGCCGTCGTGTGAGACTGACGGATTACATCTGTGACTTTTGCTAGGGCCTGTTCTTAGGGCTGTGCTAAATGATAATCAAAATAATAATTGAATTTTATATATATTTTGTATTTTGAAAAATAAGCGGCTAACAGTTAAAACTGAATTATTTTTTGCGCTCAAACTCCTCAAAGACGTGAATAAGAAACAGTCTTTTTTTCTTGAATCATACTATATCATACATATTGGCATTTTAAAACGACACAGTTTAAGGAATATAACCTACCTTCTTCATTACCTGAAAGATAACCTTAAAAGGTGCCTAAAATAATACGTACGAAGTACGAACAAGAATCTGCTAGCCCTTGGGGTATTTTTCAGATGAGAAGCGTAGGTAGTCCCACTTGAGAGTGGCGTGTTTTTCTTCATTAGGACAAGGTGAAATTGTAAGGTTATCTACAAAGGCAATCTAAACTTTCACAGGAAAAAAAACATACAGTAATATAGTAGAGTACCTACAGACAGTTTATTTTCCTTAGGTAGGCGATTGTGTTGCTCGATTCAGCACATTTGACGTTAGTAACAGCAATTTTAAAATTGACGAATAAATTAATCGAGAAACAGACAGAACAATTCTTATTGTGATGTAATAAAAAAATATATGTTAGAGCCTTATTTTCTTAGATATTGGAATGTTCCAATAAGATGATCAACCACACAATGAGCTATAAAGCTTATATACAAAATTTGTAAAACAAAGCATCATTTCTAATTCCGACATGAATAATGGAAGCCTGAGGCGGCTCGACAATTCCGACACCAGGGTTTGTGAGGTAGGGTAACCTCGAAATCCTTTCGATATCAAATTCCAAATTTTCGTCAATTTCCTTAGGATTCTCTCATCCATCTGGTTCCAACAAGCAGTGTTGGGCATGTCGATGCATTGCAGGCGGAAGACAAATGCCTCGGCGATAATGCCCCGTAGCATTCAAGGCACGTCTAGCGTGCGTCTGCGTCTTTATTTAGAATAATAAGAAAACCAACTAATGTCTTTGACTTCGCTGGAGTTTCAACTATTTCGCCATGTTCCTTTTTAAGACACGTTCCTAATTTTAAGTCTATGCAAAACAGAAAAAAGAAACAAAGACGTAATTTATTTTCCAAAATAATAACCAACTTAGTGTTCCTGGCCCCCAAACTAGGAATTCCCTTGCCATGGGAAGCAAGTTTTGTAGTTAGTTATTTTTATTGATAATCATGTTGATCGTATAGGTATGTATTTATTTCTTGTACGAAAATATTGCTCACATAAGATATGATCTAATAATCAGATTTGACGTCGAAAGATAAGTTGTAAGTGGACGTTTAGGAAAATGACGTTTAGGGAAGGAGACATTAAAGGAAGTGGAAGTTTAGGAAAATAGACTTAATGACCCGACTGGACATTCCGGTAATTAGACCTAAAGTGCTTGAAGGGTATGGTAAATAGAAAAGTAACTTTTGAATTACTTTATTGTATTCTTCTGTTTTACGTTATAATTATAAATTTTATTCATACTAAACATATTTATTGCTAAGTTTTGGTGAAACCAATTATTTATTATACCTTACCAAAGTAAATGATATACCTACGAGTATAGTTTACTTTCAAAAGATTTCACTAAAACTACGCGAAAACTAGGATACATTTTAGAGTGATTTACAAGTGACACACTAGTGATATAAACCATTGCAACTAAACCGCCGCCTAAATAAAATACTGGACCAGTTACATTGAAAATTGTTACTAGGAAATCATCAAGTCACACTTTCATAATAACAACTGGTATTTAAAGTAGTCAATGTGCTATATTGAATAATGATAACGAATAAACAGCCAATATATTGCATTTGACAGCTAATTGGATTAATGCCAAATGGTGTTAGTGCGGCACGAATGCAGTTTGCTCGAGAGTTCCTTAAATAAATGCAGAAGTCTCAAAAGACGATTACTTCTATATATTTCCAAAGGTTTTAATTATGACGAAATTTAAAATTGTAATTTATACATATTCGACTTTTAAATAAAAACGAACGCCATAATCGCAAATTAAAACTGTCCAAAATATTATACGACAAATTGTTTCAGTACCTACCTATACAAAATGCAATTCCTAGTCGAAATTAATTTTATTTCTGATATTTTTTTAAAAAAAGGAAGTCCTAAAAATACCTTTTTCATTTTCTTAATGCTTTTACAAATTAATTTTATTAAGTTCCTGCCCCGTGCCGCCCTTTTTCTGCAGCGTTGTCATTCTATACCCGTCTAACCATACCAAAAAAATATTATACATAGCTTAGGTGGATATACACGATGTATAAAGAAAAACAAAAAAAGCTGTGTAGCTATTATTTAACTAGCTATCTGCCCTACTGCTTCGCTCGCATTATACAAACCTTGAACCAACAAGAACAAAAAACAATTTGAGCGTACACAATTATTGCGATTAATATTTGTAATATAGATAAATATCGGACTGGACGTCTGGTCAACCTATTCAGATCATATTCGAACCTCTTGATGTAGACAATCCATGACACTATGAGGACCTAATGCTTTAATAATCTTTCCATGTAAAATCTACCCAGTATTGCAGGTACCAACATTTTTAAAACAAATGCGGGGTATTTCAGGTACACCATTCCTCTCAGGTATGACTGTATCATCTCACAAATCAGTTCGTGTTCTCTCTTTTAATGCACACGGGGGCTATAATTCACTATCCCCCCCACCCCTCCCGGGGCTTAATATCGGCAATAACGCAACTTTTTCTCCCCCCCTCTCCCTTTCGACGTCGAAACTCCCTGTAATTTCCCAGTCCTGAATTATAACTACATAAATCATGGATACCGTATCGTTTTTGGTGCGAAAACGCTAAAGGTTTATTTATCGCGCAACCCGCGGTCCGGGTATCGGTAATGTGAATAACTTTGGAATGTTCAGAGTTTTTTTTAACCCCCTTGGGAGAAGAGTGTTTGGAAAAGGAAAGGAAATTAAGGTATCACAAGAGGGGTGCCATGGAAGTATTTATGATTATTTGAAGTGATATTTATCTTGGCCGTCTTTTGGTCGTATAGGTACCTATTATTTTTCGATCAGATGACCAATACAAATAATGAACTGTTTTCTTATGAAAGGCGTGAAAATTATAAATTAGCAATAGTTTGATTTTATTTTTTAGACTATGTCGTTATTCAGATTTCGTAGTAATCAAATTAAAAAAGTAAGACCCTCGTAAATATAAATATTGGAGAGCTATTTATTCATCAAAAATGTTTCACAAAAGGCTTTTTAAATTTTGTATAGCTTGGATACTCAAGATTTTGCCGCTTTTGTTCAGGTAGGGGGTTGCTTTTATTTGGCACATAAATTGCCTACTAAAGTCACTAAAACACGAACAGAAAAAAAAACAAAAGTCATATTCCCTCCTAGTCCAGCCGCGATTTGCTTTGTCTTCTTCAAAATACCAGTGAGCGTCAATTGGAGTTCGTATTCAAATCGGTATTATGTCACGTGATCAAGTCGAATAAATATCCGCTTTATTTTGTTTTTTTTGTCGACTCGACACCCCGGTGCTTTTGTCGGCAATTCAGTGTCAATTTAGGTGATTTGTATTGTCGATTTTTGCTGTTCTTTTTTTGAATATTTTCGTTCCATTAGAAATTAAAACAAGCCATTGATTTTGGACTGCGTGTAACGGGCAGCTTCTATACGAGTATGTAAACAATAAACGCGAACATAGCGGCTATTTTACTACATGCTTATAAAATTTACTGCCTGAATTCACTATTTCAAAAATATATTCTGTGATTCCCGTGTACTATGTTTCGTGAGCTATAAGATTTATGTCGAATGATGTAATTTGTTATTTTTCACAAAGGTATTCTTTAAAAGGTATTCAAAGGTATATATAAAGAAATATAATAACAAAAGTCACTAGAAGCAACGTTGCATAAAAATAATCTCTCGGAACAATTACAGTGGGCCTAATAGTAAAACTATGTTTCACTGCAGAGTTTTATTAACTAAGTGATCAAAAGTGTCCAAAAGTTAAAAATAAATAAATGATTTCCTTTCATTTCATTTATTACAAAGTATTATATTATACTCGAAGGTAAATGGTTCATTTGCAACGTTGTATCTAGGTATGAAAGACCTCTTAGACTTAAAGGCAAACTAATATAAATAAATATGCATAGCCGATTGATATGCAAAACATTTATAATTGTTACTTATTAAGCAGCGCACGAATGATACTGTTCAACTGTGCATCATAAAGACCCAATAAAAGTATGAATAGCTGAATTGCTGCCCACTTAGTAGCTATTGCAGGGTTTGGCAACCTTTGGTACGGTTGGCCTAAACAGTATTGAACACTATAGACGCATTACACGCAATTCTTAAAGAAAAAAATTCTGTCAACAATCTGAGGTGCGGGGGGCAAATGTCACGTAACTTTCTATTGATCGAAACTGACGGAAAACTAAAATATCTCAGTACCAAATCACAGAGGTGTTGGCAGGTGTTCAGGCGGTCAGTGACCATTTCTCTATGTTACTTCTTTTAAATATTACCAGTTCTGGATTGGACCACTTATTGTTCCACCCAGTTCTAAAGGAGATCATCGCATTGTATTACGTCTCTATAATACTCAATCTTTCTTTCTCTATGTGACGACCAAGTTCATTCACGAGACTTTAAGATGATAATAATTCGTTTGTAACCGACAAAACAGTACTTGGTCGGGCGGGACCTATTAGTAATTTTAGAGTATTTTACGAATAACCTAGTCTAGGTTTGTAGTGTTTTAGTCGGTCTTTCCTTGAAGTTCATGTCGCCATATCACGACGTATTATGTACTTCTTGGTACACATGGAAGATATCTTAATTTCAGCAATCATCTCAGCCGATGATGATGGATTTCAGCTAATATTAATACTATTTCTTTTTTTTATCGATCTAGTTTTATAAATTATTTGAAATAAAAATGTTGCAGACCCCTGAACCACTGCATTGTTATCCTTAACCCAGCTGTTTAGAGACTCGCTGGAAATCGTCTACAAGGCTACACATCTATTACGTTACCTTTAACGCTGTAATCACTCGATTATAATCTACATTCTATATTCATTGACAATTTACCTGCGCCGGTTTAGATAAATTGCGACTGCACGCAGCAATGTACAATGTGTCTGGCTAAATGGTCGATTTGGTTTAACAGAATGATTTTCCGGTTGATTTCTCTTGGCGCATGCGTGAATAGTGTGAATACAAACATCAGTTAACAATGATGGCAAGATTTATAATTATAATGGGACATTTATTTAGCATAACTAATTAATTCACATTTTTTATTTCACGTTTCTTATTTCAAAGCGTCTAAAATGAAATAGAATAATATGTTACGGTTACAAACAAATATACTCGTACTTATATCATCATAGCGTACCTAAAATTTAATATTAGTGGCCTGTTACGTCTATTAAATCTTCTACTAAAATACCTGTAATATTTTCAAAGAAGTAAAGAATTTTATTTTTATTTTCGTTGTGAAGTTATCGTCATATCGTAAGTACGACTAATATTATAAAGAGGAAAGATTTGTATTTTTGTGTGTATGTTTGAAATGAATAAACACAAAAACTACTGGGCCGATTTTAAAAATTCTTTCACCATTAGAAAGCTTCATTCACCCTTAGTAACATAGGCTACCTTTTACCGCGGGAAAATGCCTTATTCCTACGGAAAAAGCTATTAACGCGGGCGGAGCCGAGGCGGAAAGCTAGTTAGAAATAAAATACTTGAAACCAATGACGTAACATGGGATTTACCACGCTGCATACGTAACATTTTAATCATAATGTGTATAAAAATAAAACAGTTTGAATGACGATTGTGTATTGCGTTATACGAACCTAACCCAAGTTTTTACAACTTGATCCAAGAATAAATCACAAAAAAACTGGTGAATAATTGTTAGACTAGCTTTCCGCCACGGCTTCGCCCGTGTTTACAATTTTTCCCGTAGGAATGAGAATTTTTCCTATAAATGTAGGTAGCCTATGTTCTTTCCTAAGGTCTATTTTATCTTTGTGCCAAGTTTCATCAAAAATTATTTAGAATATTTATTAGGAATATTTTAGGTATTTTTTTGGTATTGGATTTCTATTATTACGCTCCAACTTCAATTTAAAAATCATAATTATGTCCCTTTCACGTTAACTTAAATTAAGAGACGTCAAACATCGATTTTACGCATTTAAAAACATCCCGACTAAATAAAGCTGAATTTGACAGCTGCGCTGCTTATTTAAAATATCATTCAGTCAAGATTAAATTATTTCATATGAATGAAAGAGACCAACAACTTAAATTTAAAGATTTTAGCGGCCACGCCAGAATTGAGCCCTTTATTGAAGTTTTTTAAATAAAATATTAGCCTGTGTTACTCGGGGATCGTGTAACTTCCAAAGAGTGAAATAATTTTTGAAATTAGTTCAGTAGTTTCAGAGCCTATTTAATGCAAACAAACTCACAAACAATCAAATCTTGCCTGTTTATAATATTAGTACAGATTAGTCAACTTTTGTGGCTTCGACGTGCTTCGACCTCTGCACAGAATCACCTCAGTGGGTCAGCGGGTTTAGTAAAGCCGCCTCTTCACGGTTTATTGCATTTATGATAATTGTCAACAGTACCGCCAGTATTAGTCTTCAACCTTGGCTCAGTTATGGTTTAAGTTAGGTTTGTTAGGTAAATGTTCGAAGGTTTTATTTCGTTGCTAAATGTTGTCAAAAGTACGTTATGAATCTCTACTTATAAGTACGAGTAAGTTGTTATTTTTAGTAAAGAAGACTTTGGATTCAATTCCGGCGTGGCCGTAAAAAATGTCAAATTCAGCTTTTACTTGACTTTTTTCTTTAATTATTCAATGTCAAATCAGTCCTTTGTAGAATTAGTCATTTGTAGAATTAGGCATTAATAGAATTGGTCATTTGTAGAATTAGTCTATTCTAGAATTGGGCATTTATAGAATTAGTCGTTTGTAGAATTAGTCCATAATAGACTATTAGTCATTTATAGAATTAGTCCTTTCTCGACTAAACGAATTTTAGGTGGGATGTTTTCGCATGCCTGCTAAAGTAATACGGTCTGTTTGCACGGGCTTATCTCCGTCACTGTTAGACCGATTTGAATGAAATTTTGTATGGTGGTACATTATATTCCCGGTCTACATCTGGGATACTTTTGATCGCAGAAAATTAAAAAGTTTCCGTGGGATAGTAAAAAATTACGATGGAGAAGTTGAAATACAACGCGGTCGTAGCCTCGGGTAGACATCTATTAGAATATATTTTATAATATTTATAAAAAAATAAAAATTATGTGCCTAACATATGTGACGTTCCACGTGCCAAGGGACCTTGTGGTCGGTATTGAGTTATGCATATCCCTGTAATGAGCAACTAATAAGCTATTCAAATCCAAAATGATTTATCTTCAAAGTTCAAAATGTGTTTATTCGAAGTAAGATTTTACTAAATCACTTTTCGACGTCGAGGAGAGTTCACGATTTGGCTGTCTTCTCTTTATACTAAAACCAAATCTTTATACTAAAACCCGATATAAGGTATCTTTGCACGTGGAACGTCACATATTATTACATAAATACAATAAGCAAAACTGTGGATGTCGTCGCCACAGGCCTTCCGTCGCATTAGCATAGTCTCGTCAAGCGCCCGCGCACGCATTCACTTATTATACGTCACTTATTGTGTACTGCCGCACACATAAGCCATTCGTTATGAATAGGAACTGCAGAATAGTTCAGAATAGCAACTGCAGCAGCTCATACACGTCCCCACCGAGGGACTCGAGCCTACTTTTATACCAGGGTGAATAGGCCTTAGACGACCACGCTGGCCCAGTGCGAGTTGGTCAACTTCACACACAACCTTTGAATTTCTTCGCAGGTGTATGCAGGTTTCTTCACAATGTTTTCCTTCACCGTAAGAGCGTCGAATAAACATATGAATTTGAAAATCGAAAACACATTGGTACGTGCCGAGGTTTGAACCCGCGAACTTCGGAATGGAAGTCAACGGGCCTAGCCACTTGGCCACCGATGCTCGACTACCTCTACTATTTCGTGCCTCTACTATTATATGATACAGGGTTACTTTTTAATCAGTGCACATATTTTGTGTACACAGTCAGTAGGTATCGTTATAAGATCACACGAGACGAAAAAAATTCTTTTATTTTATACCAATTTTATGCATAAAATGGCGATATTTCGATTTTTTTGTATGAAACGTGATAAAATAAAAATATGCGGGTATTATTATTTTCTTTAATCTATGCCTGCCTACCTAAAATTTGTGCACTGATTAAGAAATAACCCTGTATAGATTTTATTTGAATGAAATGTGGTTGGTCAGTATGTTTGCAAAACCCTTTACCTCGCGACCGTACTCACATAGTGTAGTGGGTAAGTAGGCGCATAGCATCTTGCTAAGTATGATCGTGCTAAACAGTTAAACAAACACTGCTGCTTGTAATATACGAGTACACTTCAAGTTAGGTACTGCGCCATTTTCAAGCCAAAGACGTCCACAGTTTGCATTGGTACATTACATACACAAGTTTGCATTGGTACATTACATTACAAACCTTCACAGTTATTATATTTTACTGGATATATTCTAATATGCTGTAACATTACTTTTCTGTTTTGTAACTGAACTTACTAATACCAAAGTGATACTTTCGATTGGACTCTTAAAATAATAACATTTACCATTTTGATAAAGCGTGTCATTATACATAATTAGTTACTTACAATGTGTTTTTACTATATGAAATATTAACCTTAATTTATTTTTACATAATTTTAACTGTAGCTGTCATTTTAATATTCATAATCGTAACTTTGTATTCATATTATATTATAAGTCAAGGGGTTGATTGAACTTTTGGCAAGATATTGAAATATTACTTCGCATAAAATTGGTTTCGCGAGCCATCAATTTCTGTAGAATAATTTGGTTCGGAGCATCACCCCATTTTTAGGGTAAATAAAAAAATCACGGAGCTCTATTTCCGAGCTAAATATACATGTTGTACAAATAAAAGCTACCAGCCGTACCATTTTCAGGCTTTTCCTGCGCCATATCCACAGCCTTAACAGCACTCGCGTGACTCCTCATCATGAAGTTGTCGTGCCATACGCCGATCTACTTGGTAACATTACCTAGATTTTTTTTTATTACTAAACCGGCGATTCTTTCAAAAATGAAGGATTTACAATTTTTTTTCAACTTCCTACTTAATTTTTCAAAAATTTTGTAAATAGTTAAAAAATAAAAATGAATTAAATTCTTAATTATTAGTTAAAAAAAACAATGACGAGTTAAAAAGTTTTGCTCAAACTTTCCGTTAAGGATTTCTTTATAATAAATAAACTAAACAAAATCGACACTAGGCTTTTCCGGAGTATCACATACCTAGTAATTAATAAAGTCTATTATTTAAAGTAAAGTCTTTTTGTTGTATGCATAGGTACTAAACACTATTAAAAGTAAAAGTAATGGTAATACGTTATTCCTTTTCTTTATAACACTGACGAAAACTTGAAAAACCAATTAAGCTTCTTGCTCAAAATAAAGGATAGAGTGAGAAAAAAAATGAGGTAGAATTTCGAATTATTGAAGTACTGTGAGAATCGGGGGCAACCAGGTTATTTGAAGACAAAAACCCTCCTTAAATGGAAACAATTGTACGCTATTTGTAATCAATTCTTTGTGCTATTTTGTTAGATACTGCGACAGGTATATTTTTAGTAAAGTTCGTATTTGTGTAACGTTAGGTTAGGTTAGACTCGCGATAAAATATGAATATTTTTGTTTGGTGGTTGACCAGAATCTATTAGATTAAAAAAGGAAAGAGATACAGAAAAAAGATATAGAAAGAAAAAGTGTGTGTGTGAGAGAGAGACGGTTACATTTACAGGTGCATTGAAGGTTTGCGAAAGATACGTAACTAACTAAAACGAATAATAAAATAAACAGTGCTACAGTTCCGAGACTTACGCCACACGCGACCAATTTAGTTCTCAGATGGGTAAAGTTTAATTCAGAATATAAATAGAAGTTACAAAGCAATACGAAGTAAAATTATGGTGTTAAATATAATAAACAACATTGACTATGATATTTGTGTAAAAAGGCAATAGTAAAATATACTGGGACGCTTGTCTTAAAAAATCTTGTATGAAAAAACAAATAGAATATTTTTTGACACTTGTTCAAGTCGTGTTTAATATCTCACATACGAGTTGCTCGAACCTACTTTGTAGTGGACTAAATTCACAGGTAAAATTTCTGAAATTCCACATTACAAGAATATTTTAGTTTATTTAGTACGCCTAATTAAATCTACGGCATTGAAACACGAAGCATATTATTAAAGTAGGCATTTCTTTGTATTTGTAGCATTCGCTGCCCTTTGTCGCGTGCCGTGAACTGGATTTTGGCGGATTTTACTGGATTTCACCGGATAATATAGGCAATTCACATTTCCGGCGGATAATAAAATGAGCGAAAGAAAATATTGCACGATTTCAGTTTTGGTATTCAGTTCCTCAGACGTAACTTTGTTTGAAAATATATGAGGTTTTCAGTTAAATCTTTATCATCATTACCTGTAAAAAGTTGTCTTTACAAATTCGTTTAAACATGAGTGGACGAGTGAACATAAATATGCTATGGACAAATTATCCATAGGCACCTAGAGGTTATTGTAGGAATAAAAATATAAATTTGGCTTAAGTTCTGCTAATGATAAATTTTCTATGTCATACTCTGCTACTGTAGCAGTTTTATTTTACAGATATTTCGTTTTCGAAATTGATAAGAAGTTCGACTTTCAGTATAGCCTGGATTTAACTTCTAAACTGCCGGAGGATAGAGTGAAATATAGACTACAGTTTTCTTGCTGACTGCAAAATTCTAGGATTTTAAAGAACTACGAGTATCTTGACAAACAATTTGAAACTCACATTTTGCATGAATCGTTTTACAAATAAGAATTAAATCTGCTTTGATGTGAAAAAAGGTCAAAGATAAATATTGGTATAGAATAGAAGAATAAATAATAGTACGAAAATAAATTTAAAATTAATTGACAGGGTCTTATAATTTGTGGCATTAAAGAAAACTCAACTTTGATCTATAGTCTCACAGGTTTGTATTGTATTGTAAGCCTTTATGCGTTGAAGGTACTTTACAAAGTAGACAAATCCAACCAAAGAGGACTACAGAAGAACGTACATTTGTAGTAAATAAGTCAAGACACTTTCAGTAACAAATTCCATCAAATAAAATTGTTTACCTGGCGCACCTGGTAGCAACAAGCGAGCCAAGGAAGCCGCCGCTATCCAGGAGCTTTATCGTCAATGTAAACGGAAGCTGGACTGATAAGCATCTGGGAACGCCTGTCGCCGGCAGTCGGGTGCCACAAAAAATAAACTTTATTCCAAATAGTTTCCGAAGGCACTTGCTGAGAACGCGGGTGGTATTGCACGCGAAAGATGCTAGTTTGGAATGAAGTGGTGATTTGAAATCGGAATATTTATGATTTGCAATCGTTTGCATTTTTAAGAATGAGAGTAAAAATTATAGGGCGTCTCTTTCATGTTGATAAATATGAGATGAGTTTTTTGTTCTTGATTATTAGTCGCAATATACAGAAGTCGAAATAGAGTGTTTTTTTAAAAACCCTCTATGAGAAGAAAACTCTAGAAGTGGGACTAGAGAGAAGATAAAGTTGAGTTTCTCCTATCATCCTTTGAGCTAAAAAATATATATATTTTGGAAGCACTGTACATAAAATGCAATGTGGTCTAAGATGTTTTGTTACCAAATAATCCGATCACAAAATTTAAATGTTTCTTGAATTATTTTAGCATCTAAAAAATCACATATTGGACGATCATTTTAATTATTTAGATACCTACGCAACAACAACCGACCAGCACATTCCGCATTTAGCACCAATAATCTCATGCCCAGTGGTGGATATAGGTACACATTGTCCACCAATCGCAATGCGTGTAACTCTTATCCTATGGGAGGATATTTCTATACGGCGGCTTTTTTGCAGCTTTTGACAGTTAAATGTGTGAAAAACTTTTGTCATAGCGCTTCAGCTACGGGGGCCAGTATTGGAAAGATTTCCGGCTCGATTCTATTATGAACAATAAACAAACGTTAGCAGCAAAATGCGGGTACCCTAGACTTCAGTCTACTCAGTGTTCTCAACCCTCGAGAATAGCTTTTAAACAGGTGCAAAAGAGATGAACATGTTTTCCACCTTCCATTATGTCGGTAGATCGGCCAATGTCTCATGCTGTTTGGAAGTAAGAGACTGCAAAGCGAACAACGAGGCATCGCTATGTGCACCAGTATGTGGTGAAGCTTTGTACTTCATGTCCGGTAGTATAAAACCACATAAAACTGTCTCCTCTTGTTTGGCAGTCGCCTTGTTTTGCTCGCTGCGCGCTCGCAGATCACAGAGAATAGATATATGGATCAACGCTACTGATCTACAGTCCTTTTGACTATGGATTACGGTAGAATTATTGTGATTCAAATGCGGAATTTGCATGATGATGCAATATCATGAAAACATTGAATTTTATAGTACATTTTCAAACATTGTAAAAATTGTTTTGTAACGATGATTACGTAAAAAAATTAAAGCATATAATATAATCATCTCAGCCAAAAGACGTCCCCAAGGATCTCCACAATGATCGGTCCTGCGCTGCCCGCATCCAGCGGCTTCCCGCGACTCTCACCAGATCGTCGGTCCACCTCGTGGGGGGCCTGCCCACATTACGTCTTCCGGCGCGCGGCCGCCATTCAAGAAGTTTTCTGCCCCAACGGCCGTCGGTTCTCCGCGCAATGTGCCCATCCCATTGCCACTTAAGTTAAGCGATTCTCATAATATATTTTAGCTAAACTTATATGTGAGACATAATGTAATACATTTATAAATGTGTTATTGTAATATAATGTGACATCGTTGGTGCATTGTACTGCCGCACTAAAGGCAAAAGCGGTATCTCAAAAAAGCTAGTTTCGAGTAAATTGAAGATTTGTAAATATCGTTTTCTCTTTTGTTTACAGATTATTTTTTGTACTTATTAAAATGAATTTTAACAATATATTAAGTGTTGTTTCTTGTCATACAGTCAAAATACCGTAAAAACATGTGTTTATACCTTTTTTATGAGATACTGCTATTTTGCTTAGTGTGTATAGAAATAATAATTGAGTTACCGTCTTTTTGTTAACTTTCTTAGTACACGTTAGCATACAAAAAAAATATGAATTTGCTATTGAATAAAATACGTAAAAATAAAAAAGAAGAAACAAATAAACCAATTTTTTTTAATCGTTTGTTATATTTGTTGAATATTATAGGAAAAAAAAACGGAACAATAACACGTTTTCGAAACAAAACTCTTACTCACATCTTCCTAGTTAAAAGTTGGGAGTTCCTGCCAAAAATAGATTTTTTCAAAGATTTAAAAATATTTTCCCTTCTGTCGTAGAAAATACCATGTGCTGAATTTTTTTTTTGGGTCTGTATCTCAAAAACGAAAGATGGAGCCTTTATAATCCTACTCGGGTGCCTGTCGGACCGTCTGTCAACGCTTATTTCATCCCAAACTACTGGACCGATTTAGTTAAAATTTAGTACACCTATGTAAATCCATGACCCAAAGACGGGCGTGGACATTAAATAATAAATTTTAAACATGGAACCCACTTTTGGGTGGTAAATTAGACTAAAACATAATAATTTCAAACTATATCGTGTTGCATATCAAATAAAACAATTATCCATTATTTTTTACAATTTCAAAATAAATAGTTTTGAAGTTATTTAAGAAAATTGGCCATACAATAGTTTTCTCCTATCGGGGGGTAGGTTATTTAGCGTCTTAGGGCATGGCGGCAACTCAATGTTTGCCGTACGCGTCAGGCTTTACTGCTGCAGTGCATATCCATCGTTTTCTTAAGCGATTTGGCGGTATGCAAATATACGGCTAATCACCTTCGTAATATTGATATACCTCTCACTGCCTTAGTGAATTATGGTAAAACTGAGATAGAAAAAACTTTCTTAGCTTCTTTTCTTAATGTTCGGAATAAGATACCACTTTTTGGCCTTAGCAAATAAGATGCGTATTTTTCTAAGCTATCCAACGGTATAAAAATTAACTTTGAGATTTTTTTGAGATACCGCCTTTGCGCTTCGTACGGCAGTGTAGTTATAGGAAGAATACTGATATATGATTAAAATTTAATTTACCTACCTACTAGATAGTTTAATGTAATTTTAATGACACCTTTAATCTGTTATTTTGTCTAATTGGTTTTGGTAGGAATCATCTGTGTTAGGAATTCTGTTAAAGAAGTAAAAATAAAATTACGTATTTGTCAACAATTAAGAAAAGGTTATAATTTCTTCTGCGTTTAAGATAGTTATTTGGGGAAATTAAAAGTAACTACTAATAGTTACTTAATTTAACTGAACAGCCATCATGATCCAAATCATGTGATGGCTGTTTTCTACGTGTAGATTATAAGGTCCACTATCAATTTCACTATTATGGTTAATAATCTATCCAGAAAGTCATGGCTAGGGTTAAACATTATTAAAATAAGATCTCTGATCCTATTGCTGCTATAGACAAAATTTGTCTAGTTATTGTTTTGTAGAGTTAGATTTCAATTCTAGCATACCGGGTTCTCTCGATGTCTGGCTCTATTGTCACAAAATCATTAAAGTGTGACACGACACTACTATCGACATGCATATTCTCACAATAATACAAATCCTAGCGCAACCGCGCAGCGCATCGAGACGAAACTAATAGGTTACAGTTACATGGCTCGCTGGCTCTCTGCATTACGATCGTGGTACGTTTGTCAGCGAGCAATGGATGCGGAACCAAACGTTTATCGTCTCGTGTAGCTAGTTAGTTGAGTATGCTAGTTGTATGCTACTGTAGCTAGGGATTTAAATTAAACCGGTTAAATTATTAACCGATATTGTCGATATGCTTTCGGATATAAATATCATTGACTTAGGTAATTAGAGGGTGTAAAACATCTAAAACGTTTTTTTACCATCACACGAATAATGAAAAAAATGTTAATAGACACATATAAATACAGTATAATGAAAATAATGTTACCACTATTCAATCTACATAACAAACTATTCCGGATTAGACCACGTAAAAGACCCGTTTAAATTTTGTTAATTTTAAAATGTATCATAATAAGTACTTAACCGTTTTGTTTAACAAATCGGGTTTGAAAGCTGACTTTTTGGTAATAACCAAACCCGATTTAATCCTACTATTAGCTCCTCACTAGTTCGTTTGCACTGTGACGTTGGCGCGAAATTAGTCCGACTACTGTTTGCCGTAGTCATTCATCGATCATCATTGCTGCTCCCAAAGGTGTTATTGGACGGGATGAATCAGCTCTGCTGGCTTTGTACAGGGAGTAATCAGTCCAAGTGTGATAAAGGTAGCATGCAATAGCGAACTGCGTAAAATACTGTTGAACAAAATTGATTTAGCAGTTTAGAAAATTGGTTTCCGTGGTATTTGGGAGATAATTCCAATTCAAAGTCAGTAGGATTCGCATTCACAGAAGTATATTATTAGAAAATAGAAGAAGGTCTTATAAAGATCCGACATAAACAAAAACGATTTGATTGAACTAGGTACCTATTGCAAAAAACTAGGAATCATTTCTTCAACCTCAAAACAACCTACTTACTGTCAACAAAACGATACTACACCGGTAATATGAAACTACATTTACATACAATTGTTGGACTGCATGCGTCGACGGAAATTATTATGACATTGGGTTAGCATTGCATTGAACCATACATAACCCGATGGACGATTACTGAGCCACATTAGTAACAGCTTGCATTGAACAGGGATAGTCACTGTGATAAAAAATCTATCTGGAGAAGTAGAAGGAAGAACTAAGTAATAGGTGAAACAGGAAATAACGTAATAAAATATTAAGCTTCAATTTGTTGCGAAAATGATACTCTATCAGTTGAATCTCCTTCAGAAAATATTAAGGAAGACTAATGTCATGAACATGAAATTAAAATTAACAAATGGACAAGACAAAGAGCAATATAATTTCATAAAATTAAACAGTTATGGGAGACTATGGAATGAGCTCTTTAGCAGATAGTAGACTTATCAAAGGTAAAAAAGATATAACAAAAAAGGAAAATAAGGCACATGAACAAAAATGCTCGTTTGTGTAATCTACCGAGGAAATAAATGCAAATGCTTCTAGAAACCAATTGTCTTTATTTCAAGGTCTATAATTATATTAATGTATTCATTCTTTGGTAATAAGCGACAGTTATCCTACTCTAAAAGATCACGGAGTGCTCACTAGACAATGATTTTTTAAATTGTTCGGTTGAAGACGAAACTAAAATTAATAACGTATACATAGTTGTCATTTTGGGACGAAGGGGTTAAATAAAATAATTAGAGATGTCAATTTCGAAAGTTGTTTGAAATGTGACCAGAAGCTAGTACTACAAAATAAGTAAGAAATATCCCCTAAATCCCCTTCAGTCGCAAACACAACATTACATGAAACTAGAGTGACTGTTCTAACACCTTTGCAATGCGATCCTCACCCCAGCAAGCAGGATTCCAATTGTCAGCGAACAGATATTAGCATTTAACTGGGATTACATCTAGAATAATGTTGTCGTCTAGAGCCAAAGCAAATTAGCCCGGCGTTCTATATGCAGTTTAATTTACACCTTCGTTTGTTGTGTTTGTTTGGGAAACTGAATTAGGGATAGAAGATACAAAATGCAAAGATCTGGATAGAAAAATAAAAAAGTATCAAGCAAGATGTCAAGCACAGTAGAGAGCCGGGTTTCTCTTTGAGCCTACAATTTTGTCTGCTTTGGTCTTCGTTATAATAAATGTGTACTATTTAAAATGTTATAAAATTCTTTCGCTCTATTCTTATAATTTTTATTTTGTGTTCGTAAGCAATTAATAATTGTAATTTGTTATTCAAATATATTTGGTCTGCTGAAAGATATTTCCCCGAAAATAAACAAACCTGAATTGTTTAATAATTAAAATTGTACAATTGCTCACTAATGAACATTTACCTACAAATAGTATAAATTGTTTAAGCAGAGAGCGTTCTGTGACAGCAAATCTAAAATCAAGGCCTGGAGCATTTCCCATTGTCCTGCAGCCAGAGTTCGTGTAGAATGTGTGAGTCACATTGTCTCTCGGTGTTTATAGTTTATACTACATGCTAGTGTTGTCCAATATCGATAACAATCGACGGAATTCAAATTCTGTTCATTTAGCTTAGGCGAATCAGTAATAATATCGTTTTTATATTTCTTTTTATTGAACACAATAGATAGAATAGTATGTTCCTTAACTAGTAGAGTGTAATCATTAGTTAATAAAAATAAATAAATGTAATAGATGAATAGATTTGCTTCATCGAAGTCTTGTGATTTTGTCTTCATCATATGGATTTATGTGTCATGAAGGATTTTTTTGTAGTTATTTTGCCAAAAAAGTTCAGCTTTTTCAATCTTATCAAGAATTACTTGCGTTCTCAAACATATGGACTAAGATTTAGCATCCGTCTTTTATAGACAAACAAAGCTAAATTTTGTGCTGTCTTAATAAAATAATGGTGAGAATGAAAAATCAAAGATGGCCAAAACCCTTTTCATTCTAAGGATATAGAGCAGTACTAACAAAACAAAGTATCCGGCCTTTTTCTCGATTGCGTTCTGCGTTCTGTTAATAAAACTACCATAACGATTAGTAATAAGTGACTATATTATCATTTAAATTAAATGCACACTCAATTCGAAGAAAGACAAAAAATCGTTTGTTTGTAAATCGTAAGCTTAAAAAACCGAATTAAAATGCAGGACCATATCCTTACCGGAAAAAAACTTGGGTGAATTACTATGACCCTACAAAAAAGTAAGTTTATCAGTAACCGTCAAAATACTCTCCATGGTAATAAAAGTCGTGGACGTGTCATATAATATTACCAAGCCAACTAGAGGTTATGATACAGTCTACCGCTATGTAAACACTTAATAAGTACCATCTATCTTGTTAAGGACTATACTTTGAAGTTGATTGTAATATATTTTTAAGATAGGTTGTACATGAAATGCGGGTATGTTTGAAAGGTACGTTGAGCGTATGATACGTCTGCAGTTTGAGGAGTCATGTTAACTTGGTCGGATGTTGTACTTTGGATAGGTATATTGTAAGGCGACACTCTCGTCGTTCCTTGCGCAAGCGCTGCCACTTGTTCAAACAACGGAGGTGCGCGCGCCGCCTCACCTGATAACGATCATTCTTTGCATTCACTTCACACGACTTGATTTCTTTGGAGTGACCAAATCGCGTGTGTGGTTTAACAATATTTTTCGTTTTCATCAAGATGATTTCATAAACGAACAATAACATTTCTTGGTTACTTCTGTTCCGTTGTAAGAAATAATGTCATTTTCACGTAATGCTATTAAAAATTCTTTAATATTCAATTTTAAATGAACAAAAGTTATCAAAGTTTAGCGTAAGAAATACCATTATTGGTGCCGAAAGGAAAATGGAATAGAGAAATACTCGTCAATGGAAGACGAACAGATCAATATTTATGACATGTTTGTATGTGATATCATCATTACGCGGAATTAAATCACTGCCAACACCTTCAGTGCCTTGACTCAACTCATTTTATATACGTACTTAGTGAACTTATGTCAAGGATGTTTTATAACTGCGAACTGTTACGAGAATCTTCATCCTATTGTTTCAAATGTATGTCTTTGATCGTAAAACGGATTCGGTTTCAACGAACGCAATGTTGGACTATCAGACTAAAATGAATTTGTTGTATTTGGTTAGTTGGTATGGTATTTTATATTTTTTATTTGTGTTACAGTTTTGAAGACAATTCGGTTTGATTTACATAAATCTCTTTTCAATTTTAAGAGCCATGCTCTATGGTGTTGGAAGTGACCGAGATCTTTTATTGGTCAACGCCATTTTGTTCTATTCTCCGTCTTTTTTTGACCTTCTAATACGATACCAAATTTATTCATACTTTAATGAAGTCCACATTTTACTGTGATTTGTTTGTTGGTATATTTTATGTCATCCCTTTACAAGGATTAATATTAGTAGAAGTATCTGGACAGTTCGATGTTTGTCTTTATTAGTTTTGTCTCCAAGCTCGACTATTGGTCCATTATTATCCCTTTCTTCTATTCTATAGGTATTATTGACAGTAAACTATTTATTGTTGTAGACGAAAATAACATCAACAGTCGACACTAGATGTTTATACGTCCACAGAGGGATTATTTTGCCCTTTCAATGACGCGTTGTTTATTTAGCTGTTTGTATCAACTGTACACAGTGACATCAGTGGTATGCATGCACTCGGTTTGCTGGACTCTCATCTGAACATAAACATTATTATTACTTCATTCTAGTGCCATATCGTATATGAAGTTTCTGACATTCAGTGCTTTTTATGTCCTATGATAGTTTTATTGTATGCGGAGTTATATATAATTTGTAATTAATATTAAAATATTGCATTTTATGAGCAATTTTGAATACATATATATTTGGGTAATACTCGTATACGGTGTAAGACGCTACAATTGCCATCTGGACTAACTGATGAAAAATAAACATTTCGGGGAATTCTGTATTGTAAAGTGTAATAATAATAAATAAGAATGCTATAAATCGACCAACAACTCACAATAGATCAGTAGAGTTTATTTTCCTGTAACGTCAACTTGATACTGTTGTAATACTTCACGAAGTAATTAATAATCGTCTAGGTTTGATTAATAAAAAAGTGTGGTCAAATACTTAAACCTTTTTATATCATCACTAAGTTTTATTCATAATCTAAATCACCAACTACTACATTCCTCGACGACCTGCAAAATTTATCTATCTACCGCCAGGGCCCAAATTTACTAGGGTTTTGCGTCAAGACAGTGCTCGGGCCGTTATTGCCACACTAAATCTCCAGTTGGCTAAATTTACCCAAGTTAAGATGGTTAACAAATGACCCAACAACCAGACAGATCTTCGCAGGGCGCAAAACATGGAAACGGATTTATTTAGGCTAGTGATATGGAAATGTTGGTTTGTTTGGTGATGGTTTGTCAGGGGTGTTCATGAAAAAATATTATATTATAATGTTGTGAGATCCTAATATTATATATTTGGAGACAAACTCGCCAAATGAGTTCCACTTGATTTTTTTACGAGAAGAAAGATATAAAATAAATAAAATAATTAATACATTGTGCTATAGTTTCGGTTTTGAATTACTAAAATCTGAATCACTACATAGTATAAAACAAAGTCGCTTTCTCTGTCCCTATGTCCCTATGTCCCTATGTCCCTATGTATGCTTAAATCTTTAAAACTACGCAACGGATTTTGATGCGGTTTTTTTTAATAGATAGAGTGATTCAAGAGGAAGGTTTATATGTATAATACATGCATAATATACTTAAGGATAACTCACAATAACCATTTTCCCGTGCGGAGCCGGGGCGGGTCGCTAGTATAATATAAAAGAGAGTGGAGGGAAAAAGAAGAAAAATAAGAAAGAAGTGGATTATGAAACGAAAATTGGTTGTTGTTTTTCTTATCTCCAATATAGAGCAGGACAAAAAGAGCCCCAACGTGAATACAATATTGGAATTTATTATTATTTATTGTATATTAAAAAAAACCCTAGGTAATGTAACAACAAAAGAAATATCTTTCTAGAAGCTGAACTTGGTACATAAAATTCTATAATGTATATTGAAATTGAGTTTTAAATCTACATAACAATGGGACACGATATTTATCTCTTTGCATTAGGATACAAGGAAACAGACGCTTGGTAGCCGTCCAACCTATATAGTATGTTACATAGTACTGTTATACGCTAATTGTGGGTAACTACCTCATGACATGACTCTTGTTAGCTTTATCACTAGGTACTCATTTCACGAGGAAAGTAAAGGACAGGAGGCTACAAAGAACTAATTATAAAAATTTAGATATTTTTTTTAATTTATAGAAAATCAAAAATTACGTAACGTTGAGAAAAATGATTGTAAAATCTTTCTTCGAATAAAAAACCTTTTGCTTTTGAGGTTTGATATGACACGTGAACATCTTCATCATCAATGAACAAACATCAGAACTTACTATTTACAATTTTGACATTTCGACTTTGTTTTTTCGGATGTGCGATAAATGTTATTTTTTTTTTTCAATCTAAGAAAATGTAAAGTTTTGTCAATGTGTTATTTAATGTGGTAATTATGTACAATAATGTTATCTTTTTACTCAAAAAGTCAAGTTGACATTATTCTATGCACGGTACTTCATGGCAATAAGATACCTTACATTATGTTATGCAAGTTACGTGATTTAATGTACGTACAATGCTACGCAAAGACCCAGTTCAGTGTCAATGCCAATTTACCTACATAATAATTTTTATTACTCTATGCTCTATATTATTGTACCGTTACTAATGTCTTAAATCGTGAATCACGTTTTACATTGAAATTAATTTGCTAACAGTCATATAAAATTAAATATTTAGCGAATTTAGCGAATCAATTTCAAGATAAGATACTGAAATAATAACTATAAATACTCGGTGTATTTATAAAGTAATATGTACAGGGTTATTAGTATTGTTATTTAATGTAGTATAAATGAGGCAAGTTAATTGATTAATTGTAATGCCATAACTGCCTTTTTCCTAGTACTGTAGTCATACCTAGTCACTTGGCTATACACAAAACTGTTATTAACATTTTGTTGTGACTTTCATTCTAATTCCAAAGACAATTCTAATAGTACAGATATATAGAGACAAAGCGCACGCATCCACGTATGTTATTTTAATTTTGTTACAACGTCTCATTCGTTTGCTGTCGACTTTCAAATTTTATTTACAGATTGTTTGAGGAAATGATAAAACAGGCAAGCTGATAGATGGTCCACCAAAATTAGGGTGAAATTCTTGAAGTAACTCAGAATGTCAGCAATCTTGTTTGTTTTAAGAAGCGCGACGACGGTTACGAACTATTGTTTTTCAGTCAGCATATCGGTCAATGCCAGACGCGCTTTCGATTTCAATACAAAAAACGAGCTGACAGACGATGAAAAAACGATTTTTTCTGCCTTTGATGTAACAACAGGCAAAGTCAATGTAATGAAGCTACCTACTGTACACGTGGTACAAGGATAATTTCGTTTAATAAGTATGTATTTTTGATAAAACAGTAGTCATGGTTAGTGGAGGAAAACCAATAAATAAACGTGACGTAGTTACATGTAGCTGATAATAAGAATGAGTATATAATTGTGTTTATTCTACTACAAATACATTTTTCATAGAAATAAATCACCAACGTATTTTGTTTTATTGTTATTAAAATGCAACATTGGAAGTACGTAGAGGCTTGAATAGGCACGACTATTGAATCGACTTCATTTGCTAATAGAAAACACACTTTTTTAATTTGCTGCGTTTTTCACGCTTCAAAAATACATTTTTACCCATAACAATCGGTTAACCCACGCGTAAACATGTACGCTTGAGTTTTTGCAAATGATTTTCTGATGGAAATTTCGTAACCTTCCTAACATGAATTGACTATTCGTTTCAGTGAAAATGGCTGCTAGAGCCATTCATTCGGTCCGCAGGTAATTAGAGCTTCCTTTTCGGGATATCGGTCATCGTGCATTAGACCGACATCCGTTCGGATAACTATTCAATTATTCACCTCATAACCATAATTAGCTTGAGTCACAACTCAAACATCGCATCGTTTAATCTTGTGAAAATAGCGGTATTGTTTTCCGTTAACACAATAACATCGGCATTAATCACTGCTGAAGATTCATTTATTACCACAACTGATCGAATTGTTCCATTAAAACACAATTTCACTGTAAAAATTCCTTTCATATTTCGGAGAATCACCAATTTCCGCAAGACTAAACGTAGCGCCAAGCCGCGAAAACTGTGAGGGTTTTCTCGTAATAGTGAGTGTGAGATGGACCTGGCACGTGGTAGGGCGTCGGGTTCGACGGTGGGAGCCAGTAGGCGGCACTGATGGGCGGGTAGTTTGTGCTGTTAGGCCGGCCCGCGGTCTTGCCGCGCGCGCCGCCCGCTTCACCACGCATCCTTCACTCCACTACACAACACTTCACATGACGCGTCTGCATTCAACCGCGGCCGGGACACTACTAAACGCTATGCTAGAGCTAGGTGCGCGCGCGCTGACGGCCGATCAGTCATTCTTCGCGGACTCATGTCACCTCTACCCCACCCCCCTCGTGCTAATGAGCTCCGTCCTGTGTCTAACGTTTTCCAATTACAGACGCGCTGTCACTATTGTTCGCAGTTTAGGTTTAATTTATTTAACTATCTAGTGTTTTGTCTCTATATTTGGTTTACATTATGTTCACAATTCAATTCCAATGAAGCGAAAATTCAAGAGATTCGAAGATTCATTATTATCATAGTTTTAGTCAAAGACGAAGGCTTTTCTTTACGATCTCTACCACTGGCTGGACTCTACAAGTTGCTTCCGTAACCTTTACCAGATCCAAATAAAAATACATTTCAAAACCACACTAAACTATAAACATTTTGCTCTAACTTCGACTAAAAGTAAAAACGCTCAGCCAAGTTCACTCAAAAGTTCAAAACACAAATCGCGGTGACTAGGGCCTAGACAAGCGCGATCCCGCTGCTCCGCTCGTTACGTGCTTCGGATACTAAACGCTAAAACGATCAAGCATATAGGATGTCACGCGTATTGGCTGGCACGATTGATGGCAGGCGAATTGAGAACTAATCCGTCTCATCGGAGTATAAATAGAATATGAAACGAGCGCATAGCGTAAAAAAATGGCAAGTTTATTTTCAGTCCTTTTTTGTTTATTTTATTATATTTGTCATATTGAGGCAAAAAATAAATAAATAAGAAATCCGATAACTGCAATCCCTATCTAACATACCAAGCGTGGGGATAATGGTAATTCCTACCTATTCAAGACCTTAGTCCCGCAGTGCATTGCAATTTAGTTTGTTAGTTTGTAATACTCGTAGTAGTAGTTGAAAAGTAGCGTAACTGAGAATTTAAAAAATCAAGGTTAAGAGCATTCATAATACAAAGTTAACCATGTAAGTAAATTGTTATCTAAAATGTCATAACAAGTCCTTGTTAAGTGTACGATGTTCATGAATGATGACAAAGAAGATATGAATGTCTGTCCACACAAAGTAAACACACGAAGGCAAATATTTATTTCCTATTTGCCAAAGGATTTATAAAACTCACTTTGGCATTAACAAAGTAAGCGAAAGATAGATTCGCGTTAATATGTCGAAAACGTCAAATTGTGTATGTTGTTTAGATTTTTGTTGATTTTTTAGTGTAAATATACTTAATAAGGTATTTTTTTGCCTAAGATTATAAGTATCTTTACACGACAAAATCAACAAAAATCTAAACAATATACACAATTTTTACGTTTTCGACACATTAACGTGAATCTATCTTTTTATCCATTTTTTGCCGCCCTAGATAGGTATTTTTTTGCGTAATATTATATCTAGGGCGGCAAAAAAATTATAAAGATTTATTGGAAAATATGATTACCTTAAATCAAAGCGTTTTCAACATACATATTGCGAAACAATGATGAGAGAATAATATTATGATAATCTATGGTATCCAAAAACAAAAAAATGAAAATCAAGACTACTTGCATGATTTTGCAGTCTAGTGGTATAATGTAACATAACATATATTTTTTAACATCACTTGAGTTTTTAATTTTATTATAATAATTATTTTCATCGTCAAACTTGGCGAGTTCACTTCTGCGGCCTTCGAATCACCTCTATGAATAAACGATTATGTACAACGCATCGCAGGCGCAGGTATAATGGGCACTTGGACAACTCTACACAACGCAACGGTCGGACTCACGTGTGGCGTGAGCTGAAACTGAAACCAATTCAACGTGTGTGGGTAGTAGAAAAAATTACAAACGGAATCGAAGTGCGATTTGTTGAACTTAGCATTGCTTGTTTTTAAACATTGCTATAATCTAGACCAAGTATAACAAAACTGCAAGATAGAAAAGCCAAAGTCATTCCTAGTATTTCTGAAATAGCATTTTTTTTAGATATTATTGTTATATCTGAAAGAAAACCATTGTCTAGGCAACTTTTTAAAAAAACTTTTAGCTTAGTTATTAGCTAGGTACATGTTCATGATCATTTTGACCACAATAATATAAAACAAGTGTCTGGGTTGCCATTGCCACATTTTTTAAATTCTTTGTTGCAAAAGTAGTCGTTCGTTACTATAAAAATAATTTTGTTGAATATCTGCCAAATAAAGTTATTTTTTTCATATTTTTTTATCTAATTTTATGTGTGTACGTTGGCAGCAATGTTTTAGTATTGTAACAGAAACTACACGTCCGACAGTTTTCAATCGATTTGTCATGCGGTTTTACTATGCAGGCCTTGAGTTTGTATCCTTATCAATATTTAGCAAAACTTCGTTCGTTCAGCAGCAAGTCGGTTGAAGGTTTATTCGGTTTTTGTGAAACTTTGGTTGCAAGCTTTTGGAATCGAAAAATATCAAGAGAAATACAAAAAAAGACACTATTTAGCTAAATACTAAATGAAAAATATTGAAAAAAAGTATGAAAATAAAAATGGATTCGTAGTCAGTTTTACTATAATATGACCAATCAATGTTCTTTTAGATAAAATCTTCTTTGAATATTAAAGACTGAATTTCAGTAATGATAAAGTTAATACATTTTCTTTGGAAAATAAACGCCATTATCGTCATTGCTCTAAACATTTTTTCTTTTTTGTTGAATAAATTATTACGTCGTTATTTCTTCAATAAGTCTTATTGTTTTTTCTGTCGTTCTGCTATTTATTCTACCAAGTCATTGAACGCTGTGACACAAAAATATATTAATTTGCTATCTAGATGACACAGTTTTTCTAATACTGGATGAAGATTTAAATTAAGACTTGGATTTATCAATACGAGTAGGCTACTCTTTTACGTAGAAAATCTTTAGAAACATCTAAAAATTAATGTTTTAGTGCCGTGTTATTTTATTCTATAGATGCACTAAACTTTGACTCATAGAAAGCAGTTTTGAAACCTAATATTTATTTTAATATAAAATTGGTAATATTTACTGTAAGCGAAGCGATAAAGCAAATATTTGTTCACTGATCAAAATATGTACCTACGTATTGTTTCCGTGTGATAATTAGGTAAACAAGCGATGTGATACAGGTCATGCATGACTGATTATTTGAACACACAAATTAAAAGGTCCGTTGAATATTGTGGTCAAATATCACAGTATTTGTTATGTACTTTATTATGTACGTGGGTTTGGAAAATGGGTGGGAAAATGTTAATACAGAAGTACTGACATAAGAAAAAACACAAAGACCGATTGGGAATTACTTGGGGGTCCGTGAAAAAGACAACTATGGCCTTGTTATTAGCATCGTAGTATTAATTGAGTTTCATTTTGTTGTAATTTAGCTGTAAGTTTTCCAAAGATAAAATAAATAAATAAAATAAATAAATATTTTATTTTCAAAAAAATAACTAATTTCTCAATAATTACGTGCAGAAAATAAAAAAATCAAAGGAATTAAATCAATCAATAAGAAAATCAAAGCAGTTTTTTGCCAAAAAGTAGTTGAGTCACAAAATAATTTTTGAAGAGGTAAAATAAGAGAAGAACAAACAAAGAAACTTATCGATCAGTCTTAGGTTTGAATGAAGTTTGATTATTTTAAGTCGTTGAGTGAGAACTTTATTGTATCATTCATAGGTTGATGAACGCGAGAGGTTTTAAGTTAGGTCAAAATAACAACGTTGTTCGTCACTTGGTGGGCAGAAGTTAATATAATATTTTTTATGAGTAAATAACTTACCATTTCTGTTTTCGCTGTCAGCCGGCTTCATCTGAATCGGATGGTGCATCTGCAACAAAGAATAAATAATATATTGTAGCGCCAAATAGTAATATACAAAAACAAATATAATATTTACTTCAGGCAATTTTGCGTTCATACAGTTTTATGGTTCGCTTTAATTCACATTTTCGTTTTATGTGGAAAATTTTTATATTTAGCTTTTCAGTGCGTTTGAAGCATATGATATTATCCCTACTATAAATGATAAAGTAACCTGTTTGTATGTTTGTTACGCTTTTACGCCAAAACCACGAAACCGATTTTCTTGAAAAATGACATAGGATACATTTTACTGCGGGAAAGTATCGTTTTACCGATTAACACATTTAAAATAAATTATGAAAGCTTAAACTATGCTTATTTAATACATAAGGAATACAAGACAACAAGATTAGTTTATGTATATTACAAACTATACAAAAAAAAAACAACTTCAGTCGCCAGTTAAAAAAGAATGAGTTGAGGTATTGCGGAAAACGGCTTCTTAGATCTTTGTTAATGAATTTTCCTTTAGTTTTTAAACGATGAAAAAGTTACATGTGACATAAATGACAGCTTGACAAGAAATGTCACTCGTCCACTGCCGCGTTCGGTGTCAAAAATAACTGACACTAATTTTACAGATATGTTGTTTGTATGTTTGTAATGTCCCTAATGTGGTCAAATTCTGTGAAACGAGATTTTTATATAGGTGGGTCTACCCACGGCAACTTCACTTTATTTTTAACATTTTCTCACGAATGTAGACATTTGTCTCAGTAAAAACTCGGTACATATAAAATACTTGCCCAGCGTCTAATACAGTTTTAAATAAATAACCTTTATAATTAACACCTCTTAAAGGTTACTAGTAGGCGTAGAAAAAAGAAAACTTATATTTTCATTGACAAATTCAAGTTCAATTTGGTTGGTGACAAATTCGTTTAGTAGTATTTCAATACCCGGAGGAGGTAGACATATATTTCGTATAGTCGTTTGCCGTTTTTGAAGATGTTTTATCCTGCTAACTGACTAAATTCATGAAAACAGGTATTGAATTGTTAAATCTGCTACTCGTTATTATTGTAATGAAAATTAAAAACTAAAATGTTATTCAAATAAAAGGTGAGACAACTTTCTTTAATGTGAACATTGTAGGTGGGATTTAGTAAACTTTGTATTTCAAGAGCTTCAAAATGTCATAAGCGTAGGGCCTAAATGTGTCATCTTCAGTCGGAGACAGTCGACAGGCATTCGATAATGTTTACAGTTTATATATCTGCGCCGGCGCGGCGGCGGCTGCGTGTTTACGAATAACTAAAATGGCGGACGTTTGTTTGCGAGTGCGCAGGTATAAGGATAACAACACCGAAGATTATTATTTGATTCTAGATCTCTGTTTGACAATAGTCTTGAATTCATTATTATGCTTCAGCATTAGAAGATTTCGGATATAATAATAAGCTGATGATGATGATATTAGAAGAAACTCACGCAAAGCTAAGAAATGCGTGAAAAGCTCGATAAAGTGCCAAACGTGACATAGTGACATAAGAGTCATAGTATCTAGTTTGTCACTTTTTGTCACCTTCTCGACCCTATAAATTTCTGTAGTAGCCTTTCTGGTCTATTGGTCGGGCTAGTGAAAATTAAACACGAATAAAAAGCAAATAACACGTTCGTGAGTATTCAAAATGTCGTGAAACAAAAATTCGATAATAATTCTGTTCATGCATGTCCTTTATTGTTTCCATGATGTAGTAAACAATTTTACTATAGTAATGTTAAATAGTATTTGATAAAGACCAATCCTCAATATGGAAATTCGGGCGAGTTCAGTTTATCATAAAACCACAATAATATTCTTCATATTTATCGAGGGCCTTATCATAAATTACCAATAAAAATGATTTAATTTAATTAATTATCATTTCATTAAACAACTGCCGCAACTTCCAGGCCCAGTGCGCAATGAAACTGTTGTCGCGTTGTAATATCGCGCAGTGACGCGCGACAACGCGACATCACACGCGACGCGTGACAAATTGTTAGCGCTGTACGTTTGTCCGCACTGGCTGATTCTGGCAAGCATACCTGTAGCTAGAATGGGGTTAGACCACAAATTTATTAACCTGTATTAGATTACTCAGTTTTAGATTTAATTTAGGTATGAGCTAATATTATAAGCTATAAATAGCAAAATTTTTATAATAATAAGGTATTTATGTTGGGGGCTAATTTAATGCAGTTTATAAACAGGAAATACTTTTTATTAATTTAAATTCTAAGACAATAAGAGAAAGAAGAAATAAGAAGACAACCTAGGTATCTAAGGACTAAAAAAAAAGAAACGCATAAGCACATTTGCAAGACATGATGGGCGCATTTTTGTTAACGCTGTTGTCAAATTGAAATCGGCGTTTCCAGTTCACAGCAGGTATTTACTTTTTTTCTTAAGTCTCCCTTCTATTTATCTGTTTTTCCAGAATCGCCGCCAGTGTCCTACCAAGATGGATGATCACTTAGGCCCAATTAGATAAGGGATGCTATCTCACTGTACCAAGATAATCTACGTTATTTAAGCGTGATTCATTACTGGAGATCGGATGATACTCCTGCAAATGGAGTATTAATTTCAACGTGGCTAATCCCACGTCCTAATTTCTATAATATTAATTTAGTTTAATCCATTAACTAATCCTATAAAATAAATTAGCAAGAAGTAATATGATGCAAGAAATAACTATGTAGACTGTCGTCTCTTGTTTTCTTGAATTTTTCAATTAACGGTTTGTTACCATTGTTGTTACATGAATGAAGAGATTTTTTAGACACGCGTTCAACATAATATGCTTAACTTTCTTGTCGTCAGTCAGACCCATAGACTGTACGTATTTATTAGTAATATCAGAATAGTTGAGAATGCGGTCAAAGCCCAGCGTCATATCTTAGCAAGCGTCATAACAGTAACCATAATCCGCACCGCAAATTCCTGGTTTCTCAGTGCGGGGACGGTAAAGACTCGTTAGAATTTTACGTGACACCGCAGCGACCGTCCGGGGGCAGAAAGGGTCATTGTGGGGGCTGCGGCTTGGCCGTGTCATATCGTATATGGCTAGACATACAGTAAGTGGCTACTTAGAAAAAAAAAACTAAAAGGATATGTAAGAAATCAATTGAAAAATATTTGTGTTTATTTGACACTAGGAATGTCTGTCTACCGCTAAACATATTACTTTATACTAATGTTAATGTCGTCGGCATATCGTAAAAATCTACATTTTATTGAATTTTAAAAGGCATTCGGCAACTATTTGGCATTCTGTAATATGCCGAAAGCAAATTGTAGAACGCATTACTCTTCTCAATGAGCAATATGCCATAATGGAGAATAATACATTAAAGTTGACATATTAAAGATATATAAAAAAATAACTTTATTCACTCACTAATTGGAATAGTTTTTTTCATTTACTTCGCTGCCATTGTTGTTATATTGACACAACAGCGCCGCGCGTGGACAAATTAAACAATTTACCGGGGCATTTTTTGGCATTTCATAAAATGACAAGTCATTTTACAAATTGCCTTCGGTATATTGCAAAACAGCGAGCGTTTGTAAAATGCCGATGCATTCTGTAAAATGACGAGTTCTACGATTTGCCGACTACATTAACACGTCATTTCTTCTAGTATTACATTACGTGAAAATTGAATTTATAAAATGATTTGGGTTCAACAGTACCTACGATAAAAAACACGATCAAATTGGCTAGACGGATTAACACTCTATAAATCAGAATCACCCGAAAAATATTTCAATAAACTGTTAAGCGATTTTTTTTATTTCAACCGATACACATTACCGAGAAAAGCAATTCAGACGAAAATGTGCGCCCATAAATAATGAAATTCAGGACCCCTTCCAATAAAATTCCTTAATTACTACTATAAATTCTAATAAACGTTGAAAAAGTAACGAAAATTTTAGCAATTCAATTTCGGGTCTCGATTTTAGTGTGTCCAATAAAATCCGGTTGTAAAAATTTGTCACACAAAGTCAACATGAAAATAAAATGATAAAACCATTGCAGAAATTTAAAAAATGACAGTTATATTTTTTTTATCAGATATTGTCTGTGTGTTGTTTCTTTTGTCTTTGTTGACAAACTACGTATTTAAACCTAAATGATATAATTATTTCGTTTCAGACGGTTGATGCCACTGCTAGGTTTCACTAGTGGGTCCGTCTGGATTTTTAAGTACTTAAGTATTTAAGTAGTGGAACCAACAGCACATTTTTTTAATGTGTTAGGTGATACGAGCTGCTACGGGCAATGAAATGAAAGTTTGTCATGTAAAAATAAATTGTAATTTGAAATGGAAATCGTATTTTAACTAAATCATCCTAGCAATCAAAAATGAAAAATATTTTATTGCCCAAGTTTACATCTTTATGATGGTGTTGAAACTTCCCGGTCTTCGTTCCCGGTAAGTAATTATGAATACTTGTAGTGGGAATGGGAATGCTCCGCTCTTTCACATGAACATAACTGGATATAAACTTATTATACTAATTAACAATAGGTAAGTATGTATAGTATTAAGTATTAGTATAAAAGTAGAAAAATAATTAGCTCCTATAATCCAAGAAAATAAGTACCCGTAGTTGTGTTTGATGGTGTGTATAAGTGTGTGTGTGTGTGTGTGTGAGTGAGCAATACGTTGCCAATCTAATTATCTACTTACATAACACTATATTCAATAGCTTACCCATTGTATTTATATCTGCACTGAGTGTTAAGATAGACGGATGGGCCGTTTAAAAATAAATGAAGTGTGATCATTCGCGCCAAGACGACTGCTCAAAACTCATTAGCAACTCTCAAATTAATTTATAGCGGTGTAATGTGTTCTGCAAAATTTGTGGGCGTGAAATTGAGTAAACGATGTAAAGAGAGCAAATGTAGGTAAACATTTGTAACAAGTGTACCTAATTCATCATCATCATCTCAGCCGAAAGACGCCCAATGCTGGACAAAGGCCTCCCCCAAGGATCTCCACAATGATCGGTCCTGCGCCGCCCGCATCAGTGGATCGTCGGTCCACCTCGTGGGGGCCTACCCACACTACGTCTTCCGGCGCGCGGTCGCCATTCAATAACCTTTCTGCCCCAACGGCCGTCGGTCCTACGCGCAATGTGCCCAGTCCACCGTGTACCTAATTATTGAATAGATATTTAATCTATACTACTGAAACTGCAGTCTATTACAGTACACTGGTGGACTAAGACCTCTACCTTTAAAGGGAGGTGTAGCTAATAATCCTCACACTTGGCAGGCGGGTTAAGAATCGCAGCTGTTGCGTATGTTAATTTTGTTGCCTCATACGACACCCACATGAAGAGTTAGGTTTGTCCAATTCTAAGCTAGGCATTTAGTATATACCTAGGTTAGCGTGTTTCTTGATTGATTTGTAAATTGGTTTTAGTTGTTAAATGATTTTTATTCCGTATCAGTAGTAGCAGTACCTAGGTCTCAGCTTTCAAAACTGGTGAACATCCAAAACGAGGCTACACACAACCTTGTAAATGTAAGGTTTCAGGTCTTGTTTAGTTTTTTAACTTTGTAATTATAGAAATAAACAGTTTAAATTTTAAAATTATTTGTTTTTTAAAAGACACAGTCTGACTTTCGAATATTGATAATATATGTACGTTTATTCGACGCTCTTACGGTGAAGGAAAACATCATGATGAAACCTGCACACACCTGCGAAGTAATTCTTTTTGTGTGTGAAGTTGACCAACCCGCACTGGTTGTTTGTGAAATTGTCCAACCGGCTGAGCCAGCGTGGATGACTGGGACCTGTTCACCCTGATTTCAGGGTGGGCTCGAGCCCCTCTTTGAGGATATATTATAAGTTGTTAACGACGAAATATTCGATCAACTTTAAAAGCATTAGAGTATAGAGAAGTCAACCTTGTAAGTAATATCTCCTACGGTACTATAATGAGACATTTTCGGAAAGCAAACCGTTGTTTTCTAACATGAAAAAAGAACGTAAAAGAAAACTCAACTAAAAAATATTATACATCTAAATCCGAGATCAAAAAGCCTAACAAATATCAGTAAAAGAACCAGTACATTATGCAGTATTCCCTTTTATTTCAAAGCTCGGCAAGAAAGGTCAAGAAACCGCCTTAATATCTCTGAAGTCGTGGTCAAACGCAGATTACACTTGCTATAAGGCTGAGACACGGCGAAAAGAACTAGTATCAAATCACAGATACAAAAGGTATGTACAATACCTCTCCGAACAAGTAATTATATACAAAAAAGGAACTGTTTATAATGATGGAATAGAAGGATTGAAATATAACGCGATGCATAATGATATCCTGATACCTCAATTGAATCACAACTGAACCACACTGAATGTACCTACGAATACATGGCCAGTCGAACAAAAAATTCCACACGAAAAAGGAACTGTTTGTATTATAGATTTAAAAGGATGACAGATAATATTTCTTTTTTGAAGTTATGGGGTTGACAGATGACAAGAAACCATTTTAGTTACCTCTCAGCTGTTATTAAAGTCTAGTTAGAACAGACTTTTTATATTAGCATTATTTTTGTTCCTTATTCAAATTACTTTTGAATAGAAATAGAAAAGGCTTTAAAATTTTGACATAATAAATGTTTTTTAAATATCTGTTATTATTATAAGATGGAGCTAATATTAGAAATTGTTACTAGTATAGTAACAGCAATTGACGACTCTTTTCCTGTGCCAACTTCAGTCGTTAGTCCCATCAAAGGTGAGTGAAAATCTCTACATTTAGGGAGGGTAGAAATCAAAAGAGGCCCTTTTAGCCTTATTACACGCTTCGTAGAACTTGGGAAAAAATCTTTTGTTTTTAGTTTTATTGAAAAATCGGTTATTATTTTTTGTTACTGTATGACTGATGATTACCGTTGAGTACTTGAGTCAGCTTTTTACTTTTAGTCTGTATCTAAAATGAAAAGTTTTATTTATGAACATTCTTATAACAAATTTTGTCTTTTTATTATATATTGAAACATACTTATCCCAAACTTATCTAGTATAGAGGAAAGGTTTGGTTGTTTATTTGTTTGTATTAAGGCTTCGAAACTTCTGATCCGATTTTAATGAAACTTGGTATAAATGTAGAATAGACTTTGGAAAAGATATAAGCTACCTTTTTACCACAGGAAAATTTTTCATTCCCACGGGAAAACTTAACGCGAACGGAAAGCTAGTCATATAATTCGTCCACGCCGAAAAGTTTGTCAACATTGCTATCAAGATGTCACACCAAAAGGACCACATTTACCATAAGAATATGGAGCAATCGTGGAACCGTGACGCTGGTATTTTATTGACCTAACCACAGCCACCAAACCCAAACCCCTAGCCTAGCGACTTTTAAATTACCGATTTTAAAAAAGAAGGTTATCCAAGGTTATCAAGAAATAATATTATTAAGAAAATAATTTAAAGACATCTAATTTTATATAATCCTTTTTGCATGCTGACTTTTAAGGCCTGTTTCGTTTATTTTGTTATTGACCATCCTTTATTGGGTGTGTAATATATGATATAAATTTAGATAAACTAACGTTCAAGTGCTATAATTTTATATGATCTAAAAACATTTAGTATAACGATTCAAATGATATAATGTACCATTAATATAATTTTATTTAGTATAATTTCACTTGGTATAACAGTTATTTCACATAATGTTCATATTAACTAATAATTATTTATCATAACGGACAATTTATATAAAATTTAGAAGACATAATAAACTTTTCGTATAACGCCTGATTTGTACTCAAAAGTAAACGACCGCAGATACTTTGTATTTTTTGACACATGCAAGCATCCAGGCATGCAAACGTGCGAACAAGCAAGCATGCAAGCAATCATGCAAGCAAGCATGCAAGCAAGCAAGCAAGAAAACACGCAAACAAGCAAGCAAGCAAGCATGCAAGAAAGCGTGCAGGGATGCATACATGTCAACCTAACCCGAAGGGTATGGCGGAATCGAGTGGGCTCGCTGCGCTCGCTTCACTCGTTTTCGCCATACCCTTCAAACCTAACCTATCCAAGTCGGTGTGCCCCGGATTTCCGTGCTCGCTACGCTCGCACCCGCCCTGAATTACGGTGCCCTAATTTAAATTGTACTTTAATATAATAATTATGTTTTTTTTTTCAATAAAAATAATCTGGCATTTTATATCAAATGATCATTATATCTTATGATTATTAGTTGAAATAAAGGTTATGTGACACGAATGTTATATGAAATGAGTGTTATACTAAATGTTTTTATAAAAACTGAACTTTATACCAAATGAACTTTATATGAATTAAAATTATAGCTTATAAACGTTATCCCAAATGAATGTTATATGAAAATAACGTTATGTCTTTTGAAATTATATTATCTGTTTTTATACGTTATACGAAATGAACCGCACCCTCTTTTATTGTACCCTTAGAGTATAAATAGAAAATTTTCTGGGAGGGATAGAGTACGCCTATCGAGTATGAACTGTAAGCACGGATATGAACAGTCCGAATATCTTCAGCGCGTTCGTTTAGTATCAAATGGTTATCGGAGCTGATTATTTTTCCCGGTGATAATAAGAAATTTAATAGGAGAACATTTTGAAATGTGCAGTGATCAGTTGCAAACATGACTTGAGGAACAAATCAAAAAAGAAAAATGTTATTGATTTCACCGCCCATACAAAATCTGCCAAAATTTGCTTACGCTTGACATAAAGGCAGCGGAGCGATGCGCGTGCTCTATGTATATTTATTCTCTAAGATTGTACCCTATGCAAAGCAAATAAATATAATAATTTGATAGATTGAATTGATCTATGTTTGTCTGCGCATATCTGGAAGTCTCAGTAGTATGGTTATTTTGTCCGGTGACCACTTTTCAGTCTACTTTTAGGACCATAGTGAATGGAAAATCTGGTCACCGGACAAAATAACCGGATCGGATCGATAATTCCTTATTATTTATGACGACTTTCTGATGAAACACAATTTACTCCTTTTACTTAAAACGATACTGTTTTTGATAGAAACATATTAATTTCCACTGTAGAGTCGTAACTTACACAATTTGTAGTAGAAATTGAAATCTAAGAGCTTTGGTAACTTCTCAAAATTTTGCAAAACTTCCACGTAACAAGTTAGGGTACAAAATTTCCTGTCGTTGGAATTTTATCGAATACTTTGTTGACTCTGGCCTGGTTTTCTTTAGTTAAGAAAACAGTATCGTGCTTGGAAACTACAAATAAAAGTAGCGATTGTGAGTCAGTAATTTCCCTTGATACGAACTTTTCATTCCGGCTGCCTAGCCTGTTGAGGGTTCCGTATTGCTTACAAACACTCCTAGTTACGCTTAGTAAGCTTACATGTGGATCCCTAATTTCACTCTTGGGAATAACGTGGAGAGAATTCCTATAAATGACTGTTAGAAAACTTAGGAAAACAGGAAAATATTAGGAAGTAGTAATGTGTTTTGTATTAATGATCGAGTTTTTTTTTCAATAGCAGCAGATTTGCTCGTAGTAATTATATTTGTTTTTTTATGAGATTTTTGCGTGTTATAAGTAATACCAGTTTTAACATTTTTGTCCAGTTGTATTGTTTTACGTTCAGCGAAAATTAATCAGTCAGTTAATTTAAGACATGACATATAATATTGATAAATTTAGTTGCAAATCCAAAGTCGCATAAAAATATTAGACAGTAAATGACCCAAAATTTTTTAAGACAAAGTAAACTTTTGTCATAATTCCTCCCACCATTTCAACCGAAAAGAATCCATGGCTTGCGTCGCCAAATTAAAATAACCGAAAATTTTGCGTCGAAAGAAAGGCCTAAACACTCGGGCCGTAAGCGGTAGATACCCAAAAAGGCTTCGCTGGCAACTTTTAAAGTTCATTCCAGTCGTTCGCTCCATTAGTCCCGACTTTCCCCGGGTTCCCGGGAAAAATGGACTATGTTGGGGTCCCCGGGACCCGGTCGGCGAAAATAAACTGAGATCACAGGCTTTTTTCAGATTACTTCCAAACTCATGGAGCGAACGCGATGTCGAGTGTGGAAGTAATGTGGTTTTGATAGGTGGACCATAGAGGGGACAAAAATAACATTAACCTCTTGTCCTTTTTAAAGGTTCTGAGGGAATTATGTACAAAGGCCTTTTACTTAATGTACGGTAGCCAGCATATGCGGCTGGAAATGTTGACCTTGGGAGCACCCGTATTCCGTAGCTGTAGGAGTGGATTTAATAGTGCGAATGTCCAACCGCATGTGCTGGCTTCTGTACTTTCGGTAGTATTTCAAGATAAAGATAAAACTGTAGGAACAATATACGGCGGATCCTTTGTATCGCAGGATCCCGAAACATCGATCCCAAATTTTATAGTGTCTAATAATTTGCACAATTCTAAAATATTGATGTTGCACTGCATTAATTTCTAAAGATTTTATTAGTTTTACAAGAAACAGTGAATTAGTCTACCCAAGAATAAATAGCCTAAATGAATAAATAGAAACCTAAATACAGCCTATAAAAATTCGGTACACATGTACGTACTTTTAGGCTAGTACCTAATTTATTCCAGCTTAAAATTTATCTTATGAGATATCGTAAAAACCTAATGTACAACAAATTCACGCCAAAAAACTTCAAAACATCGGACAAAAATATGAAGGAATCGAACACGTATACCGGGGCTTTACCTACCCTCGATATACAGTTTTAGTAGGTGACGTGCCCGGGGTGCTAACTACCGAAATGTGCCCCGCGCTTAGGGTTATCAGACACATATTTTCAAATACCCGAAAACCTTTCTGATAACGTTTCAAAAATAATAATCTAAATCGTTATTTTTAACTTTTGGATATTTTACATCACTAACACCCGTTTGCACTAAACTTTAGAATCGCTTAAGTTGATGCCTAAAGCATTTAGGTGAGATTTAGTGAAAATTTTGTTTGCTAGTAACCTTCAGACTTTTTTTAAACTGCTTAGTTTCTGCCTACCTTTATGAGCCCAATTAGAGTGTTAATGAAAACCAATTATTTTTTTAAGCTTTACTTAGCTTAGGTCTTTCTTAACTACAAAAAGCCTAAGGCAAGGTTAGGGCTAGCAAAGTTATTTACATCTAGTGGCACTAACAGCTTATATTACGTCCCCACCGAGGGGCTCGAGCCTACACTGAAATAATGAATAGGCTCTAGTCGACCACGCTGGCCCAGTGCGGTTGTGCGAGCCTTCACACGCAACCTTTGAATTACTTCGCAGGTGTATGCAGCTTTTCTTACGATGTTTTCCTTCACCGTTAGCGTCGAATACTCGCAAAACGCTCGTTGGATTTCAGTTGTCATTGTTGAATATTTTGTTATAAAGATGATACAGAACAGGGGCTCATATCAGTTTTGTATTCATGTAAATAAAAAAAATCGTATTTCTGGTATTTCGTATTTCGGCCGCTTTCCTGACCAATAGCAAAAAAATCTTGACAGGAAATTTTGTGACAACCCTACCCGCACTTTACTCCGCGACTCGTTTCTCTTTGATTTTTATTAGCTAGGTGCCAGCCCTGGCTTTCAAAAGTATTTTCTTAGCAAGAAATAAGTAGCAAGTTTAAAAAAGTAATGAAAACTGTACTGTGCTTGATCTAGTTCGCATTAAGGTAATTTTTTTATATATTTATTTTTGTGAAAGTTTATAGCAAAACGAGTAATTTTTTTACATCGTTTAAGTAGCATAAAGGTTTAAGTATAGCGAGAGTTTATTTTAATTAACTGTCGAAATGTCGTGAGAAAGCCTTCATTATAAAATAAATAAATATTTATATTTCCTCCAATAGGGTGCGAATAAAGACGTGACAAAAAAATCTCTTGTCAATTCATTGGCTATATGAGCTTTGATTTATTAGTTTCGAAAAACGTAAGTTGTGTTGAAGACTGAATTTCCAACATAATAATGCAATTCTTTGCTAGAATGAGACTATGTCAAAACTTAAGTCACATCTTAGTCATAGTGTACATATTTTGAAAAGACACGTGTATTGTGAAACTCTCTCGGTGCATCTTAAGAGTGCTTCCTCAATCGTTTCTAGTTTCAGTTGAGCCCTATTCTAGCGCACAGATGAATTTCAGCTACGAAAATCTTGTCTGTGAGTCACATTTTAAAAATCAAAATAATGTTCTAACAAATGTTTTGATAAATAAATAATCAGAAAATGTCTTAAATATATATATTTTCTGTAGATAGAGTAGAAAATCACAGGCTACAATACAGATTTTCGTGATTCATCAGTCAGTACAAAAATGTTCTGCTTGTTTATTATCATCATCATTGACCTAGTACGTCGATTTCAGACGATTTATGATGCAATGAATAAGAGACATCGCTTTTAGTGGCTGATCAGAAAGATGCGAGAACGATACAATCTGCCGCAGGCCTGACAAAAGAATTTCGCGGCAGAAAGAAACCTTTTTTATAATTTACATAGAAAACAAAATAAGCTATTATTTTCTATTAGATTTTGACATTCCGTCAATTAAAAAAACATGTTTGCCAGAATCGCGACCCAGAACATGTATAAACCCGCCCAAGAGACAAGCTCCGGTGAAATGGCACCACTCACCTACTCGTGCCAAAATTGCAGTCCCGAAATCGAACATGCATTCATACTAGGAGCGTGTTCCGGCCCCAATTCAATACGAACCAATTTTCAGTCCAGTTCAGTCGGATCGTATTCGAGAATATTCGAGATCGTTCGATTCGACTTCAGATCCGACATCGAAATCTCAGTAGAGTACGCCGGATTCAACGATAGGTTAAACAGGTGCACACTTTCTCCGGCGGCCGACTTTTTCAGAAATCAAAATCATTTGCTTTGCTTGATATAGAAAGATTACTGTAATAACGTATAATAGGGGAAGACCAATTCTATAAATACCTCAGATAGTGGACTCATATATGGGAGTCTATTTAAGTATTTAAACTAATAATTTTGCAGTCCCCGATCGACTTCCAAGGCGTAGGTTTATAGCAACACTTCCCGCTCCGGCCTGTTATAGGTATTTCAAAATATGTACAAAAACCTAACAGATACGAATTGAATTCGAAATCCAAATAGATTCCGAGAGGAATAGTGATCAGAATAGAGATGCCGGCCGTAAAGCTATCATGGTATTCATGATACCCATTCTGTCGTTTAATTTATTAGACTTTCGGAAGATCATAGTTATTGCTGACATGGTATTTGAACGCGAATATTCCTAATGTTCCAATAGTGCTGTGTTCGGTGATTACCGAAATGCAGAACATGCCAATATGGCTGGAACAAATATTAATTTCAATGGCCTTATAAATAGAAAAGCTACGATTATTTGTCATGTAAAAAAAATCTGAAATTCAAAGTCAAAGCGATGGCAGAATTACCTCAATGCCAATTAGAGGGATAAGCTGTCACTAGCACAAGATCGTGAACGATGGAAGAAAATAATAAGGAAAAAAATAAGTGCAATAATTCTGGCTAGCAATAAAAGAAAAAAAAATAGATGTAGAATAATTAGTTAATAGTTAGTAATGAAACTCCAGCCACAAATTATTTAATAAAATATCCTTTTAATAAATTCAATCTTTATATATAGTGTTTTTTTATATTGACTTACGTACTCCAAGAGACAGACAAAATTGCAAGTAGGTAGGTACGAGAAATCGAACGTGTATACCCATCCTGCAACGTGTTCCGGCCGATCTACGTTGAATCGACGTAGGGGTTCAAATACCGGTTAAAATATAACCGCTTTTGAGCACTAGGTTTATTGATGATATCGGTTATATGCAAGTTAATATTTATTTATAACAGAAAAACCTTTATTGAGGAACTAAACAATATCAAAATAAATCATTCAATACATTTTTGATGACTTCCTAAAATATAATACAAAACACTCCCTCACATTTAAATTTAAAGTAAATAAATAAATATTATCATCCTACCTAGAGGTACTCAAAGCAAAACAAATTCAAGATTAAAACACCGGTATTTTTAGTGAGATTTATTGACCGGTAAAAACGTACGGTTTCAATAAAACGTGCCAAGCACTAACCGGAAGCCAACTCGATCCTGGCTCCGGAACTTTATTGAGAGCTAGCACTAGACTAGTACCTGGAGAAATAAAACTATCAAGCTCCTGATTTATATCTGATACCTAACTTTGCGTGATTCGGAAAGAGCAAATACATTTACTGTTTCCGAATCACGGTCAGTCACAGATACGGTCTGTCACATGTTTTAATTTTAACCATTGATGTAGCGTTATAATTGAAAAATGTGAAATATGTATCAATTTACGAATTATTGAATTCAAATTGGTACGAGTAACTATCATTAATGCCTAATCTATATTATACGAAATGGTACATACATCAGATCCTATTTGAGCAACGTTTGCGATTCCTTATTGGAACAGAGAAACTGTCCAATATTTAAGTTTTGACCATATCATGCAATAAAAATTGACAAAGAAGAAATTTCACAATACATAATATTCTCTCCATTGCATTTATATCACCCTATCACATTACATTATAAAAGCGAAAGTTTGTGAATATTACTTCTTACTTCTTCACGTCTAAACGGCTGGAGTGATTTTAATAAAATTTGTTATGGAGTTAGCTGACACCCTGGATTAACACATAGGCTACTTTTAACCGCGGGAAAATACCTCATTCCCACGGGAAAACCTATTAACGCGGGCAGAGCTGCCGCGGGACGGAAAGGTAGTAGTTCATAAATTTAAGCCATAAAAATATTTACGATTTGGATTAATAAAATGCTAAACTGTTTTATTACATAGCAAAGTGACTAAATTCGCTTCAGTGAAACTATGTATAAATTGGGCCCAACCAGTATCTTCTGTTCTAAACCTGTACGTACGTGTCTAATAGACACTGTCTATACCTAACAATGCCCCTTTGAATATTCCTAGACAACTTGTCTATCTGTTGCATTCTCATAAACCTTTTGAACATCCCCTAGCCATTCAACTCTCAACAATACGCCTTTGTATTAAAGGCAGAATTACAACTTTTGTGCTGGAGAATGCAGAAGGCAGGGATAAGTCGTACTGTTTGTGCTGTACAGACAACAATAATGGAACAAATGTGTACCATGAAGCCTTTTGTGCCCTTGGAGTAAAGATCATTTTAGGTATAAGTTTTGTGGTCTTGATCGTATATGGGATATTGGAAGAATGCATAGAAGCAAAAGCAGACAAGATTCTAATACAGTGCCGGAGGATAGTTTGCGGGTACGTAGCAAGATGTTTGTATGCAAATGTTAACAGACCTTTCAGGAACTTATTGCAATTCGTCAAGAATTTGAACCTTATGGACTGGCAGTGGATTTGACCTTAGATAGGTATAAATAAAATAACCTCTTTATAAGCGTGATAATATAAAACTTTCCATCTGCTACAAACCGCGTAAATCGATTTTTTTAAAGTCCAAACGGGGTCCATTTTTATCTACATGACAAAGTTTATTACTTTTTGTATATCTTGTGTTATTTTAAATGACCCCGTATTGACCCTCTTAAAACGTGTTTGACCCCGCATTTCCATGGCTAAGTATTCGGGCCAGGAGAGGGTTTCGGAGCTTTTCTGCTCGAGCACATTTTTTTTTTGTTTACTGTTCAAAAAAACACTGTCATCTTTTCCAAGATTTAGTTCCGCTGTATATCATCATTACATTTTTGCTAAAAAAATTCTAAAGTACCTACTATCGATTATAATTATCTGAACACTTTTCAATGATGATGATGATGATGATAATCAATATAAAAAGTAAGACAATGCCAAGTTTCACAATAGCCGGACCAGAACTAGTTTAACTTTACCTATCTATTCCATTTTGAAAATTCAGTTTCAACTGTATTAAACCAACACGGAAGAAGTTATGGATAAAGGAGGTTCATATTACAATAGTTTTGAACGCTCTTGTTAGAATAATATCCTGCCGCAGCATACCAAAGTTATCTTTTAACTTCAAGAACAATATGAAGTTTTCATAGTATCTACAGCCTGCAAGGAGTAAAAATATTGGCTTTAAAAGAATAGCTAAGTCAGGATTAGTAAATGAAAGGAATTTCAATTATTATTTTTGAGTTCGTTTGAAATTGAAAACTTGCAATCAATGGTTGATTAAAAATTAATAATAACAGAAAGGGACTATCCGTGATTTGACATCTATAACAGTCGATATAATAAAATAAAATAAAAATTATATAGGTTAATTTACTTCATTACATTTCGGCTGGTTCTCTCGTAATTATTAGGTTTCGAGGTGTGTGGTGTGTGGTGTGTGGTGTGTGGTGTGTTAGAGATATCTGACACACAGTCATCAGACCCCAAACTAGGCAAAGCCTGTACTATGGGTGTCAGACAGCTGATACACATACATACATAAATATACTACAAACAGACTCAAGGCAAACAAAGTGCACAAACATCAATCGCATCACACAAATGTTTTCCCTGGGCGCGGGTTTCGAACCCATGACCTTGTGCTTCGAAGGCAGACGTACTACCAACTAGGCTATGGAGCACTCTAATTATCTACTAGAATAATCAAATATCTATATATAGCCTTCTAATTACTAAATACAAATGTAATCGGAGCCGATGCATATCCTATCTCCAACATGGCGATCAATTAGAACGTCATCAAAGCGCGGGTTACACGACCGAATGAGCTAGCCCTTGTAATTAGCGCATCTGCTTAGGTTTCCATATGCTCCGATGACTGGTAGGGCTATGCGTCATAGTAGTATTCTACATTACCTATAACTATAGATTATTATAATTGAAAGTCTTCAAATGATTATTATGGAGTAAAAAATGGAAACAACTATCAATAAGCTTTAAAACTACTATAATTCAGGTTAACCACGAGCCATCAATTTGTTGGGTGTAAATATACTTAATATTTTCTTCCATGCATCAAACCCGTGAACGTGGTGCTGCTTGAGGGGGGACTGGTCTACTCTAGTCGATTGCCGGTTGTTTTTTTGGTTATATAATTTAGTTTTTCTACTTTGACTGGTTGCCTTCCTCTAATTGCATACTTCGTTCGCACTCTTTGTTATATTAATCAAATTGTATAAAATAACTATTATGTAAAAATATTTTGAAAAGATGCAACGCCTGTGGAGTTTCTTCCGGAGAGTTCTTCTCCACAGAAGACAGCCAAATCGTGAACTCTCCTCGACGTCGAAAAGTGATTTGTAAAATTTTACTTCGAATAAACACATTTTGAACTTTGAACTTTTTCTTGTATGAAAAACTCTAAATGCTTTTTTTTTCTATCTTCTTTTTTATCATTAGATTAATATCGTAGGTGTATAGTTTACCAATAGTTGAAGTTACGAGAGTATCATTAAACAATAGAGCCATAATACTGTACTGATTGTATATATTTTTTCTTTAAAAAAGCTCATCTTGCCCTGAATTTACCATCCAAAACATTTCCACTGAGTTAACATACATTTTATATCAGCATGTAGTTAAACAGTATAGTGCCAATTTCAAAGCAAATTTAACCTCAAATTAATCTGTACTCTATGAAGATTGGCAGGCCAATTTAATCTGTATTAAATAGTCTAATTTACCTGCGAGCTTTAATAATGTTTGGAATTAGTACTTAGAACACAAAATTAGGTCAGTTTAGAGTGAGCAGTAGGTAAGTAATCTATACTAATATTATAAAGATGAAAGGTTTGATTGTTTGTTTTTTTGTTTGTTTGTTTGTTTGTTTGCATCGAATAGGCTCCGAAACTACTGAACCGATTTAAAAATTCTTTCACTGTTGGGAAGCTACATTTACCCTGAGTAACATAGGCTATATTTTAATTACAAGAAAATTAGGTTTCCTTGCTAAAACTCCAATAATGTAACCCAAGGTGTAAAAAAAATACGTAAAATATTCCTAATAATTGAAAATGCTCCGAAACTACTGAACCGATTTTGGTGAAACTTGGCACAAAGTTAGAATAGACCTTAGGAAAGAACATAGGCTACAATTTACCGCGGGAAATTTTCTCAATCCCACGGGAAGAAATGTTAAAGCGGGCGGAGTTGGCACAAAGATAGAATAGACCTTGCGGAAGAACATAGGCTAACTTTTACCGCGGGAAAATTCCTCATTCCCACGGGAAAAACTATTAACGCGAGCGGAGCCGCGGCGGGAAGCTAGTGTTTAATAAACACCATGTTTAACTGGTTGTTTAACCGCAACATAGTGACAGTAATCATAAAACTGAACAACTTTCTCTAAGAAACGTAGGTTGAAATCTCAAAATTAAAATTTGACTTGTCAAGCAATGTAATTTATGTAAAAAGTTGAATATCATTTTTGAGTTTTTGACCTAACATAGTTTTTTAGTTTCATGATCATATGAATTGTATATAAAATGAGGTTATAAGTTGATAGTTAAAATTTTTAAGGATAAAATTATTTTCTTCTTTTTTAGAGCGTAAAAATTTTTTTTTGCATTTAATTTATTTTTTACTTTTTAGCTAACCCAAGTTACATTATTTTTCAAGTTTCTCTTAACGAGCCCTTTCATTTGATACCCATATTGTAGAAGTGCATTAAAAATAACTACTCCGCCATCTTGGATAGCCCGCCATATTGGATTTAGAGTGACGTCACATACCATATCGTGCATTGTCATCCAAACAAAACGTGTATACAAAATTTCAGCTCAATCGGTTGAAGATATCTACTTCAAAATTGAGTTCAAAGATTCCACCCGAACAAACTTACATCAGTTAAATTTCAAGATGCATCACATATTAAAAAATATAATTATACAGCACTTTCGTAGCAATATTGACGCTTAAATATAAATCTCGTGCCTCTACGGTTATCTCGTAGCATTCTCTAACTAAACCCATATTTATCGCTACGACCGTAGCGGCGTAGCAAGCGCCGTAGCTTTTGTATCAAGCTGTTCATATTTCAAAAGATTTGAATTCCGTTGAAGGCGTTGTCCTAAAATATCTCAAATTCTCGCCATAGTCGGACGCGAAACAAAAGGAGTCCGGCCTTCATTATTTCATACGATAAAGCACGACAGTTTTCGGGACAATTCGGTGACGGTACAGTCATATCAGTGAGAATGGGAACTGAACTTGGGTTGTAAATTGTAGAGGAATTGTAAGTAATGGGTGATAAAGTCTAATAAGAAAGTAAATAAATAATTAATTTCCTAAGTACCTACCTTGTGATCCTTTCAAGCAGAAAACACGTAATATTTAAAATATATTAATTCCAAAAATATGCTAAATTGTATTAAATTTGTTGTGACATTGCTATTTGATAGAATTACCAACTTTTTTCATAACGTATTTTTAGATCCCTGGTTCTGCGATTTCTTGCTTAGATAAAACCGAACGCAACTCTCTCATATAAATGAAATTAAATGAAATCATTTATTTTAACTTTTGTACATTTTAGATCACTTAGTTACGTCAAATGTTACATTTAGTGGCTAGTTCAGCAAAGCAAAATGTGCGGTCTTTTGTGGAGAAGAGCTCGCCGAAGAAACTACACAAATGTCGCATTTACTTTTTAAATATGTAGTGTTATACGTGCAGTATATAGATATTTTGAGGTATATAACTCAATAGAAACCTTGAGCATAATACACCCAGCGTTGCAGACTGTACCTTACCGGTACAAAGTGCCCAGCCCCGGTCGTTCCTTCCGGTACATTGTCTTATCCGGGCGAGTAGACCGGTCATCAATCATGCCGGCCGTCTGCACCGGTCGCATGGACCCTGTAGACTTGCAGCCCAACGCACAAAAACATTGGCAAAACCTCTGCCAAATGATGAAGAAGAAGTTTTTTTGTTGTTTAATAATTCTTCGATCGTATGTTATACATATACCGAGAATCAAGTAAATATATTTTATAACTTTTTTCATAAAGGCTTGTTATTCTTTTTTATGTGGCACAATAATTCAACACCGCACGATTTATGCTAGAAAGTAATTCGTCGATCTGATTATGTACTGTAATGTAAAGTTGATTGATTTTGGATGTAGTTCAAAAGAGTGGTAATCATTATAAAATTTTCTACAAAAGGGTCAGGTGTCAATTTATAAAATGGACATACCTACTATTGTGTTTCAAGAACATTCATCATCGATTGCCATTATTTTCTTAACAATATTATTAAATTATCCCTTCCGCTATAACTTACAAATCATTTTTATATTAAAGAAAAATAGCCATCAATCTGTAAAAATATCAATTCTAGTTACACTATAGATACAAGTCTAGTATTAATATAGTATACAGCAGATAACCCAAGAGCGATATGACAGTGGCTTGACGGAAAACGAAAGATTGAGAGGGTTGATAGACCAAGCGTATATGGATAAGAAATATTGATCAAAGGCTGACATAATATATCTTTATACATTGATAAAATCTATAGTAGCAGGGAATAATAAAGCTTTCATTTGAATAGATATAGAAATACTTTGGATGTTCTTGGCCAAATTAGAAATTGTAAATGATGTCACTAAGTTCAAAGTAAGTATTTATTTTGATTTTTTTCCAGAACAATGATAGTTTAATTTGAACCTATACACGCGTACACACACACTGAAATAATGTTTAAAAATATAAAATATTGAATTAAAAAATTCTTTTTTATCAACTTGCAAATCTTCAATAATTTCGTGTTTTGTCATTCAATTTCCCGGCTACATTGACTTAACTCGTCAAAGGTCACAAAATGTCCGCATTTTCTGCTTAAAAGACGGCCGACTAGTTTTTATGGATTCATATTCCGATGAAATCCCCGGACCGTATTAGGGGTCTTTACGATCTTCGGTTACGGGTGGTTACGGGCCCTTATTTCGGTAACTGGTTTATTTGTGACTTGATTAGAGTTGGGAAGGCTTGATGGAAACGCGTCGTTGACCTCTCGACTCGAAATGGAAACGAACTGAAATTGACCTTTTGTTTGGCGTAATTGAAGTCGTACTACTCTAGTAGTATCGTGATTAATGGTAATAATAATTCTAATGATTCTTATGATTCTAATGAATTTTGAATTTCTCTGAATCGGGATGTGAATTTTTAAATGGAAAGTCATGTAACAAAAGTTTCAAGCTATTTCATTATGTAATAATAATGGACAATGTTAAAATGAATAAATTTAATTTACAGGTACCTAATTAAAATGTTGTTTTTCCTATATACGCACAACGTAACTTGTTTAGTTATAGTTTAACAGTATAGGTAATAGGTACATATAATTAACAACCGATCAAACATAAGATTACTTTTATCGGTACAAAAATGTCACATTTCAACAAATGAAGCAAGCAAAGCCGTGGCATTAATCCTTTCTATATCTCATCATCTAAGTGTCGACATTCCGGGAAAGAGACCACCCTTGCATTTTATTAATTCCGTGACAGGGTCAAGACAACAAGACTACTGAAGACGTTCAATACGGATCCAAGAAATGACTAAAGACGACGGAATTATACTGAAGATCTCCTATTACTAAAGACGAGGCTGTATGAGCTTTGAACCCTTAGCCTTTCCCATAAGGGATAAATAAACTTAAAAAAAATTGGCGGTCGATCTTTATACTAGTAACTTAATGGGGGTGCTATGTTGGTGACCCATATTTCCCCTTTTTTTCTCTAACAGTGGATACGCGATTCAGTTCCGCGGTAGAGGGTGTATTACAATGGCCAAAAACCTAATAATAAAAATGATGGATGGCGATCTAACCGAACGATACGAGGAAAATGAAGTGTCGAAAACATGTCCAATCTATATTACTTTTATTTATGAGTTTACCGACACACGATGTCCTTTTATGGTCCTGTTTGTTAAGGACGTTTGTAAACAGTAAAAATAAAAATTAATTCGATTTCAATGTATATTCTGAACTAGTTTCTCACCTCACATAGAGTGAAAGAGAGACAGAATTTTACAGAGGTTTGGGTCGGTCATTAACCCTGAAGAATACAAGTTTGGATGTTAGACGTTTCTTACTTATTTACTCAAAATAGATTACAACACAGAATTTTTTTTATTAAACAGCTTTATGTCAAGATTTGTCTGATTCTGTAAATATGTGGGATCACCATACTGGTTGACTGTAATAAATAACATAACATTTAAATTTTGTAATCTCCCGCCACAAAACCGTTACTTGATCCTTTCAACAACTAGAAATTAGCTGATAATCTTCAAATGGATGAAGATATTTTCTTGGTTCGTAGCTAAGAACACTCTCGATTGTGACACCTTGCAAACAAAAATAAAACAAATCAAAATCGGAACATCCGATTAAGAGCTACGATGCCACAGACAGACAGACACCCACGTCAAACTTATAACACCCCTCTTTTACGTCGGAAGTGAAAAACGAAAAAAAATATCATACCGCCCGTATACGATAAAGACACAAAGATTGCAAATATCAGGCGACCCGACAATCAAGGAAATTGAAAGGTCGGCCGGGTCGAACCTACCCGGGTGCCCGGTTAACCCTGCTGTACCTTTCCGCTACATTGTCTTATCCGGCCATACATCATTTTGGCCCGACTCGCCCGGATCGGTTGCCGATAACCAATAACTGGGCGAAACCGGGTATAACTGGATATAACGAGAACGGTCCCGTTCGTTTGCTGGTATTTTAATAAATCGACGATTTGAGGTCGCGTGTCTCTGTGGAATACGTAAGTAACTTCTCGAAAAAGGTTCATTCCGAAGGCCCTTTTTACACATGGAGTTTGTGACGTCGTCTTTGCTTTTGATGTTGGTGGTTTCAGATACTTATTTTCTAAAAAAAGCTTGTCAAGAGGACTTATCATGAGCCCGAAATAAAGGTCCTATACACATTGATAAATGCTTTTTAGTATAATATTAATTATTAACATTTTTTTATTGCAAAAGTAACAAAGTTTTACTTTTAAATCTACATGACCTCGTACATTCATAATTGCCGTGCGTATTCAGAATTGAAGTTTGATGAAGACATAACAGAGGTAACAGATCTTAGAATCGCAATATGTAAATTTCTCAACGCTTGCTAATTTATTGAAAAAAATACGACGTAAATACATTTCATATACATATACATAGCAAAGCGGGCTATATCGTAAATTAACAATCGAAAGCAAACGGGCCAAAACAAGCATGGTATCAAATCAAGTGGAACTACAGCACGCTCAGGTAGTGGCTTAATAAACATCATCAAACTGGGCCTTAATAAACACATCCTAGAATCAACCAACCCTGGGCCTTAATAAAACCGTGATATAGTAGGGTTTGCAATGATGACAATGTTTATTAATTTGTAGAAAATTGTTGAATAGATCGATCGTGTCCTGCACACAGTTTGTACGTTTATTTCAAATGCGTCTGTCATTGAAAAATTATATTAATAAAAAACGTGAACCAGGATGGTTTACTTACCGCCCCGCGGCTTCGCCTACATTAACAGTTTTTCTCGTGGTAATAAGGTATTTTTTCGCGATAAAAGGTAGCTTATGTCCTTTTCTAATGTATATTTATATCTCTTTACAAAGTTAAATCAAAATCGGTTCAATCAAAATCGGTTCAGTGGTTTTGGTATGAAAGGATTTCTTTGTATTTTTTTAAAGGTACATCATGTTAATTTTTTACTAGATCTTTATCTAACTTAGAATACTAAAATAAAAATTATATAAATTATAAATAAAAATGAGTGTGGGAGGATAATTTTTATTTTATTCTCTCTCCAAACTCTCTTTATCGATCTCAAACGTTGCTAGGTGACCTTAAGGGCTCACCATACCACACCCTTTGAACGGAAACACTGATCCTTCCAAAGTACGTACCCCAGATTTTTGTATGTTTATTATAATTTATGGGGACACGTATTATCGTCATTCTTATAAGCGTGAACAAAAAATAAGCTAATTAAGAGGCTGGGCTCAGATGTTTTTGATATGGAATGATATAATGAATACATTTTAGCGGATTACGTAACACAGACTTTTACCCCAAAAAATATGAGGTTTTTTTATACAAGGTTTTAAGACACGCGTTCAACGTTTGTTTCTTTATAAGTGGTAGGACCTAAGGAGATTTATTATCTGTTAAGGGTTGTCATTATCAGTAGTAATGATGATAATTATGATATGATCTAGGTAAATGATATTTTTACCATTAGGCGCATTTAAACATAAGTGGTCCTGTGTAGAATAAGTCGATATTATTCATAGTAAGTAAGCAAGTAAGTAAAACGTTTATTGCATTACACAAAACACACATAGACATAATTGCACATAAAAAAACATATAGATAGTCTTGTACATGTGTGTGCTGCAATGCAGAAGGCTCAAACACAGAATACCACCAAGGCTCAGTGATGTACTTGCCGAGGAGGCAACACTGATTTTCTGCCCTCACCCAGGAGATGAACGCGGGTACTTTGAAAATTGATTTTTAAAAAGAAAGACATTATATACTTATATTTCATAATAGTAAATTTTGTTTGACAGTATTACGGTTGCGGACCGAATACAAAATTAATAATACTTAGGTATTCGTCGTCTACAATAATAAACAGGTTACATTATTTCTATAAAATGAGGAAGGAAAAAGAAGGTAACATGAATTCCAGCTATTTGACTCGAAGGAAATACCGTACATGCAAAAGTTTGCGCAAATTAATACTGGCTTCCACAGACTTCACTCCTAATCGTTTTCCCTTCGAAAAATTAATCCAGGTCTTTGGTACAGCTCCCTTTGGAAGACAGAGGGGTCCGACGAAGGGGTATTATGAAATATGAGGGGTCTTCCCTATACGAGGGATTAGCGGGGGTGCCATAATCTCCTGCTGACTTTGCGTACTCTGCATACATACAGCGAACCAAAATTGCTCAATTTCTTGTACAATAGAATTAGTGTTAGAACGGGTAAGTAAGTATAGCAAACGATTGAATGTTTATTAAATTGCAGATGGTAAGATCGAATGAAAAGTTGTTTCGGAACTTGGATAAAGTTTGAGCTAGTATTGGTTTGCAATATAGTGTATTGGACAAAATTTGTAAAACTCTTCGTTGGACATTTTGCGTTTTGGACATTAGTCGCGCAAATAGTATAAGTCGGGTTTAGTAGCGGTAGATATTAACTTATAATATTTTGAATTCGTAACCAGTAATTTTTAACACTTCCGGAGACCGAGTAAGTCCCATTCCCTATATGAAGTTAGACAATAGTAAAGTTTCAGAATAGCCTCGGCCGGACAGCAAGTCAAAAATAAACGGCCGAACTTAGCTGTATAGAATCGGGCTGTATAACTCGATTAGTTAATTAGTAGTCGGTAAGCGTACGGTCACCTCTGAACGGCTCTGTGGGCACGGGCCGACCTCGATTGTGGACGTAAATGGACCTGCTATTGTTGTCGCTTCTGCTACCTTTACGGCACTGTTACTTCTATAGTACGTTTTGTTTGGTGGACGAAAATCTATACTATAATAAAACTGAAGAATCAGCGTGTCTGTACATTGATATATTTTACAAAAAACTGATTGTAGGTGATAAAAGGGAGTGTAGTTGAATACAAAAATACAAGTTTTGAAAAAAAAAATAGCAGTCTGTCTGTTTAAACAAGCTTATCTCTGGAACCGTTGGACCGATTTAAATGAAATTTTGCATGGTGGTACTTTTACCAAGGTAAATAAAAAAAACAACGCGGTCGTAGCCGTGGGCGGACAGCTAGTGTTAAAATATGGTTTTGAGCTTTCTTGGTTACAAATTGTAACTACCGCAGCAGGGATCACCAGTAAGCAATCTTCTACTTCTTCTTTTCGAGTCGACAGCAAACTCAGACAGTCTCAGCCAAATACCAGCCACACGAATAGCGTCGTCAGTAGCCTTCATCAAGTAAGTAATAAATTCAGCCTTTACTAGTACAGATCTTTACCCTCACTCGACTGTGTTACTCGGGTGTCTTACTAACCACTCATTCTACTCGTAAACCCGAATCGACTCGAGGAGTTATCTCGTGATCAATTACCATTTTCCACGAAGCCTAAGATAATTACCGTTATTTCTCAGTACTATGGGTTTATTTTATAAATTTGAATATTTTTGAAAGCAAAATCTCAAGTTTCGTTTATTGAAAAATTTATCTAAAGGAAGGAGAAAGGCAAAATTTAATAATTCAATATGATTTATTATAAGTACTACTATTATAATTATAGAGATACAATTTTCAGAGAACCATTGAACTACTGAAAACCGTCACACGAAAAGGGTATTTTCTTTGAATTAAATATGAAATTTGATTATTTACAATTCGATGCCTTTTTAAATTCAGATTTTAAGTACTACTTCTTCTTCTTCTTTTCGAGTCGACAGCAAACTACTACTGTAAAGTACTACTAAGTACGTAGTTCAGTATAATACTTTAGGTAAAGTTGTCATAATAGTTTTATACACGTTAATAACGAGTATCAAATATAAATGTTTCTTTAACGTAAAACCTGAAAAGATAAATCATAGACTCACCATAGAATGTTCTCGAGAGGTGGACGGTGGGTTGGAAGGGGAAAAATATTATACTAGTACTTAGCATACGTATTAAAAAGTTATCTTATAATTCTGATCTCTCACAGTTTTCATAATCTAGTTACGAGCTAGCTCATAATTAGTGGTCGCAGGGACTTGCAACCTGACCAGTTTATTCTGGCACTCGCCTCGATACATTATTATAATGAGAGAGGGGTCAAGTTATGTTGTATTTTCTAGTTACCTTGTAGTTTTATGCTTCAGTAGTTATGTAAAGCCATGGGAGAAAGTACGACGCTACTTTAGTTATTAAAATTGTTACAGTTCGTAAATCCGTTACTTTATTAAAAAAATAAAATACTTAAAAATAAGAACATAATTACGCAAGCGGTACTTATTCTTAGTAGGTAACAATTTCTCACCGAAAGATATATAATAATAATAATAATCAATCTATCTTAATACAAAATCATTTAACTGACTTGTTCAATTTGGAAGCGATCACAAAGGAGCCCTCCACGTCAATTAAAAGCTTGCTTGACACCTTCAGGCACTTTAGGTCTCATGTCCAGTCGGTTCATTAAGTCTATGTCCCTGAACGTCCTAAAAATCTCAGGGCATTAGAGTCTTTAGCAGAGCCTGTTAAGCCGTGGGATACACTTCTTATCTACATTAGTTGTTCAGAAATTAGACATGAAAACGTTTCGTAAAGGGAAAGAGTATAAGGGGCGCTTATATAAATCAGAATCGGTCACCTTTGATTCATTTATGGCGCTTTTCTGCGGCAACATGCAGATTAGATTGAGACATTGGAATTATCACGTTCTACCCCACAGACTCATTCTAGCTCGGCTAATAAAAATAATCCTAAAATAAAACCCTTGGTATTTGTACAGCAAAGTAAAAATTCAACCATGAAATCATTGTGCCCAAAGTGTAATGCCGTATTTTATTGTAAATGTTGTAATATATTATTTTTTCACCATCTAAAACGTATTCCTTAATTAGATAAGATATTAACCAGGATTTACTAAAAAGCTATCGAAGGAGCTTTACACTGAACATTGGAAGTCAGCAGCCCTAGCCACTTGGCCACCGAAGATATTATATTATACATACCTATATCGTAACATGCTTACTCAATTCAAAACCTTTGCGATTGACAGTACCTAGTAATGTATGCGACTGAAAGCTAACTTGCCAGTTAATAGCTCAACAGGGATTTGAGTTACGTGCCTAATTCAACTCTCGGCTTCAGTGGAAAGCCCTCAAGGCGCACTGCTGAAACTATATCACGGTTATTATTGTAATTCTAGTAACCGTTGCGGTTTCAACTGTGGTGTTGTTACAACGCTACATGTGTGTGTCGTCACCCTACTGAGAAAACCACGTATGTGCTTTCAACAAAATTTTACAGAAGACACAAATAACTATCTACTGAAAAAAAGTATGATAGGTAAATTCAGAAAAAAATCATTCTGTTGTTTGTTAGTTATTATATGATTATCTTTAGAGCTTTAATTAAACAAATACGTAAATTTTATAAGTGAAAATACTGCGAGTTTTTTTGTTCAATTTGTAAAAAAAAGGAATTAGACATGGAGCTTGTTATGTGAATTGTACCTCCAATCCATAGCAAATAGGCAGATTGATAGTTTGACGTAAATTTTAATTAATTTAATTGCAAAATAGATTGTAGATTGATGTTGGTAATTAAGTGTCTAATGGTTTGATGGAATACATGATATACGGAGTAAGCACAACACAACGCCTACAATTACTTGCGAAATAATTACCAACTAACTTTCCATCATGGTTCAACCCGCGTTTACAGTTTTGTCATGGGAATGAAGAATTTTCCCGCGGTAAAAAGTAGCCTATGTTAAGTAACATACTCTATCTATAAACCCAGTTCCATTAAAATTGGTTCAGTGGTTTCGGAGCCTATTCAATGCAAACAAACAAACAATCAATCAAATCTTTCCTCTTTATAATATTAGTAAAGACTACCTTTCCGCCGCGGCTCCGCCCGCGTTAACAGTTTTCCCCTTGAGAATGAGGCATTTTCCCGCGGTAAAAGGTAGCATATGTTACTCAGGGTGAAAGTAGCTTTCTAATGGTGAAAGAATTTTTGAAATCGATTCAGTAGTTTATTCAATACACACACACAAAAATACAAATCTTTCCTCTTTATAACATTAGTATGAAGTATGATGATATGATAGTAGATATCGAAATGGCGTTACAATTAATATCACGATAAATAAAAACAAAAAAAAGACTGTATTAAAAAACGTTAGAGCGTCAGTGGAAAAGAGGTTAGGGCCGTTGGGATCTATTTGGGAGGCGCGGGATCAACTAATGTGTTCTTTTTTTCGATTTTCGAATTCATATGAACGTTTATTCGACGCTATTACGGTGAAGGGAAACGTCGTGAGGAAACCTGCACATAACAAGCCCCTGTGTAACACAAATTATACACCGTAAAATTTAACTGGTTGTTCATCCACAACATAGTGGTAGCACTGATGAAACTGAACAATTTTCCTTAAGGAAAATGGAGTATTTGCTTCTTCGCCGTCAATATGGAAAAGTAACAAAAAACACTTTCACATTACTTTTTAGTATCTAAATAATATCGTGAACGGCGTAAAATACGTGCTGTTAATACGTGGCGTTATATGTCGGTATAGACCATGAAATCACATTACGTACAATAATGGAGGTTATAATTACAGGCCTCGGCCACCCTCGGCCCTTTGACTGAAAGAGGCCCTCGTTTGTCAAGTGACGCGTCAGACCCTTAGTGGTCTTCTTAGAAAAGGTATAATAGGCAGGTAAGGGATATAAATACGTAACTCCATGCTTTAGAAAGAGACGGGTGATGTGTTTAGTACAGAAGAACGAGACTAATAATAAAATTCTGTGTCTTTCTGAGGCTATCTTTTAGGGAAACTTATGAGTACCTACCAGGAAACAGAGTAGCATAATGGTTTAAGCATTCAGTTGTATTAAGTTCATATTGGAAGTGTCATGCTTGTAAAAATAAGATATTCGTATCAAAAGCGTCAACGGGTTCAAATTATCTTAGTTTATGAGAGAACAATTTATAATTTTAGTGTCTGTTAACATTGTAGATTTTCACCAACTACAAATTTAAATGTTAGTAAATGCATTTTTGTTTCCTTAAAAATTAATAAAATAAAATAAGAGAATTTGATACCTCATACCAAAAATAAAAATAAATTAGCCTAAACGATACGAGATTGTCAAAGTAGAGTACCTATAGCGTATCTAAACGCTATGTAGCTTGACAGCTGTCACTTCAGTTCCTTGTGCCACTGGATTATTCACTAGGAGCCACGGACCGTTGCAACCCGGCCCGGGTGCAATTCAACTGTGTCGCTTTGTCAGCACCGGCCCGGGGGCCCGTTCGGCTCATTCCCGTTTTGGCAGGCCCGGCGCACTCCGCGCCAGAGCTCCAGAATGTACCTACGCCGCGCCGGGCGGTCCCGATTTCGCGGCCATTTAGTAGGAAAAACGCGCGCGCTTGTGAAGACGCTATTATTTAGTCTGTGGTAATACGGCCTCTCGCAACGCGGTCTCAAGGTGCATTTTGTTGTAATACGAGCGCAACGACAAACGGTAGGTTATTATAGCCAGGGTCACGTTCGACGCGTTCAATGTAATTTAAACGTTAGTGGCGTGATTGCTAGAATTAAATTCGCACGTTTGCTATCAGAGAGTGCGCCTTCTGTACCTAGTACTATTATATATTCTGTGGTTTTGGGGAATTTCAATCAAGTTTACCCCACATCTATAACTGGATAGCCGATTAGTAGTCATAGTTTAACAGCCTACGTAGCCAAGTACAATAACTCTCGCTACAGAGATTCCGGGTTCAAATCCCGGAGGGGCACTCGCCGAACACATCACTTTGTGAGATTTTTCTAAGTTTGGTTAGGAAATTGCAGGAAAAATCACTTGATTAACCGAAAAGAGCGTCGGTGGCCTAGTGGCTAGGCCCGTTGACTTCCATTCCGAAGTTCGCGGGTTCAAACCTCGGCACGTACCAATGTGTTTTCGATTTTCGAATTCATATGTACAGTCAAGTTCATAGGTGCAGTCATATCACGTGTTTATATACTTTCAAATAACTTTTTTCCCAAAGGCTTGATATTATGATTTTTTTGTGTTACTTATACAGTGTAAGGGACTCAATATTTTGCTTCAAATACATATCCCTGAATGCTTTTGGAAAAAAAGTTAATTTGAAGTATAGGTGCACGTGACATGACTGGACTTATGAATGCGACCGTACGTTTATTCGACGCTCTTACGGTGAAGGAAAACATCGTGAGGAAACCTGCACACACCTGCGAAGAAATTCAAAGGTTGTGTGTGAAGTTGACCAACCCGCACTGGGCCAGCGTGGTCGACTAAGGCCTATTCACCCTGGTATCAGGGTAGGCTCGAGCCCCTCGGTGGGGACATATATGAGCTGTTAACGACGAACCGAAAAGAAAGATGATTCCGTGTTTCAGACAGGCCCATAAAGCCGTTAGTCTAAGGATGTAGTCGCTATAGGAGCCATGTCAGAAGTCTTAGGCAGTTCAATAATTCTGACACTAGGGTTTATGAGCTAGGTTCACCTCGGAACCGACACGATAAGCAAATGAGACTTTTTTTTTAATTGACATATTATGCTTGTGTCGATAAGGTACGACCAATCAAACTTCACCGGACTTGAAATTTTAGTTGTCATTAGGCGTTGTCCTAATAGAACGCGATTACGCGATCATCGCAAGTTCGCGCGAATTTTACTCGTACGAACGCGCGATCAAACATACTGAAGTCGAATATGTGTCCTAATAGACGATCGCGCGATAGAACGATTTCTACATACATTTGACAATCGCGCGTTCGCGCGAACTTGCGATGATCGCGTAATTGCGTTCTATTAGGACAACGCCTTATAGTTTGCTAAGTCGCCTATCAAAAATCCAAAAACAGAATAGTTTTAGTCTAACAAAAACTGTTATATGCCAGTGTATGAAAGCAGGATAACTAAGCTATACAGACTGATAACTTGCCCTAAGTAGGTATCTATAACAACACCAATCAATCTTCATAATTCAAATATGTCATTCTAGCACTTCAACCTATCCAAAACTCGATTAACCGGGAACGGGATTAGTGTCCGATCCATGTTCCCTTCAAAGGTTCCATGTTGGCAACAAATGTTTCACGTTGTTGCGAACAAACGTTTCATGTTCCGCTTATACGGACTGTGTAAGTCCGAGTGTCGCAAGCAGTGAACCAACCCTTACAAGGGACAAGAATTGAAATTTGTATCAGATTTCTACTTGGAAAATGAAAATTAAATTCAACTGATGATTCCTCCAAAATACAATACAGAAAGGTAGGACATAGAAAAGATTCTAAAAACAGTGTTACTGGTATATCTCCCAGATAACTATAACATGAAGATAGACTCGATGATAAGTATTATTAAAAAAATAGAAATAAAAAACAACACACAATTATTGGTCCAAATTCTAGTGAAATGCAAAGGTACTAAATATTAATTTGCAATATCTTGACGTTAGCTAGTATTTCTGTTGCTACATACTTTTTAGTACTATTTCACTGTACATGTATTTTTTTATTGTACACGCATGTTTTTGCAAATATTGCTAATATTACTCTTAATAGTACGGCTTGTTAACCTGAATTACGGTCCCATCTGGCAGAAAGCATGAAACTTAGCATACATGTAGCTTTTATATATGTGCTTCAATGTCGATATGGAAACACGCTGAGAAATGATTCCCCCCCTTTTTCCTTCATTTTACCTCCCTCATTTTGGTTTTTTTCATTTTCTACAAAAACGGTAGGACTGATGAGTTTACTTTTCAAGAACCAAATAGTTGTCTACCTACAAAACGATACTACATTTTATAGTGCTAAGATTAATATATTTCTATATACAGCCATCAACGTATTATGAAATTTTAAAAACAGGCACACTTTTTTCTTCTTTACTTCATTTATAGGAAAACGACAAGAGTGGTGATAAAATGGACTAAGGAAGTCAACTACCTTATACATTAAGCTAAAAAATGACATTTATTTCAAAGTCGTAAAGGCATTACTTCTAGAGTTACAGCTCACCGCGTCTGACACAAGTACTGTTTTTTACCTTTTTAGAATACCATCTTTCTGTTAACTTTGTTTAGCGTAGATTAGATTCAGATTTTCTAATTAGAAATAAAACAGTCCATGTATTAATCCAGGCCACAGTCTATTTACATGTAAAACTAGCTGTCTGCCCGCAGCTACGCTTGCGTTGTGTTTCGACATTTTCGTATTAATTTTTAACTATCCCACTTTTTTCCGTGATTTTAAAGTATCCAACATGTTGACCGAGTATATAAGGTACCACCATGCAAAATTTCATTTCAATCGGTCTAACAGTTTCGGAGATAAGCCCGTAGAATATACTGCGCCGTATGAGTTACTAAAGTTTTTTAACTATCCCACGGGAACATTTTAATTTTCTGGGATTAAAAGCATCTAAGATGTTGACCGGGGATATAAGGTACCACTATACAAAATTTCATTCAAATCGGTCGAATAGTTTCGGAGATTAGCCCGTACAAAGAGAAACAAAAAAAAATCTATAAAATCTGTACATAGAAAAAAAATGCTATAAACCTATTCAAGGGGATGTAAGAAGCGTTATAGTACATACCCAGATTTTTTTTTTAATATTTTTGTTTCTCTGTTTGTCTGTTTGTACGGGCTAATCTCCGAAACTATTCGACCGATTTTCGAATGAAATTTTGTATAGTACCTTATATCCCCGGTCAACATCTTAGATACTTTTAATCCCAGAAAATTAAAAAGTTCCCGTGGGATAGTTAAAAAACTTTAGTAACTCATACGGCGCAGTACATTCTACGGGCTTATCTCCGAAACTGTTAGACCTATTGAAATGAAATTTTGCATGGTGGTACCTTATATACTCGGTCAACATGTTGGATACTTTAAAATCACGGAAAAAAGTGGGATAGTTAAAAATTACTACGGAAATGTCGAAACACAACGCAAGCGTAGCCGCGGGCAGACAGCTAGTTTTACATGTAAATAGACTGTGGCCTGGATTAATACATGGACTGTTTTATTTCTAATTGGAAAATCTGAATCTAATCTACGCGAAACAAAGTAAACAGAAAGATGGTATTCTAAAAAGGTAAAAAAAAGTACTTGAATCAGACGCGGTGAGCGGTAACTCTAGAAGTAATGCCTTTACGACTATGAAATAAATATAATTTTTTAGCTTAATGTATAAGGTAGTTGACTTCTTTAGTCCATTTTATCACCACTCTTGTCGTTTTCCTATAAATGAAGTAAGGAAGAAAAATGTGTGCCTGTTTTTAAAATTTCATAATACGTTGATGGCTGTATATAGAAATATATTAATCTTAGCACTATAAAATGGTATAGTATCGTTTTGTAAGCAATTTATCGACGATGATTTGGTTTCTGAAAAGTAAACTCCTCAGACGTACCGTTTTAGTATAAAAATCAAAAAACCAGAATGAGGGAGATAAAAGGGGGGGGAAAGGGGGGAAACAATAATTTATCGAAGTGTTTCCATATCGATATTGAAGCACATATATGACAGCTACATTCATGCCAAGTTTCGTACTTTCTGCCAGATGGGACCGATATCCTTATATTTTTTAGCTAGCAAGCCGTACTATAAAGAAATAGAAAATTCTTTATTGCCATAAAACAATGCTATTCTTATAGTTACAAGATAATAAGTTCCTGTTACGGCAATGGGTACAAGTCTCAGCATATGCTAGGCATCATCGCCCAGCGCAGGTTTAAAAATTCTTTCACTATTAGAAAGCTACATTCAGCCTGAGTAACACAGGCTATATTTAATTCTCAAAAAAATTAGGGATCTTTACTAAAACTTCAATAATGTAACCCAAGGTGTAAAAAATATAATTGAATGGGCTCCAAAACTACTGAACCGATTTTGGTAAAACAAAGATAGAATCGACCTTGGGAAAGAACATAGGCTACGATTTACCGCGGTAAAATTTCTCATTCCCACGGGAAAAATGCTAAAGCGCACGGAGTTGGCTCAAAGATAAAATAGACCTTGCGGAAGAATACGAGTATAGGCTAGCTTTTACCGCGGGAAAATACCGCATTCCTACGGGAAAAACTATTAACGCGGGCGGAGCCGCGGCGGGAAGCTAGTGTGTTATAATGTACAAATTTTGATATTTTTTTGCAATACAAGTAATATGTCAATACCAAAACCTTTACTTCACGTTAGAAAGAGACAATCTCCCGAAGGAGTATCTTCCATTTATCTACCAGGAAACTAGTGGCATTAATCTGTTGCAACAGAAACTAAACGTCCCATTCGATAGAGACCGGTCCTCCTTAGGGAATTTAGCACTTGTTTTTGCTTTATTACTAAAGTCTTTATTTTACGGATCTATAATGAACAAGGAAGAAACATCTGGATATTATCGATGTGGCAAGCTTTTGAAAAACAAATAAAAAAAGTGGGACTTCTCACACACGGCCATCTGACCCCAGACTAGCAGAGCCTGTACTATGGTTGTCAGACAGCTGATATACATACATATATAAATATACAACATCCAGACACAAGGCAAACACAAGTGCTCATCACACGAATGTTTGCCCTGGGCGGGATTCGAACCCGCGACCTTGTGCTTCGTAGGCAGACGGACTACCAACTGGGCTACAGGGTCATCAAAAAATGTAACGTTCCTGAACCGAAAATGGATCTACAAAACTCTATTCCTAAATTGTTGAATTTCCTCAAAAAAGTATTAAGAAGAAATTAATGTTGATTAATCGTGATTTTGTAAATTTTCTTGTTCTTTAAATGATAACAAGTCTTTAAATACGTAAAATAATGTCACTAAAGTCTCACAAGTGATAATCCTTCAACTAGTGCCCCACCAGATTCAATCTCCTTAATGTGAGGCTTCTAACCCCCCAAAAAAAGAGGGGTGTTGAGTGTGTCTGTTTGTCCGTCTGTGGCATCATAGCTCCTAAACGGATGCTCCGATTTTGATCTAGTTTCTTTTGTTTGCAAGGTGTCACAATCGAGTGTTTTTAGCTATGATCCAAGAAAATTTCTTCAGCCATTTGAAGATTAACAGCTCATTTCTATTATTGAAAGGTTCAAGTAACGGTTTCGTGGCGGGGGGTTATTAAGTTTTTAAATTTAATGTTATTACAGTTTACTATTTAACAACGGAGGTTATTGCCTCCTTGAATTTTTCGTCACAAGTATGTATAGTTGTTTACCGAAAATGGGTCACACGAAAGTCGTAAAAAGGCAAGGTTTCTCCTGTAAAATCAGTAGTGGTTCCCCTGGGAACACCTGTCGGTCATAGACCGGCCGCACCCGTCAAACCGCGCGATTGGCAGCCCGATGGGAATCCAATAGGGGCTGGGAAGCACCGCGGTCAACTTTTACGACTACTATTAGATAAATTGACTTGAAACTTTAATATAAAATTCCTAGTCAGTAATACCAACGTTGTAAAGAGGAAAGATTCGATTATTTGCATGGAATAGGCTCAGAAACAACTTAATCGATTTTAATCAAACTTGGTAAAAAGATAGAATGGACCTTGGGGAGTAACATAGGCTACCTTTTATTGCGGGAAAATTCCGCATTCCCACGGGAACAACTGAACGCGCTGCTATTAAGAGGGGGGGTCGAATGTCTATGCAGTTGACTTCTAAAAATGATAGAAAGCCGATTTTTGTATAATTATGTGTCATGTTCCTAAAAGTCGTTTATTCTGTGGAATGCTCCTTGGTGATATTATTTTGTAAGTAAATGACAAATAAACAAATTCAGAGGAAACATTCTATTGTATGTCTGGCCGGCTATTCTCCTCAATAATTTGAATTCCTCAACGGAAGCTTGTAAAATTTTATATCAGGGGACTAGCATGAGTTTTTATACGTGACATAGTTTTGTCACGTCTATACTCTCATCCTATTTGAGAAATTTTCTAAATGGCGGCTTTCTTACAGCATTTTGACAACGAAATTAGAATGTAGTGATAAAACTAGCGCCTTCTATTGGACGCAATTGGCCCAGTCTATTTAGCAAATACGCGTAGACTTATGAATTTGAAAAAAGAACGAGAAATAATATTACAAAATGGAAGTCAAGCATACACAGAAACGCTAACCTTCCACAAGCGAACAAGTACACCAGACGTCACACAGCGAGGGTCATATTTCAAAAAGTTTCAACAAGAACTCGTCAAACTCCAAGTTACGGAGTCGGAATGCGGCATTCTCAAAAACTAACCGTCCGAAAATAATCTATAGGGTGAAATAAATCAATCACCCGTCCCGCGAGTCGCTCCACCAAATAGAAAAGCTATATTTCCCGGAACAGCTAGGGATGTTACTTGGTATATGTTATTTGTTAATTTGATAGGTATGAAAAGCTTGAGAAGAATTTCTAGCATATGATATTATACTAGCTTTCCTCCCCGTAGTTCCGCGCGTTAACAGGTCTTCCAGTGAGAAAGAAGTATTTTCACGCGGTAAAAAGTAGTCTATGTGTTATTCTGATGTACCTACCTCTAAGCTATATTATTGTAAAGTTTCATTAAAATTCATTCAGTAGTTTTTGGGTGAAAAAGTAACAAACATGCATGCACTCAGAAACTTTCGCATTTATAATATTAGTAGGCTAATATTGATTACATTTTTAAAGCCTAAGTGTTCAAAGTGTAAAATGTACTATATTTTATTTTGTAATTTAAGTTATACATGATAATATTTTCTGTTAATCTTATTTTTATGTTGTTAAAATGATTTCAGGGTGTAAAAAATAGACGTATGTAAAAAAGCTGGTTCGGCCAATATTGCTACGGCGTAGCAGCTACGAATCCTAGCATTGCTACGAGAACATTCAACAAATTGTTTGTTACACCGTAACCTTTTTGCTTTAACGGAATCTATCAGATGATAGATAGAATGTAGATACATTTTTAACATCACTAGTTCACCTTCACGGCTCCTTCCACGTTAACAGTTTTTCCCGTGGGAATGAGGCATTTTCCCGCGGTAAAAAGTAGCCTATGTCATTATCTATCTTTTAAACTAACACCATGCTGAATATCAAGTCGATTGGTTGCATAATTTCGGCGTGAAGGCTGGACAAACAAACACACTTTCGCATGACGTTAGTATGGAAGCCGCTAGGTGCGGGCAGCGCAGGACCGATCATTGTGGAGATCCTTGGGGAGGCCTTTGTCCGGCAGTGGACGTCTTTCGGCCCAGATGATGATGATGATGATTTCACCTTCAAACTGGTTTTTTATAAAAAAAAAACAACAAAATAAAGCTAGTACCACACAAGGCGCGTCCCTACGCGTTTGTGGGCGTCCCGGCCACGGGCGAACTTTGATCGATAGTCCGGATTTATGATAGAGTTCCCCGGTCTTAAGTAATTGACTGGCTCCATTAGCAGGCCAGGGTACCGCGGCTATACTAACTTGCCCATATGTGCGGCTTCAATTACTCCTATACCTACTTGTTCAGTTTACTTGTTCGATAATCCCAGCGGACAATAACCTTTAGTTTGGCTTAGAAAGGTTCAATCTTGTAGTTAAATAGTGTGCCCAGCAGTGGACTTCTTTTGGCTAAATGATGGTTGTGATGATGATGCTACGAATGGCTTAGATAATGAGAATATCAATTACAGTTTTCTTGTATTGGTTAAATTTATTAATTTCTTGAAACTACATTTTTTGTGTAAAACTTCCACGAGATAAAAATAAACATTTTGATATTTTATAAGTTCGGACAGATTGCACATATTCGTTTTAATTACGATGACTCACAAAGTCACCTACATAAAACTATACCAGATTTTAGATAAATAGTTGTGAAAAAAAAAATTTGACTGAAGTCGAAGAATTAAGCTTCATCAGACTTGACAAATCGTTATAAAACAAAACCTACAATATACAGAACCCGCAAATTTATTTTTCTTACCATCTTTTATGTTCGACATAAATTCGATAGTGGTCAGTAAATCGACTCGGCACTAATGCGGTGTTGCCAGTCACGATGTGACGTGAACCGCTCTGACCTCTCACTTTCCACATTTCCACTATCAAAATGGAAAATATTTTTCTTACTGTCGTGATTGTGACCTCGAGTGCCGTAACGAAAAAAAATTCTTATGATTTCACGTCCGCAATAAGTAATAAAATATTGCTATTAAAATATAATTCTTTAATTAGCAATCTACCCAAAATAGGAAAATTATGTCGAATGCAATTTTAAATGCACAAGTTAGTATTTTAAGAATTTGTTTAAAATAACAAAAAAATATGACGTTATAACTATAATGACCAACCTAGTCAACAATAATATATTAGACAATCTATATAAATTCAGTTACAAAATACTAATTACGACACGAGCACGGAGTCGCAATAAATATTTCATACAAAATCGCAAATTTGACATACCTTCAAAAAACATCTAAAAGCAAGATTCTTTACAAAACTGCCAGGCGTAAAGTCAAACAGCCCATAAACATTTAGCTGAGATCCCAGACGGAGCCAAATTAAAAACTCAAACAGCGCATATTTTTCCGTCATTTTGCTAAACAAACAATGACGTCACGCTCCCTTCAGCGGCAGATCTTATCTCCTTTCATCTCGTGACAAAAGTGGGTCCTCGTGGAAATTGTTTATTAACTTTGGTAGCTGTTAAAATAAAGCTCCCCGCGCTGCCAAGAAACCTTTGGATTACGTGAAAATAAGATACGTGACCTTTTATGTTAAAATTTGCCCTTGAAATATAATTCGTTAACAGCTCATATATGTCCCCACCGAGGGGCTCGAGCCTACCCTAATAACAGGGTGAATAGGCCTTAGTCGACCACGCTGGCCCAGTGCGGGTTGGTCAACTTCACACACAACCTTTGAATTTCTTCGCAGGTGTGTGCAGGTTTCCTCACGATGTTTTCCTTCACCGTAAGAGCGTCGAATAAACGTACATATGAATTCGAAAATCGAAAACACATTGGTACGTGCCGAGGTTTGAACCATCGAACTTCGGAACGGAAGTCAACGGGCCTAGCCACTTGCCCACCGACGCTCTCTTTTATATAATTAAAGACATATAATTATATTAAATAATGTATACGAGAGAAGTATAATATAATATAATTATGGTAAAGAAATGTAATTATAAAATTAAATAAATTCATATGTTTATACGATTTAAGATTTTAAATACTTCATATGGTTTTAAAAATATACCTACGTCCTAAACTTGTTTTGTTTCAGCAAATAGAAAATATTTAGGAATATATTTTTAAAAAGGTTTATACACCACAAAAAATGCTTCTATAGTTTATTTACATCAAAACAGAGATACTGGAAAACACTCCACAAACCTTGAAAGTTTGTAACTAAAACTATTCCTAAAATCAAGAGACATAATTCAGGGAACTTGCGAGATTACCCCTGGTAGAGTTCGTAATATCTTTGTTGTGTAACACCTTAGTTGGGTCTTAGCTAATCTTTAGTAAGCTTTGATATGACTTATATCAACTTTTATACGTTATATTAACAGAAAACTGTTCACAATCAAAATGATTCTAGTGCTTACTTTTCGCATGGGTTTCGAAGTAACCTACTTCACAATTCACAAACCCTGGTGTCAGAATTATTGAACTGCCTAAGGCTTCCGACATGGCTCCTGTAACGACTATATCCGTAGATCATAGCCGGGGCCAACGGCTTTACGTGCCTTCCGAAGCACGGAATCATCTTTATTCAGGGTGATTCAGCCTGCAATGTCCTAACCAAACTGGGGAAATTCTCACAACGTGATATTTGTTCGACAAGTTCACCACCGGGATTCGAACGTGCTTTTGACCACTCAACTACGGACGGAGGCTCTTAGTGATTCTAGTAAAAATAAAGAAGACAAGCTAGATTTAGATAACCTTACAATGCTATAAGCTGTAATGTAGCGACAAAAAAAGAGATTTACGTATCGCTAATGACAAAAATCACTAGCACTGATCAACGAAGAAAAAAAGCAAAATATCCAAACAAAGATATAACTTTTCCGCAACTGTAAAGTGCGCTTAATTATTCAATATTTTTGGTCATCAATTTTTCGATATGTATTGTTTAATTGTACCTAATTCGTTTTAGTTTGAGCGATAAATTTTCAACACTATGAAAGTGTCAAACTGTCAGAGGAAAGTGTGAAATAAATATTAAATTTTATGGTAGCGGTAAGTTTTCAAAGCTTATTGAAACTAGGTCACAACACTAAACAAAAGCAACTTCGTGTCGATGGTTTTTTATATTTCATGTGTTATTAATTTTAATTCTTTGTCATAAATGCAATTGAATTTGAAGAAAAAGCGAGCGGGTCTACCCGTTATATATTTAAGAAAACAAAATACACTATAAGTCGACTTATAAAATTCATGAAAGGGGAGTTAATACAACAAATATTTGCAAGGTTTATATTCTTTTTTTCTTTAATGTTATAGTCCAATTCCTAGAATGGATTTAAAATATAATTAGCTTTGTTGGCAAACTGGAAATAGATATATTTTCCTTCACAAAATTCAAAGGCACATTTCGCATGCTTTACAGTGATATGTAAAAAATAAATAAATTAACCTTTCTAGTAAGTTAAGGTAATGTCAATAACATTTTAGTACCTTACCTACTTTCTCTGTTATTTTTTTTTATTATTATATAGAAAAAGTTGTGTATATTTTTGTAAACGGTAGGCATATAAGAACAAGACCTAGATGCAAAATGCCATGGTTATTGGTGTATATATTATGTAAATATTAATGTACCTGTTTAAATAAATAAATAAATAAATTTTACTTAATGTTTTGACACCCAGATCTCTAGGTAGACTCGAGTCCCTCAGTGGAGACATATTGTTAAGGAAAGAATTTACGAACGTTACATTTTGAGTATAATTTTTTTTTCTTCAAAATATAGATTTGAACTCCCAAACATAAAAGTTGGGCGTATAATTTAGTGGCGCACTAATTGGTAATTTCCTGATAGGGCGATAAAACAGCTCGTTCGCTGGTTCAGCAATTAAGGCGGTACAGCCGGCGTTTAGCTGTGAAAGGGCGCTAGTTTTAGCATCATGGAAAATGCATAAAGCTATATGTATAAAGGTTCCGTGTTTACTAACAAAACCGCTGGAGACTGATTTTCACATTTCAATTTTGCTTTGCAATTTATAATATTTGCTTATAAGAATTATCATATTATCACCTTTTTTACCATTTGTGTCAAATTTATACTGGATTACTGAAATAAATGAATTACTGGTTTATAAAATTTACCATCTTCCACTAACTCTTAGGGAAATTGAGGGTTCATATTGAAAATAATATGAAAAACTGAATAAAATTATATTTGCATATCGACGTTGGAATGGTAAAGTGACTAACGTGTTTCTAGTGAATTTTACACTAGAGCAATTTAAAGTTTTTATTTTCAGTTAAAAAATAATTACTCATTATCTTTGATATTTAGAGGAAAGTATCCTATGAGACAGATAAATATAATTCTGTGATCCGTAATATGTACTTAAGAAAAAATACGTAATCTTGTAAATCACAGAGATAAAAGCACGTTAGTCAATGGACATATTTTTGACAGCCTGTGAAAAAGTCTAACGAACTTATATGTATAATTTTTAATCTGGTAAAACCGGCAGTTGACAAACTATTATAATATCATATTTTTGTAAATTGATTTAAGTACTTAGAACTTGTGTTTGCATAGCACCTATAAAAGGATAACGTATAAACTTTATGTAATGTTTAACGTTGTAAAGTAAATAATCTCACGAAGTTTCTAGTTTTTTTCTAGTTACATCGGCCTATGTAACTTATAGCACAATTTATTTGTTATAATTTATCCAATACACATTTTTGTCGTCCAAAGTTAAGAAAATTGAAGGCAGTTAGGTATCGGTAATGCTTTTATTTAGTAATAAAAATCTTCAATCAAACTCATAGGTAAAGGTAAAATAAAAAACGTTTATTGTACTTAATTAATTAATTAATCTCCAAAATACCGATACCATAAGCAAGAAGCTTACAAAACGACCAACGTGCAATACTGTCTTAAAAAAAAGAGGCATTGTAAAAAGATTTAAGTGTATTTCTTCCTGCTGAGTTTTTCTGGTAAAACGGCTAACGTGCAATTTTATATTTTATGTGAATAGGGTAAAAAGACTTTAAGGGTGATATATGAATACTTTGGAACACAAAAACTTCTAACGATACATATATTAAAATCATAAAAGGCTAACTTAACTTTTACCAAAAATTTGACTCATATCTTAGCACGTTAGCTACATGATGACGAAAAACTTGCGTCTTTTTCAACGTCTAAAGAACTTTAAATTCGTCAGACTGCGATAAAAGCCAGTTCGTTAGACGCAGAAAAATTAGCTGATTCCAATTATATATATAACTCATTGTACCAAAAATGGTCTGTTAGTCACTTTACCATTCCAACGTCGATATTATATTACTCAGATATGTTCTTCATAAATCCAATATAAACCTACAATTTCCCTAAGAGTTACTGTTATGAATACTAAGTCCTAAGGCTATAAGGCTCTAATTCACATCAAACCAGTAAATTATTACAGGCACTGAAAGCTAACGACCTAACTGACTTGAAACTATGATCATGTGAGGGCAAGTCCTATAACTTACGTGACAATTAGTTTTAATGTCCCGCTGAAACTAAATAATATACTAGCGTATAACTATTATAGAAATGCTAATTAAAAGACAACCCAATTGGAGAGGATTGGTGTAAGGGGCCCAAGCCTACCTAGGTTTAAAAAGTCTCAGCTCGATGTAATAAAGGAGTGGAGTGGAGGAGTGTAATGTCCTAGCCAAACTGAGGAAAGTCTTAAAAAGTCATACTTGTTCGACGAGTCTTCACGGGATTTGAACCTGGAACCTCCGTAACGTCAGAAATTTTGTCCACTCGACCACGGTGGTTGTTAGATCCTACTGTAGGCCTACTACGTAAATAGCGATAAGCTCGATAAGCTGTCAAACGTGACCTATTGACAGAACTACTATGGCTCTAATGTCACTATGTCGCGTTTGGCAGCTTCTCGAGCCTGTCGCTACTTACATAGTAGGCCTACATTTATAAAATCTACCATCTTCCACTAACTCTTAGGGAAATTGAGGGTTTATATTGAATATAATATGAAGAATAATAAAATTATATTTGCATATTGTATTACTCCTGTCGCTACTTACATAGTAGGCTTACATTAACAGCTCATACATGTCCCCACCGAGGGGCTCGAGCCTACCCTGAAACCAGGGTGAATAGGCCTTAGTCGACCACGCTGGCCCAATGCGGGTTGGTCAACTTCACACACAACCCTTGAATTACTTCGCAGGTGTGTGCAGGTTTCCTCACGATGTTTTCCTTCACCGTAAGAGCGTCGAATAAACGTACATATGAATTCGAAAATCGAAAACACATTGGTACGTGCCGAGGTTCGAACCCGCGAACTTCTGAATGGAAGTCAACGGCCCTAGCCACTAGGCCACCGACGCTCTTTAGGTCTTACATAGTAGGCTTACTGAATCGCAAATTAAAAAAACAACATCCAACAGAGGCTCAATCGTTAATCAACCGATCAGCACGGCTCAAAGGCACAATCAGCAAATATTTTCCCTAATTCCTCGGGGCGAGGCTCACCTGTCTCTTCCACGGAACCAATCGACGAAGAAAATACAGATAATGTAATGGAATTGAATTATCGCCGAGATGAAGACGAGATAGGGCGACGTAGGGCTGGCAAAAATAATTTGTACTTGTAGCTGCGCTGGACTCTGGACTGACGCCTTTGATTTTTCTTCTTGTGGTAAAAAGTAAATGTGTTGGTTGATAAACATAAAGGTTTAGTACTTAGAACAATTTTTAGGGTAATTAGGCTTCCTCGCTAATGACGTGCGCGACAACTCCGAAGCTTTAAGGAAATATATCGCGAAATATAAAAAAAAAACAATTTCAAATCTACATACTGATTTAAATCAATATTTACTGACTGTTTGCTGTGTTAGCTATATTGGCTTTATTGTTTAAGTATTTCTAGACTACTAGTAAATCTTTAAGACAAAACATCATTCATACAAATTTTATCGAGGATAGATTTGGATTTTCGAACCATCTCAATATTTTTCTAAAGAATCAGTGCGCAACAACAAGCACGGTCGGTCGCTGAACGAACGAACGAATGAACGTCCAAGCGAACGAACTACTGACTCTGGGAACCAATAGACTGAATGATCGAGGTGTTTTTATAATTCTTTCCAAAGAGAAAGGCAATTAAATAAAACAGTGCAGCCTAAAGCTTAGTCTTTTAAAATTATTCACTCGAAACGTCAAACTCTGGTTAGTTTATTAATCGATCTCGGTGTTCCCAATAGCCAAAAGTAAAAAAGGCAACCTTCATAATTATTTCTCCGACATAGGTCAACTAAATACGATGCGTTCAACCCTTTATAAGACGGCTGAACTGCCAACCCTAGTGACAAAAAAGGAAAGACGCTCGATCTCAACGGAAAGAGTCAGTAATTCGATTGTATTCGGTAACAATTGGGGGATGCGGTATTGAGTGGGGGGGCCCCCACCCCCTTACACCCACCGTAATGCAATAACGAAAATTGTTATAGACCTCTTATAGAACTTCTTAGCAACAGGTCTATAGCCCTTGGCGATAATAAAATCGGATATAAACAATAATTTTATCTCGTACGATTCCCAATAAATTTCGCTCCGATGTTTCCCTTAGGGAAGTTTATTTAGGGATTAAAATAAATAAGTCTGTTGTTCCGAGAAGATTATTCCAAGCGGATATTATTTTTCGGACCTTTGGATATCGGTTTAGGAGATTTGTTATGAATATGGATACCTCTTACAAATATAATTATGATTAAATTATATTAATAGGATATTTTATTGATCTCGCTATTCCTTGAGTATATATGATATAATGACGAATTTACATTGTGCAAAACTACTAATTAGAAGTGGTTTAGTAGTCACTACCGCTAGTATTTGTCTTGCTGTATAAATGAACGAATTTAATGAAATACTATTTGTTCGTAATTATAGGCACAGAATACCAAATAGTTGTCCCTATTATAGGTGATACAGGTTTATAGACGATATGTTGAAATTCAATAGCAAAGAATCTTATCAAAGAATATCAAAATTATAAGAATCTCCATAACTGACGAGGTCAATAAATGTCAATAAAATATTGAAAAAATAAGAAACTTCAGAAATATCATCCATACAATTTTAAAGTGTAGTATGGGAAATAGACATCGACTCTCCCACGTGTAGTCAAGACCAACGGTAATCACAAAATTTGCTACAAAAAATTCATTGACTAAGCTTATATATTATCAATTTATATACATGCCAAAGTTCACGGTACCACAATGTTCCAAACATAATCCAGTTACAACGTTATCGTCTAACCCCGTAGTTAATGTTTGCACATGTTAGAATCCTAGATTTACTTGCGGTCACCCTTTAACAACAAACACACTTGTAACATTAATTTACAGCTATTATAACACTACTAACTAGACGGTAGTTAGAACTCAAACATGGACGATCATTGCGAACCGCGTTCTAAGCTCACTTGATATTTAATTTACAGTTGTAATATTGTTCTTTCTCTTATTTCTTCATTGTGTAGTTCCCGTTTAGAATTTAACACGTTCAAATCTTTCTTTTATACTCGTATAGGCTAGGACTAGAACAAAAAGCCATGGAGTGGGCAGATACAACCACAACTGCGATCCCCAATATCTTCATGTCTTAGTAATGTTAATTATTATATTACAACAATTGATCAGCAGTTAACTGTTGAGGGATGTTATATTTCTAGTATTACTAGCTGTTCGCCCCGCGGCTCCACCCGCTTTCAAGGGTATGAAAAGTAGATGTTGGCCGATTCTCAGACCTACTGAATATGCTCACAAAATTTCATGAGAATCGGTCTAGCCGTTTCGGAGGAGTATGGGAACGAAAACTGTGACACGAGAATTTTATATATAAGATTATGGTTCTCATATTAAGAAAAGTTTATAGGGTTGATTTAGAGTCATAATAAATAAAATAAAATATTGGTCAACAGCAATGACAGTTAAATTACATATAAAAATATGATGTATGCACACAAGTGGACAAAAAAGACGACCAAACCAGATCAAAACTAAACCAATTTTATGGACGGTCGCCCAAATATTGTAAACTAGTAACAAATATTATTTTTCCCCTAAAAGTAGAACTATGTCCCTAAGCTCAAGCTAACAAGCTAAGTTAGTGCTAAGTAGTTTTCACGATTTAATTGGAAACAATGAAGATTGCACGATTCACAGAATTTTCGAGTTATTTTCAAAAGTCTCAACCATTTTGTACGTACGTGCACAGCTTTTTTAACGAATCTGAAATTGGTTAGGAACGCTGTTCGTTCTTATTAAGTACATGTGTACTTATTAATTACATGTGAACTTAATAGATGGTGTATCTCTTATAACACAAAAACGTTTAAAGTCGAACCAATCTACCTCGGATTTACACGTGGGCTATTCATTGGATTGACCTAAAGAGGACTATTTCCAATATCGTATTACAACTAAAATTTAATGTTACATTTTGAACTCGCGAACTCGCGTCAACATGGTTTTTATTTAAGTTCTTCTATCCAGTTACTATTCAAAATCTGGTGACCTTAAGTTATTTATTTAAGGAATTCTAGTCGATATTGTAATTTTGGTGCTTACTTTTGATCTTTTTCTGTCGACGAAATTAAAAAGAATCGTATTTCTGGTACAGATGGGCCTTGGACCTTGACTCCTGACTATCTATTGTGAATGCAGCAATCATAGTAATTTGGTCAACTGACGCCCTGGTCTACCTTTAAGATAGCCGTTCGAACAGAGCGTCAGTGATACTGACGCTGCGACACGAAAAATAATAATAGACATGGTAATGGATTTAAGAATGAATTTACTTGACACAGACACCGGGAACGCCGCGTCACTGTCGCATGCCTCCAAAGTCCACCTTAAATATATTACCTTAGAGTCCATTATTATTTTTCGTGCCGCAGCGTCAGTGTCGCTGACGCTTGGTTCGATCGGCTACCTTTAAGTATCAAGAAACTTGATTACCCATTTCGATATTTAGAGGCAGATTGGTCCGAAGAGAGAACATATAGGAACACTTACCCCAGTCAACGTTTTGATATTGTGCAAAGCGTCTTGCGCTTTCAATGCAGCTTTCCGAGTGAAAAACGTCACAAAACAGCACCCTGGAACAAAGCGCACACTGTACAAGACATGACATTCACAGTACATACACTATCCATATTACATTACATTACATTCATTTTACATACGCACACTATTCGTGTTACATTACATGACATTCATGTTACATACGGACGCTATTCGTATGAGTCGTTCACGGTTCTTCTCAAATGATTATTTCCCACTTGTCAAACGGGAATTTAAAAATTCGGTGCCTGAATGAATAGGAACGAACGACTCATTCGTATAACATTAAATGACATTCATATTACGTACATTGTCCATATTACATTACATGGCGACAAAACTGTGAACGCGGGTGGAGCCGCGGCGAAAAGCTAGTATTACACACAGTTGGACAAAGGATAACGTTAAACAGATACCTATATCAACGGTTATTTAATTAATAATTAAAAATAAAATGTTTCGAATTTCGCGGTGCCTAAAATATTTGGAAAAAATATCAGTTTAAATACTTTGTTTGTCTAAAATTTAATAGGAGGCTTTGTCTAAGGATTTCGTTAGTTAAAAAATCTACATTACATTTTAATGTATTCAATTTGATTAGTAAAAAAAAACAGCATTATGGTATGTTGTGTACGATTTATAGTGAAATCCAACTACGGGATTGATATCATTTCGCATAGAAATCAAATCAACGTCTGTCAGACAGTCAGCTACCAGACATGGCCAGAGCCACAAGTGAAAAACCCAGCTGCAAATATCGTGACGTAAGCAATCAACATTTTAACGGTTTCACCCCCAGTTCTAGGAAATCTTTCGTTACTTGGTACAACTACTTAATTTTACGACAACCTATTAATATTAAAAAGCTTAGCTATATAATTTATAGCTTAAGTTTCATTTGTATTTCTAACTAAAACCAATTCGTTGTTTTTGAAATAATATCAACCAATATCTGGATTATCGATTTTGGGAAAAAATAGCAAATAATCATCTTTTTGTGATACTTTTAGGAACTATTTATTTTTTCATAAGAGTAATAAAAAAGTATACAGCTTAAAAATCATTGTCTTCATTGTCATATTTCAGTGTTGGTGGCATTTCAAAAGTTTCCCTAAAGGTGATGTTCTAAATTAAATTTTATCTCTCACTAAATGAAATATTGTTTTTTTTTATTGACCTATGCTTGAGTCGAAAAAGTACGACGGATCAAGCTTCACCGGACTTGCGGGGTAGCGGAAGACTCTACCCCAAAAAAAGTCATATACCAACGCGTCTAGGGGCGGCTCAAGGGAGCCTCGGACCACGGCCTAGCGCGTTGATATTGAAAAGCATCGTGAAGGAGACGACGCCTGAGGGGCTCCGTCTCTGATTATCAATTCTGATTTTGGTCAATAAGAAATGATGTCATTGTTAAACAGCTTATTTATGCTACGAATTTGTGGTCTTAGCATCTTGATAGCAATTTTATTATCTTTTGGTTAGATTTTATAATACGGTGTATTTTGATGTTTCGGTTTAAATTTTGTATTATTCGTATGTAATAAATATGCGAAAATATCAGTCGAGATAATTACAAAAAAATTGGTTACAAGAAAACATTTATTGAAATGTCGATTTCTTTGAACAGTAAACGCGTAACGGTTCCTAGAACAGTCAATACTCGCGTAAGCTTTAATATTTAAATTTTGAAAGAAGACGTGAATTATTTTAAAAAAGATTAAAAACTCTTCAAGTATTAGCAAAACTCCGTCGAGCTACAGATTCAACTAAAATTCCCTCCAAAGAATTTTCAACTTCAGTTCAGTTCGAGACTTTTACTGTGAAGTTAAAGTAATAAGTTGACATAGCTTATAAGAGTTTACTAACATTAAATTTTATATTAGTTCCTAACAAAATGGTATGTATTGAAATGCCTGAATACCAAGGCAACTCATTTTTAAATAAATAAATTGTCACAATGCGTCAAATCGTGTTCATTTAGGTCATGTTGAAACATTATGGTTGTTCAAATACTAAATTTGATTTGAGAGCAAATTAACTATACTGTCACATTTGTCACAGAACGAATGAGCATTGGACTCGAAAGGTTCTCGAATGGAGACCACGTCTTGGCAAGCGTAGCGTGGGACGCCCCCCTACAAGATGGACCGACGACCTGAAGAAGGTGGCTGGCGGTGGCTGGATGAGAGCAGCGGAGGATTTTGTATTGTGGCGCACACTTGGGGAGGCCTATGTCCAGAAGTGGGACTGCTACGGGCTGATATGGATTTGGAGACTATACAATTACAAATTATTTTCTTAACGAAAACACGCTCTTTTCCCTAACAAGGTGACCAGAATTTTTGTAAGGTCCTTGTAGAAGCCCTAAACTAAAACCGCCTTATAGTGTTAAGGGTTAAGATTCGGTACGCAGAAACACAAAGTAGGTATAAATCTGTACTTTCTCAAATTTCGCCTGTAGGCATATTATGTAAGAAGCGACAAGCTCGAGAAGCTGTCAAACGCGACATAGTGACATTAGAGCCATAGTAGTTCTGTCAATATGTCGCGTTTGACAGCTTCTCGAGCCTGTCGCTTCTTACGTAGTAAGCCTACTGATTATGCTGTAAAATCTTACTGAAATACTTCAAAATGTTTGTTGATTTCCCAAAATAAGAATTTATTTTCAAATACGGTACAGTTCAGGGATCTTGTCGGTCCTTGTCTCAAGACTGGCGACTTCAGACCTGCCTTGCAATTTATAGACTCTTGTCTCGAGCACCAATAAAGTGCACGCTAGGATATGATATGATGCATCAGTTACTTTTCTATAGCATAGTAGATATACAGATGTATTATCTATATTATTATAATAAAACTGCAGAGGTCGAAAATATGTATAAAGAAAAAAAATTCGCTAAAAACCGAGACAGGGGGATTTATGAAATGATATAGAACATAGTTTTAAGATTACATTAAGAATTAGGACTAAGTTTGGATTAGGCGCACTGACCCGCATTAATTCTATCCATGTTGTCAGTAAGCAATAAAGCCGCCAATTGTACATTTTATGTATTTTTATTTGTATCTGCTTTTTGTGTTTCTATTTGTGTGTAATAAAGAATATTTTCATTTCGTTTTGTTTCGTTTCATTTCATAGAACATATCCAGATTTTTTTTATTTCCCTTTCTGTTTGTAACGGGCTAATCTCCGAAACTGTTGGACCGATTGAAATAAAATTGCATGGTAGTACCTTATATTCCCGGTCAACATCTTAGATAGTTTTTACCGCGGGAAAATATCTCATTCCTACGGGGAATAGCACGGAAAAGTCATAAAACAACGCGGGCGTAGTCGCGGGCGAACAGCTAGTAGTTAATACAGGGTGTCAGTTTTTCTAATATGTGTCTTTTCTTGTTACTTTACAAGGCTCAACGACCCAAACTGAGTCTTCAATTAACCGACATTACTAAGTCAGAAAAATGTCCAGTTACTTTACTTTACCAACTTTAGAAATATTGAACATTCTTAGATTTTTGCGGTTATATGCAGTAACACACATCCCATGATCGGTTTTTTTTAATTGACCTATGCTTGTAAAAACTACGACCAATCAAGCTTCACCGTACTTGTGACTTGTGACTCCCAATATCGGTGTAACCCGGTGTAAATATCGGTAAGCTCAATTTAAAACTAAATCGTGGAGAAAAACCCGTGAAAATGTGTGTTTAGAAATATTATCCAGGCCGTGTACTGCCTAACGTGTTAAGCTAAATGCCTCCCGCCACCCTAAGCTGTTAATGACTAAGCCGACACACCATCGACCCGCGTTCCCGCCAAGCTATTATGCTAAACGCACGAGCCCAGCTCGTAGTCATTTCACTTTGACAGCTCAGCACGCCAGCTAATCGCGAACGACGTGATACGGAAACGTATTGTAAGTGCAATGGAAACATGCCAAAAGTTCGATGTTCATAAACAGTAGGCAGCGTATGCGGCTGGATTTGTTGACTTGAGAGCGCCCGTGTTCCGTTGAGGTAGGGGTGAATTTCGTAGTGCGAATGTCCTACCGCATGTGCTGGTTTCTGTACTTTTGAGTCTGTCTGGAATTAATATTGGATAATTATATCCGTTTTGGTTTCTGACTATTGGTATCTTTGATTTGAAAAAACATTTGAGAATGAAATACTATAGGTACTCTTTTTGGTTTTGTCTACCGATTTCTAAGGTTTGAAAAAATATTTGAGAGTAAAAATGTTTTTTTCTTGTTTCAAATCAGTACAGGTTGCATCCTGTACGTTAAACACAATATTCGTTCAGTCGGGTTAACTTAAGAATTCAAAAATAGGTAAGTTTCACAAGATCACGATATTTTTTCCAGATATTGCGAAGTATCTTCGTAACTTATTACTTTATTAGAGCTTTTGTAAATCCGTTTTTAAGCTTTTTTTCAAGCAATTTTGATCATCCAGGGATCCCAAAACAGTGAGCATAAATTAATGATTATGGTGAAAATCTATAAAAATCTACCGGGCTCGATTCAAAATACAGCCCTGTTGTAACTGAAACACGCACAATTATCGGGTTCCTTTTTATAGTACCCTTTAGTTAACAGGGATTACCTACCCAACAATAAGACTGTACCCAACAATATGCTAAAAATGTAGTAAAACACCAAATTAAGACATTTGAATAAAAGCATAAAGAAAGTCATAAGAATGCTACAACCGCAATCAAAGATGAACTTTTGTCGTTTCTCAAGAGAGTAAAAAGTGCTAACTTTCTAAATGGTTTTGTTAAGGCGGCAAGTGAATTAATCAATAGATTAAGCAGCTGTTTTACGGACTATAGAACAAAAGAGAAAAGAAAATATCCCTTTGGGGTTCGAACAAAGCAAGCGTTTCCTTCTTCCGTCTGAAGTTTAGGGCTTTTAAAGTAAAACAAGATATTGGCTGATATACTAGTTAGTAGCTGGTATGTAGGTACTACTTATCTTTGAGGTAAATATCTATTTGTGTTTATCCTATCCTACTATAATTTTAGAAGAGCGGGGTTTCCTGGCACAGGCAAAAATCTTTTGCTTAAAAGGAAACTCCAACCACTTGTAATTCATAACCATTTGTTTAAAGAAAATAAATAATTTTGAATTTTTGAATTTCGAATTTTGAATATTATAATTGCAAAAGTTTATGAGGATGAAGCTGTGGGTGTGTGGACGTTTGTTACTCTTTCACGAAAAAAGTACAGAATGGATCATACTTAATGAAACTTTTAATATAATATATCTAATACGTCAGAACAAAACATAAGCTTCTTTTTACCGCGGGAAAATCCCTCATTCCTACGGGAAAAACTTAAAGCGCGGGCGGAGCATCGAGGCGCAAAATAAAAATATATTTTTTGTATCGACTAATTGGAAATTTACGCGGAATACGAGAAGAAATAAAAGAAAACTTCTGAGGTTCTAAAATATCTGAAAAAGACCGAGTTAAATGGGTTTTACTATTTAAACAGATCAACACTTACTTAGTATCATCATCATCTAAGCCGAAAGACGTCATTGCTGGGCAAAGGCCTCCCCCAAGGATCTCCACAATGAACGCTTAGTATCAAATGGTTAACATTCGTTATACTAACATTCTTTTTTCTACTTATTTATTTCAAGTGAAGACGCTCGAATGCAAAACAAACAGGAATATCTCAAAATGGAGCGGTATGCGGGACTCTTTGTCTGCCTAACAATGAAAACAGCCATGTTCGTTTAAAAGCAAAAACAACACATACAACATTTAGTCAAAAACGAATTAAAAATGCAAGAACAATGAGATATGACAACACTGAAAAGAAATTTAACGTTTTGTTAACGGTTTACTGGTTTTAGTCTACGAGACTGTTATTGATGGTTTTCATGTTTTCCGTTCGGGAAAACGCTTGTAAACATTTTTAAAAACGAAAATTGTATACTAATTTGTGCATTTCATAAAGATAGTTTAAATGGTACATATCAGGCTCAATTCCAGCGTGACCGTTACAATCTGTAAATTTAAGTAGTTGGTCTCTTTCATTCATATGGGAATCGAAAAGGATGGGAGATGAAAGAATTTATTTTTGAATGAATGGTAAAATAAGCAGCGCAGCTGTAAAATCTAAGTGGGATGTTTTTGCCTGCTAAACTAGTGCGAACTCGTTAAATCGATGTTTGACGTCAATAAATTTAAGTTGACAATCACCTGTCCCTGTTCGTTCTTAAGAACGTGAAAGGGACCTAAGATTTTTAAATTTAAGTTAGAGCGTAATTATGTAGAATCGGGCCTATTCTAACGTATTTAAATCGGTATGTTTTACGATACCTCATTTTTAACCGACTTCAAAAAAGGAGGAGGTTCTCATTTCGACGCGTATATTTTGCAGGCAGTGTCCACTATATTGCCACCTTAATTTCAACTTTACACCCTCAACATAAAATCGAAAACGAATGCATTTTATAAATTTGTTTTGCCTTAGCTGAATTCTCAACTGACCTTTACTGGCGCCGGTGATCTTGTCTCTGAGCACGTTAATCTGGTGCACGCGCCCGAACTCCTCGAACATCAGCCGCAGGTCGTTCTCGTCCATACTCCTCGGCACCTGCCCTACGAACATCTGGAAATGCAGAGGAAACAAGTTGGAAGTCAATGAGGGATTTTCAAGATGGCATTAAAAAAAATGGTTCTAGTGTCTCAAATAGATGGCGTGCATGTCGAATAAAATGTCAAAAGCGAGCTTGTTAAACCAATCAGGGAAGATAAAAAACTGGTAACACTATTGTTGTCACGTCAATCGTCACGCACTTTGTTGTGTTTTATTTTCGTTTCATGTTTTTGCGTGCTGAGTTGCGTTTAAATTTTTGATTCGTTTTACCAGTGACCTTTTTGCGACCAAATTTTGTGACTTCTTTTCCTACCTTCAAGCACGTCTATTTTGTTTGACGTAAGAGATAGTGCAGCGCCATCTCTTATGACAATAATGAAACCTTTTTTTGTTTATAAAACTGTCAAAATATTCCGATAGGCCTCAGTTACATTATTACAATCGGATCACGCTAAGAAGCGATATTTTTCAGTTGTTATGTTTTCCTATAGATGTATTATTGACACTAAAATTATATTAGGGATGTTGACTGTATTCAGAATAAAATTAACTTGCACTGTATAGGAAATAAAACATTTGAAATTACTCTAGTATAAATTATGTAGGGCGATTACTGCCAATTTAGTAATTTTTTGTTGTAAATCAAAATGAAAATCGTACAAAAACGACAATATAAGCTTGTGACGTCATAAGCTAGTATTCCCGTTAATTTTTCGTATAAAATATTGTTTTTGACATTTCATAAAAAGAAGCTCTTTTGACTAGCCAGTCAACATCCCTGATTTTGGCAGCTGTCAAATCTCGCTTTTTAGGGGCATATTACATTATCAAATATATGATCAAACTATGCGTGCCAAATAAGAATAGGACTGAGTAGACGCCATCTTGACAGTCCCTCCTTTTCTTGCCAAATGGCAAATTAGAAAAGGAGGGACTGTCAAGATGGCGTCTTGACAGTCCTATTCTTATTTGGCACGCATAGTATATTTGTTAATGTAGCCCCTACATTATTAGCAACCTAAATTATTAACAAGATATTATTTTAAAGTAAATGCATACTACGCGACATTACGTTTCACAATGCCAATTTGCAATAAAGGGGATCGCGTACCGGCAAAACCCTTTCATCAATCCAATCACACTTTTCACGTCAAATTACACACATGTAACTTAATAAGCCAGTAACTCGCAAAAAACAAATTACATTGCATCAGAAGTTGCAATTGGCCTAGCTGCGTACATCGGAACAACGTAGGCACACTATTTTGTTGAAACTTTCCTGCCGTTAAAATCTGACTGAAAATGAAACTCGAAGTCTATGGCACTATTTATTTTCTTTAGCCTTTCGTAACTCGGCAATATTTCATGACTTATGGCTTGCAATAACATCTGAAAATTCGATTCAGTTTTTAAATCTAAGAGAAATATGAAAAACATTGAGTTCGGGCAGAGACTATCCCGCATCTCCTTTTTTTTCGGGCCCTACAGGCGCACTATCAATAAAAATAAAACTAAGTGCGCTATAGACTGTTTCTATAAAAATAGTAATAAAACTACTTCATAAACAAATACAGTAAATTATCTCAGCTGAAAGACGTCCACTGCTGGACAAAGGCAGTAAATAACCTGTTTAAAATCATAAATAGTTATTCTGTTCAGTTTCAACGCTTCAAGATACTATGAAAATACTGTACGAGTTCATGCCATCAAGGCTTCGCCAATTGGCACGTATTGAGGTAGGGTTTGCAATTACGCAGCCTGGCTCGCGTCAAGCGTCACCTTTTTAATTAAGCCAATATATCACTTCATTTGTGAGTTCACAAGTCTCCCCCGCTTGCCTTTTATTCCCGTCCATTTCCTGTGTTAGCAAAGGGTGTGTGTTGTTGATTTTTAAACGCTTTTGGATAAAATACAATTACAAGACTTGAGAAAAGAAAGAAAGAAAACATTTATTTTGGACATTATAGAACGACATTTTCTTTGGAATTCAATTGATATCAAAATAATCATGATTCATGAATAAAAATATAGTTTTGGTTCGTAATGAAAATGTTGTTTTTAGTGTAATTTAGATTTACACTTTAGTTGTGAATCATGAAATTATTTTCGTAAGCAAATGTAAAAAGATACCTGGGTTGGGTACACTTTAGCAGTGAACATGTTTTGTTCGAGATGATGATTAATTTCCTACTTAAAAAGTGGTTTTGCATTAGTTGTTGTTTATTTTTGGATTGGGCCCGTAACTCAGTTAGTATGTAAGCTGAACATTTTGGATTTTACCCCGTTCTTTTGTCCATTGAATAAGGAACAGATTCCTTCTACATCGTTTGTGTTTAGGTGTGATTTTGTTTGTTTTTCTGTTATTATTGTCTTATTTTATTATTATTATTTTTTTACTGTTTGTTGTGTATTATTGTGTTCTGTCAAATAAATAATGACTATGTCTGTGTCTATGTCGATGTCTACTACGCCGCCGGACTTCAAATCTTAGGACTGCGGGTGCAAAGTGCCCGTAGCAAACATTCATGTGATGAGCACTTGTTTTTGCCTAGATTTACTACAAAATAACGTATTGACAGCTGTGAGGTGTTCTCACCATCTGATGCCCTATTATTATTATTATTATTATTATTATGCTAGTCATATTGTTGTTGCTATTGCTGTTTTTTTTTATTTCAGATTAAAGAGTACACACAAAGTCACGCCTCTTTCCGGGAGGAGTAGGTAGAAACCACTTCCCTCCACTTGCTACGATCTAAAAATACTTTTTTCGCTTCATCCACAACAATCTCATCATGCATATCTGAGCATTCCTGACCAGACCTAACGTCCCGAATTCCATCCTTGAACGTCCACTCTGGTCTTCCCTTTCACATTCGAATACTTCCATCTACTCTCGCCTTATAAATCTAGAAAGAGAAAGAGTATCTCACCTTGATGTAGTCAGGATCTGGCACCTCGGGTTTCTCATCGTTGTTGTTATTGTTTATGTTCGTCGTGTTGTTGTTGTTGTTGCTGATGTTATTGATGTTGTTGTTTAAGTTGTTGTTGATATTGTTCATGGTCATCCCACTGAAACAAAATAAAATACTTCATTACAAAAAATGAATACCTATACCTACACAATAGAGAAAGGTTTTAAATTATCTGTCTTTCCTTTTCATCGTAAAGGATCTTACTGTTATACTGTATAAAATTATACACATTTTGGGAAGTAGCCTTACGAAACGAAAGGCCTTATCTATTGATATTAACTTAATTCTAACTTAAAACTATAATTCTTTGGACACAGAATAAATAATAGTAAAGGTTTAGGAGGAGGATGTTCTACGTTTTTATTTAACCGTTATTGAACGTCAAACGTGCCGTTAATCACATTCTAAAATATATTTAGGACTATTTATAGAGATGCATCCAACAATTTGAAGATGCTAAACGTATGATATTTGAGTAAAATAATTTATAAAGTATTCTAAAAAAATATCATAGAATAAATTTTAACTTGGAAGTTAAACCGTTCTCGTTCATCATTATCATCATCATTTCAGCCAGTAGACGTCCACTGCTGGACAAAGGCTTCCCCCAAAAGTCTCAAGTACCACTTAATTATAATAAATACGTGGCTTGTGAATTGACCACAATATAATTAGCGGAAAACAACTTAAAACTGCGCGCACTAAAACTAGTAAAATGTATTATACACCCTCCGCGCTCATGCCTCACCCCCCCTAGTTTGCTCAAGTTATTTGCCGCTATCTATATCTTTGGTAAGTAACGTAATAGCATTTTGTACAGGGTTAAACGAATAACTTGGAAGTTCGTAGGAAAATGTAAAAATATCTGAAGCAACAACAACGGCACCTATTGCTGCGATAGCACAATATTAACTTACATATTTGAGTAGGGATTTCAGTACATAAGGTTCTAGATAGTAAGGATTAGGTCAATCAAATATTATTGTCGCTGATAAGTTAGACGAGTTATACGTATTAATTTATGTATCATCACTACATAGTATAAAATAAAGTCGCTTTCTCCGTCCCTATGTCCCTATGTCCCTCCCTTTGTACGCTTAAATCTTTAAAACTACGCAACGGATTTTGATGCGGTTTTTTTTAATAGATAGAGTGATTCAAGAGGAAGGTTTATATGTATAATACATGCATAATATACTGAAGGATAACCCACAATAACCATTTTCCCGTGCGGAGCCTGGGCGGGTCGCTAGTTACCTATAATATAGGTTTGTATTGCATATCGATGGTGGAAATGTCAAAGGGCTTATAGGACATTTTGACGAAAATCACTTTTTGATGCAGTTCTATTCGTCTCGTCAAGCTCTTTCGATCTGTATATTTGATATTTTTTAATGTCAAATAATGGAGCTAGGAGAGAATTTTGAAAAATGCACTTTTTTCGATTTTTGGTATTATAGGTCAGTTTCATATAATTATTTATGCTTAAAGGACATTAAGAAATTAAACTTAGTAATTTATGGATATTTACGACCCAAACTCACATATCTTGTATTCACACGTATAGGCTTAAAGGACACGTAGCATAGGAAGTTAATGACATGTGACTTATAATTATAGTGTCTAGACCAGAAAGTCCAACCTTTAATTGAGCTTTTCCCTGCTTTTTGTGCAGGAGGCGTGATATGTGACGTACAGAACTATCCCATTTTGCACTTGAAACTGGATTATTTCGTTAAAATTCGACTTTACTAAACCTCCTTCTACACAGCTCTGCTACCGCAGAAACAATTTCAGTAAAGAGCTAAGGCTGAAATCAGAAAAGAAAGTTAAGACAGGATAGAATGGCGTACCTGTATTTAATCACTTTTTGTAACTATAAATCACAAACATTTTCGAGATATTTTATTCCCTAACAATATATGGTTTCAAACAAACAATCGTAATAATATAATGGTTTCAGGTCATAAAACCAAAAGATAACGATTATATCAGCGTTTTTAAATAAATTAATTTAAATTCCTTGCTTATATAAAAAAAATACTACAAAAAATACATGAAATAAAAACTAACAAAAAATAAATAAAAGATATTATGTTTTAATGACAGTCAACTGTGGTCAACTAAATTAGGACAAAAGAACCAAACATCTCTTAAAATGTGCTGAATTTTCAGATAAAAGCACTTGTATGGTAAAAAAAGTACCCCATTCTAACATTATCACTTCGTGGAATAGCATTAGCTGTACTAAATTGTCACGAAATCAGTACGTTTGCTAACGTTAAGATCTATGGGAAGAAATGTTGACTGGTGTTGAATACCGAAACTTGATTAACTGACCAACAAAAGACCAACGACATGTGGTGCCGTAATCAATGCTTGCTTTCCATTTATTTTATAAAGACGGCAACACGAAAAGGGCTCTCAGGTTAATTATAGTGGCTCAAATATGTAGCTACGTACATACGGACAATCCAAGAGATAAAGCAGAAAACTGCATTATGAAAGATCTGTTCTTAATAATAGTCAAATCACGAATCAGGAAGAATGTGACATAGAAATAATTGTTTTAAACAATTCGCTAAAAAAAGATTCTGTTCTAAAAGGTTCGGTTTTCATAGAACTGGAAACAACGAAGAGGTCAATAAGCATGCAGGTGGCGAGTCAAAACATTCTGCTTATACAGTGTAAAGGACAGATTTTTTGTATGGTTAGACCGCAATTGTCCTTTAAGACCTTTTAATATGTTAAGTGCAGTCCTTTAAGTCCAAAGCACTTCTTAATTTCTTAGTCTGTTTTGGCTTTAAAGGACAAGATCATAAAAGTACGAAACTTAAAGGACATCTATCTTTTAAACTAAGCTAGTTGGGTTAAATTAAAAGCGTGGATACAGTTCAGCTCAAAAAAATATAAAATTTGGTCTTTAAACCAAATTGATCGCTTTAAAAACAAAAAAGTTATGCACTTTTTTCTATAAAAATCGTTTTTCTGCTCTCCTGTAAAATGACGATTTGTCCTTTAAGCCCTTTGACATTTCCACCATCGATATTATGCACTTGTCTGGGTCTATTACACTATAATATTGTTATAGACAAAATCTGATGAATAATAAATAAATGGATGTCTAATGTATATAGAAAATATAAATTATTTATGATACATTTCAATATATTTGAGTCAAGGTCGTTATTAATCGTTCTTAAGGTGAAAAAACAGCATGAAGAAACTTGTACATAATTGCGTTTAAATTCAAAGATGGTTTGTGTGAAATGGGTCAACTTGAACCAGCCCCTAGCATGACCGTTCTCACAAGTGACAGACATAGTTTTGTCGTGTGTATCCTATTGTAGGATATTTGAATATGGCGGGTTTCTCGCAGCTTATCGACAGTTAAATGTGAGATAAACTCTTGTCACAGCTCTTCATGCTCTGCACGGTCGATAGTCTGTTCTTTTCTTCTAAACTTCAACCCTACTAAAATGTATAATGTGCTGATGACGAATAATGTCCTTTGTCGCTTAACAAATATATAGAGATCAAGATAGTAAACCTAGCCTTGCCTTTTTGATTTTTGTTCGAAAACTAAGTATTGGCCTGTTTTGAACTAGTTAGCCCTTGTACTCAAAGATGACCTAATCTTTATTCCGGTAGTCAATTCTTTGCAGAATATCCTGCGTTTGTACCTAATACATTGCTATCTTAGCTTTGCATTTGTGACGGCAAATTAGCCCAAAAGCACTGGCCGGTATTTAACCTCGATATTCCGTTATCAGCTCATATACGTCCCCACTCGGGCCTACCCCGAAATCAGGGTGAACAGGCCTTAGTCGACTACGCTTGCCCAATTCGAGTTAGTCAACTTCACACACAACCTTTGATTTACTTCGCAGGTGTGTGCAGGTTTCCTCACGATGTTTTTCTTCACAGTAAGAGCGTCGAACAAACGTACATATACAAATTAAAAAATCGAAATCTCATTGGTTCGTGCCGAGGCTTGGACCGGCGAAATCCGAATGGAAGTCAACGACCCAAGCCACTTCACCACCGACGTATACACCTGATATTTAGGGACGAAATACGCACTGATAGGTTATAAAAAACATATATTACTAGACTGTACCTCAACGTGGCGTAATATCGACCGGTCCAAGTTGTGTAGCCGTGGCACTTGTTTGCCATCGCATTATCACTGATAACGGTATACATAGCTCGATTTCTTATCACTACTTATCAAACGATCAACCGTAGTCACACTACAATACCTCAGTCCTATTTTCAGTGTGCGCGGAGAAATAAATCGGCATGTTTTTGTTCTACCCGCGTTTTTATAAATTAAAAGATACCGTTCAATCTTGATAATGGTTGATATTATTATATTCATTACAAATGATTCATTGAACGCAGCGAAATAGGTGTCATTTTAAAATCCTCTATAAAATAAGCAATGTAAACAAAATACTGAGATGATTGAAATGGGAATTAAAACTGTTGCCATAGTTAAATTAAAATAACTGTTGATCTCAATTGATATGTTCAAATAACTGTTCATTCAATAAAGTTACTCAACATATTTTGCCACAAATTATTTTACTACTATTAAAGAAAGTTTAATTAAATCGGGAATTAATTAAAATTTGCTATAGATGCTAATTAGTTTATTCTTAAATTGGGGAATATATTTAAACAAGTTAAAGCCCGCCCAGGTAAATAAAAAACCTGAAATTCCACAATATGGCAAGATTTTTTATTATTCTGGTCAGGATTAACGATTTATTTAGCTTGTCGATAAGAAATACAAACAAAATCAACTCCTCAAGTTAATCAGTTTTTATTCATATTCTCTATTTTAGGAATCATCAGTATTTTTCTAGTTCTTACACATTATTCATACCTATACGATTACGACCTAAAAGTCTTACAACCGGGACAGAAAAAAAAAAACAAAGAAAAACGAGTTAACCACGTTCTAGTACTGATCTACGGAAGAATAGGCTATGGTGAAAGCTATAGCCTGTCCTATATGGATAAATTGAAAAAAAAAAAAAGTTCTAATATTATTCTGTGGTACTTACTACTGGAATTATTATTTTGTACTCCCACTCAACACACAAGTACGTAGATAGTAACAATCTATAACCGTTATTACATTTTATCTATTGATCCACATAGTTTTTGATAGTGCATTTGGCGTAACGTCCTCACTTACCCCACTGTGAAAGGGTGATATATCTTTTGATATTTACCTATGATGTGATTCTGGCATACCTAAAGGAAGTCACACTTTTTACCCCACTGAGGAAGACTACGCTCTTCGAGTGTATGTACGAGTATGTACAATTATTTGGCATGCTCTGTAGCTCATACAGAAAGCTTAATGGAATTAATGCCCCTCGCATTCGTTTCGTCGTCGTTCGTTTTAAAGCAACAGTGACACTGGGCATATCAAAATTATATATAATAAAAAATCAAAAGGGCGCGTTTTTAGGGGTGGCAAATATAATATGTCTTCAAATAGAATGGTGATATTACTATTTTACTATAAATGGTAATGACCATTTTAAAATAATGATTTTAAATGTAAAAAAAAAGATTGTTTGTCTGTCTTTCTATCATATCGCAGCATAGTATCAGCATGGTATGAATTTTTGTGTAGAGATAGTTCAGCTGGAGCCTACTTATGCCAGCATTGTTTTTCTTTTCCCAGAATTGAGACCTTAACCTACCATGGCGACCCCCTGGTTATAAAACACAATGTTGCCCAGGGGGCCACTATTCTCAACTCGGGAGAATGTATGGAAAAATTAACCGCCTACACTCTAGAGTACATTAAATTTGGGGAAAGTTAGACTTACGCATTCGAGAATGTCTTGTTGTTTTCGTGGTAGCTATTTTGTTGTGTGACTTTCTTATAAAAAAATAAAAGTAGTAGTCCATAAAGGGATGAAATAAAAGTAACTTAGACTTCAAATTTTAAACAGTTAATTCTAGGCTTTATTTTCGTTGTTTTCCCTAGACAAAAATAAAATGTGCTATGAAAATTTTTACTCAAAACAACAGTTTAATTTTTTAGACGAAAACGTCGATGGAAACCCAAGTACCCGTGTGTGCCTTTCCTAAGCCCTTGCCTAGTCTGTTTAACTTAATAACAGAAATACGGTTTCTTGATCAAAACAACTAAGGTGAAGCATTTGCTTATTCGTACAAAGATATCGCAATCTGTTTGATTTTAGTGATAACGTTACTCTGCAAGACGCTTGAATTTGCACTAGATTTTCGTGTAATGCAGACATTTATATACTTCATACATTTTAGAGTAGATTTATATATGTATTATTCTGACTGTAAACTATGCTAAATGTAACAATTACTTTAAAATAAAATAAGTCAATCAAAACTAGGTAAAATGTTGAGATTCCAAGAACACAATTTCAAAACTCATTTACTTTTGTCATGCCCAAAAAACGAGTCTCGACACTTTATATTAGTAAGTCAACTACGACATCCGAATCTCGCTGTAAAGGACCCCCCATCTACGATCATCATCAAATTATTCGTGACATTTCACAATAGGCCTGTGTCCTTAAAAAATGTAATTAGTCCGTCTTTTAGATTTTTCAAAAATAAGAGACACGTATTTTTTTATTTGTAAATCGGACCAAAAATTACAAAGATATAGCCCATTAAAGTAAGTGTCCTGACTTGCGGTGGCGTGTGGGCCGGGTCGTTGGGTTCCCTCTAATATGGTTGAGCCCGGCGATGGCTGTCCCATACGTCAAACCCGTGAACGTGGTGCTGCTTGGGGGGACTGGTCTGCTCTAGTCGATTGCCGATTGTTTTATTGTTTATATAGTTTAGTTTTTCTACTTTGACTGGTTGCCTTCCTTTAATTTCATATTTCGTCTGCACTCTTTGTTATATTAATCAAATTGTATAAAATAATAATTACCTATGTAAAAATATTTTGAAAAGATGCAACGCCTGTGGAGTTTCTTCCGGCGGGTTCTTCTCCACAGAAGACAGCCAAATTGTGAACCCGCCTCGACGTCAAAAAATGATTTGTGAAATCTTACTTTGAATAAACACTATTTGACTTTGACTTTGACTTTGACTTTGACGTGTGACGTCACACCGTGCTACGTTTGGTAGCACTAAGTGACGTCACACGTAACTTTAATGGGCTATATCTTTGTTATTTTTTGTTTAATCGAAAAAAGAAAAAATACGTGTCCAATATTTTTTTATAATCTAAAATACGGACTAAATAGAATGTAATTATTTTGACCCTTGACACAGGCCTATTCACGAAAATCAACGGACCCCTTCTTCGTTATTTAATAAACAAAAACGGCCAGCGTCAAAACGAAAATTCTCAAAATAACAGCTAAGGTAACGTTACATGTAATTTCGTTCCCCCCTCCGTCAATCTCCGTCCTAATAATCCCTAATCACATTACTTCTGTCTGTCTTTCTCAACTCCTAGGAAAACTGTCAAGGATTTATATGACACAAAAGAAACTTTTCTTATAATGCACGAGACTTATAACTTCTGGGCGTCGTTTCTCAAACTTTGCGACCCGATTCTTTAAAAGAAGATGAAAGTAAAAATCTGTAGACGTGTCAAAACACGGAAAATTTTATTAGCGGGCAGCAGAATTAAATACTTGGAACACATATGGGTCTTCAAATATGTAAGTTGACAATGCAAATATGTTACATTTTTACTATCTGCGATAAACATTATTTATGCAAGATAATCTGCATAATATATGTCATTTTGTGTATCCAAGATGTGACGGTGTGTGTTAAGTTGGAAAAAAATGCTGTCTCATCTCAGTTATTTTTTATTTTTTTATAGGTTTGCCTTCAGGTTTACATCGATTTCAATACGATTTTATTTAAAGAATAGTGATAAACAGAATAATTGTAACAAAAAAGTGCACAGTACGCACAGGCTAAAAGCATTTCGATGAAAATTGAAAATTTGCATGTTATTAGGCGAAATATACTGAATTCCTTTGGAAAAAACCATTCAAGCAGGAGCAGTATTAAGACTTCAATTCGTACTCTTTAAAAAGTTCACATAGTACAATCGTGAATGTTGTTTTTTTTTTATAATTGACCTATGCTCGAGTCGAAAAAGTACGACGGATCAAGCTTCACCGGACTTAAAAGAATGTTGGGAGACGACGCCATAGGGGGATATAGACGGTAGATGGCGTGCCAAGGTAGTGAAAAATGACTGAAGTAAGGGAAGTTGCTGTAACTCATCTGTTGAGCGAGGGAGTCAACTTTTTCATTGCATGAGCAAAATGTGTTGAGCAAAATTGTGGCGATATTAAATCTGATGACTCACTTCCAATAACCTATGTGAATTAAGTGGATATGAAAAAGCCTGCGCCTTTAAAATGAAATATATAAGATTTTAAGTTGGTTTATTATTTTGAAAACTTTAGATAACAAAAACGAAAAATATAAAATCACTATAAAATGCTGCCGCCACAACGCAAAAGGGTGCATCTGACAATATTTAAAAAAATAAATTGTTGATATCACCGTTTTACTTAGAATCGTTTTCTCAGTATAATAAAGGTGTTTTTAGCAATTTAAAAAAATCTGTCACGTGTTATACATACTAAATTTTAACGACAGAAATGTAAATGATACGAAATATAAGCCTTGTAATTAATTACATTCGCTTAATTAAAAAGTTACTAGTGCCCCATTTAAATTAAAAACACTCATTAATAAAAAAGACGTTTTTGAACAATCTCTTTTCTGTAAGTTGGGTACGAATCGCTTAAGTTTTTTATTTTATTTTTACGAAGTCAGTTGGAACTTTTCCGGGGATCAACCTGACGTCACTCACACATGGATATGAACATGATATCACACCATAACGTCGTCATTGCGCGAGTTTATAGAATGAGTTCCACTATCTTATCTAGCTTTGTACAAAAAATATAGGTTGAGTTTTGAAATAAGATTTTAAGGTGCAGGTAAATGACCTCGATACGTTTTGCTCATTTCTTTCCGTTCAATATGTTTAGCCCTAGAAATAGCTGCTATGGAAAATAAACAAAAGCAATCACAAAAGATACAACGAGCTCAATTCTGCCGTGGCCGCTAAAATCTCTTTTAAGTTGTTGGTCTCTTTTATTAATATGGGAATCGAAAAGGACGGGGAGATGAATGAATCTAATTTTGAATAAATGATATTTAAAATAAGCAGCGCAGCTCTCAAATTCAAATTAATTTAGTCGGAATGTTTTTAAATTCCTGCTAAATTATGCGTAAAATCGATGTTTGACGTGTCTAAATGTAGGTTGGCGATCACCTGGCCCTTTTCGTTCTTAAGAACGTGAAAGAGACATAACAAATTCAGATATTTTAGCGGCTACGCAGAATTGAGCCCAATATAGCACTAAAAATTACAAAATGCGATACCATTTCTCAAGAAGTTTCATCCGCACATCTTCAACAATCACAAATTCACTTAGCTACCGTATTTCAGTATATTCAGACCTGAGATGAAACACCTGTTTCATTATCACCGACTCTCAAAGTACTCGGCTTAAGTTCGTCATATAATATTCCCCTTGTATCAGCGCAGCTCCTATCGTGTGAGCCACTTAGATATTACTGCAAGTTCCTTGCATAATATCTACACATCTACCTAGATACGGAGCTGAATGCAATATCACAGAACACATAGCGTACAGAAGTTCACTCCGGAAACACATTTAAATGAAAAGCTACTTTTACTCCAATACAATAAAGTGCAATTCAGCAATTCAGATCGCTTGGTGGTCATATAGGAGGTAGTAATAATGTAGACCTTTATATTGATAGTTGGAAACAGGCCTAGCAATATGCCATAACATAAGATGCTTGCTCTTATCAAGTACAATCAAATGTGCATTATAGTATAAAAAGTAAGATTGAAACTCCATTCATTACAAATATATTAATTTACGCAAGTAATATTTTAAAAAGGGGTAACAATGGCCTTCTATTCTTATCACTGATAACGATAGTAGGTACAGGCTAAAAATGGAAAAACAATAGTTTTGGTAGGTCCTCAAAGTGAAAGACTTAGCATTTTTACTAAAGAATCATATTATAGCGACGACGTAATGTTATGTTGAGAAATGTTCAACTTTATTAGTCGAACATTCATTAATAATGAATGACCAACAGGTCCAGACAAAAATGGCTTCCGTCCATTACTGAGAACTGAAAATGAATTCAGAGAAAAATATTTAAAGGAATTTACGTTTCAAGGAAGTGAAATCTAAGGATTTAGCTTTATCTACAGACTAGAGGCAAGTAGGACAGATAGATTGTCAGATAACAGATCTAAGAGATTACTTTGAGGAATTTCCTGAAGATTGAAACTTCTTGAAGGTGTAAAGAAAATTATATTCTATTCTATCTAAAGCTAGGACTTACTTTGGCTTGGAGTACGGCGACGATGGCGACGAAGACTTGTGGTTCCGATTGGGGTGCGAATGTCTGTTTGCGTTTGAGTCGAGGCCGCCGCCCGGCGAGATCTTGCCGGCTAGTGCGTTTAAAGAGTGCAACATTGCGGGCGGCGGCCGGTCTGTCACCGGCCTGGTCACCCTGATAGCTTCACCGAGAGTGTCGTGTCGCCTGCCACCTTATCTCCTGATAAGAGCCAGGGGCGCGGGGTCACCCCCGCCCCCCTCCACATTGCCACCTGACAGCGTCACGCACTCACACACACACGATTTTAATGTTTGAATTGCGAATGGTATCCGATTTTAGTTTAGCGTCCTGTCCGCTGATGACATATTCTTAACATCACTTAATTTGAATCAGTTTAGGAACAAATTATTTGTTACTATTATTATTATCACTCACTGTTATAGTTTTTTGCACTTTCGTTTCCTTGTAGTTTGTTTATAATAAAGTATACAATTTCACTCTTTTAATGAAGGCTGTTGAAATTTGATTATAAAATTAGCACGGTTTCTGCGGTATTTTAGCGCTCAAATTGTGTACAAAACACACTTAATTGAATCAAAATTATGATTAAACTTATAATATAGATACAATCAGTCGATAATGAAAGAAAAGAAAATGTAGTAAAATTAACAACGCCTATAAAAAACTTTGTCACCGTTGTCATGGCAAATAAAATCAAACGCGACAGTTTGCTATTCAGATTATGGCAGGCGATTTACATAAACAGGGGGAGAAGTGAAATAATGCGAAAACAAAACTATTTAACAAGGGGATTCGTCTATAACCTCTGTAATATGCAATCAGAAACATAGTAGAATACCTTGTGGATTCAAATTTTATTATTGTAGAAGGAAAAAATAGTCGTGGAAGGAAAAATGTTTATTGATTTCCATAGTAATTGATGTGAATATCTAGGTTACCTATACCCTTACTACCTATATTGTTATTCTAGCTTTAGTAGTTAAATTACTAGGACCCTGGCATTCACAAGATTTGGATACTGCCCCTATTTTTTAACAACGGGTATATATTATTTATTTAAAACGGCCGGCCCATCTAGTAGGTACAGGTATATTACATTATATCTATAGAATATAGGCACTCATAGGTAAATATTTTACAGTGTCATACTTAACTCGTAAGTGCTTAAGTGAATATTGTTTTTGAAATTCTGATGCAGAGAGACTTTCTATTCTTCTATAGTTTTAAATTTAGTTCCAGACTACGAACCTTGGTCGTATCATTCCCGACCCAAACAAAGCACGAACACGAAACAGAACACCAAGTATTTTAGGGAGCAAACAAACAATCCTTAGTAGCTGTAATGGCTTATCGTAATCAAGCCGATTCCGACCCAAGTCTTACGCGTTTTGCACACAGTGGAAACTAAGGGTTTTACGACTATCCAGAATCGAGATTTTACGGCCATTGATTTTATTACTAAGAATCCGAATTGGGGTAAGCACTTTTGCCGAGAAAGATCGGAAGCAATCACGAAAACAATAGAAGAGGGTGGTCAAGTATTTTCACCTTTGGACAAGTGCTAGGAAGAAGTAGTACAATTATGCATATTCCGATTAATAGGTGCTGTAGAGTTAATAGACTTTCAAAGCTCAAAGATGTTTGCATAGAACTAAGCAGTCCTGTACCATTTTTAGTTCTATTTATTCATTCTTTTGATCTATAAAAGGTTTAATAAAAATAATGGATTCATAAGAAGTCGAGACAGAGCTTTTGACATTGCCAAAATTGAAGCAGAACAATTACGCTAAATGGGCTTACTTTCTTGGGCTTACTTTCTTTGTAGAAAGAATAAAATTATCTCTAATCTTAATATCGTCCAACAAGCATGGCGAGTATATCAGTCCCCATCTTTTGGTTCCCCAATATTAATTCCATTACCATAATTCCGTGCTTAGTAGGTACCGCAAGCGTGCCAAACTAAGTCAGAGATGGAATGAGGTGCGTACGATTGGGTCGCAATTATAATAAATACGTCAAATTATATATAATCTGTTTTCATTTGTCATTAATTATTATACCGATGATGATTTTAATGTATTTTACGACGCAGTTACCACTCATTGGACAATAAATCTGACCATAATTATAATGATCGTGTTTACTAAATACGAGGTGTATTTTTCTGTTTTTATTTTTTTCGAGGTCTTTAGCTTAGGTGGTAGAGAAAGATACTTGTATACTTTTTCCAGTGTATTACTATTCGTAGCTGTCGTGGTGGTTCTCTGGTAGTTCAAATTTTCAAATCCAAATTCAAATAATTTATTTTAATTTCTGGACATTTTCACTTAATTACGGCAAATAAAGTTGCATTTAGATACAAAAAGTTATATTCAATTAAACAAATTATAGTTTATTTAGTTTATTTCGTGGAACCAAGGTAGTTTAATCCATAGCGCCTCGTGTTGAGATCCTAAATACGACTCTGGCAGCCGTCGGTGGTGCGGCTTACCTCGCCGGTAGTTCGGTTTCCGAGCCAAATGTTTATGTGTTTATTTGTATTCATTATGCCTTTCATTTCTTCTGCGACGGCGGTCGTTGGCTGACTTTTTCTATTTTCTGGTAGGTTCGTTTTTTCTCATACCTACTCGTATTGCGGGGAGCTCAGCTAGAAGGACAGATAAAATAAGAAGAAATTTGGTTTCCTTTTGAAATTAAATTTTCGATGATGAAATGTAACTTTTCATGTAAAAGTAAAGTTACGTGTGAAACTGAACAAGGTAGACGAGTACCTAAACAAGGGAGAAGTTTATTTTACGTTTACTGACATAACATTGCTTGTTTTATTTTAGTAAGTAGAAATCTTTGCTACTACAACATTGCTTGTTTCATTCTATTATAAATCTTTGTTTAGTTTTCGTTTTTCAGCATCAATAAAAGCCTTTTTAACCACACGACGAAAAAGAAGGGTTTTATAAGTTTGACGTGTGTGTCTGTCTGACTTCTGACTGTGGCATCGTAGCTCCTAAACGGATGCGCTGATTTTTATATATTTTTTTTTCTTTGCAAGGTGTCATCATAATTGAGAGTGTTCTTAGCTATAATCCAAGAAAAAATGAAGTTATCAGCTCGGTCAGATATTCAATTTTGGGGCCTCTTTTCTAGTTGTTAAAAGGACGATGTTGTGGTAATTTAATGTTATTGATTTTTAATAACCATGAAAAACACCGTCACTTTACAAAATTACAATCATTTCATACAAATTACGATTCCCGAAACTAATTTACTTAAGGCCCGAGAAAGTTCATAACCTTGGCAACGCTAATTAATTTCAAGTGAGCGAGTGAGTGAGTTTCCTAATCGTTCTCGAGTTTTCCAGACTCGAAAGAGGAACTTGAAAACTGCTGAAGTGAGCACTAGAACCTTTGCATTAGTGAGTAGCGGGAGTCAGCATTTTACAGTACCTAGTCTACAGCCAGGAAGTAAAAAATGAGACACTTTTCGGAACAAATAGAAGCGTGCAGTTGGGAAGCATCAGGACAGTATTGTATTCTGACTAGAAATATCTTTTCCTATAATCAAATTTTAATTATGTTTACTGTGTTGGTCGAATTATATTAAGGTAGGTTAGGTTACTTATCGGCTCATTGAGAGTACAAAGTTAAGCCACGCTTAATTTCGGTTTGCTTTTAAGTACATACTTAAACAAACTGTTGAAACAAATACTGGTTGCAACTTTAAAAAAGATTAGCTAAATTTACTAACTAAGTTCACAAGATTTATTTCAAATCATAAGAATTTAAGAGAAGACACGCTTCTGTTTTTGTAAAGAAGAAAATATTTAGGATCAAAGTCCAAACTATCATGGTGGCTTGCAAAAACGTCAATGCGTTTCTAAACAAACATACCTATAGATGTAAATAAAGCCCAACCAGAAGAATAAAAAACCTCGCCACATTGCAGAATTTCAATGGAACTAATTTTAAATACAATTAAAATATACATCGGGCGCCCTCAGAGCAGGTATTTTATTTGTCTAAATTTTTAGTTTTTTAAAAAAAACATCATACTATAATTCGTTGGAGCGTTGCGAAATTATCCGCATTGCCTATTACGCGATCGTAAATTCGAGAAGTTTTTTTTATAGGGCACGCTAAATCGGCTGCGTCACGGAAAGGCGCGCGCACTCTTCGACGTGTGCAAATACTAATACAGCTTGTGGATAACTTTGGCAGGCCCTTACTTCATTAACCGAAGGACTTTTAGTATAGTACCTACTAAATAAGTGAGACAACACTTGGAGGAAAGAAATTGAGAATTTTCTTTGCAACTTTAGTTGTTTTTAGTTGGTAACTCTTAATTGGCGACTAAGGAACATACCCAGGGAATAGGCAACGTTAATTTATTTAAAATATCTGTGATCCCCAAATTATCATTATAGGTTAGGTTAGATTAAAGGATATCTAAATATGATTGGTTGATTATGAAGAACCTACTCGTACTGGGCCAACGTGGTCAACTAAGGATAAGTGGAAATAAGGAAGGAGGAGACTCGACTTAAATGGGCTGTTCGTTCATGCGACGAAATTATGCAAAAAGTTCAACATTATTACCTACTTATTTAATAAAACTGTCAACTCAAATAGAATAAATATAAATTGGCTCATTCAAATACATATTTTAATTAATATTAAATACCTACTAATCCCGAATTTGTCAATGTTTATTAATTAGTATGGGTGAGTAAATCGTATTCATATAGCCGTGTGAAATTATGTCATTAAAATGCTGTGCAGAGAATATTGGTAATCATTTTATAATTATTAATAAAATTGAGATATGTATAATGTGGGAATTCAATAATGAATATAGGTAATTAGAAGGCGTCAAATGTATATGTATACATTTGGGGCAATAAATTATTACCTATTGCTTAATATTATGCTACAGTATAGAATAGAATATACTTTGTTGCATACAAGAGAATACAACAAAACACCCCTTGATCGATACAATCGTACATAAAAGTCACTGTTCGCCGATTTTCAGTACAAAGAAGTTTCTTTCAGCCGCGACGTTGACTCATCTAAGCTCGGTTCGCCGAAATGTTTCTACGCGATTTCTAAATATTATTACTCTACGAGTATTTCATTATTAATATTCGGCTAAAAGAATCTTCTTTCTATTAAAGATCTATGAACAGATACTTATTTGAATAATTATATAGATCAAGGTCTATGTACTGTTCGGACTTCGGAGCCCTACTCTTCTCGTATATAAAGAAAACGGTGTATAGACGGGAGCAGGAAGAGACAAGTAAACAAGACGAGTGCTCAATTAAGTGTGTCTTTATTGGGTCTTACATTAATAATAATAAAGTTTACATATGAATGAAGCCATACGTCACTACAACGGACAAAGAACAAATACGAGTATATAAATTACCGCATGTGCAAGCAAGATAGCAAGATTAACAATGTCAAACCTTGATGACGTAGCATTGTTCCAACATTTGAAGAGAATACTAGGCCCAGTATGTTTTTTACCATGATAATTTGCCATAGGTCCTTATTTGAGCTAATTATCAAAATCAATAAATTTATTTCGGACTAGCTTACCGCCAATTTTTCCAGTGGGAAAGAGTTTCAATGCAAATTTTGCAAACAAACAATCTTAATGTTTATAATATTATAGTATAGATTAGATTATTTTGTTTCGTTAGTTGAGCTGAAGTGATGTACCAAATGTAGCAAATATAAGGCTAAGCACTTCAAGAATCTTTATTTGCTACGACGATGGAGCAGAGCACAGGTTTCTGGTACTTTTGGAGCATTTGGAGTAAGTATTTCCAAGTATTTGCGCTTGCTTTTGTTGCGAATATTTATATTAAATTTGGCGGGATGCTAATTTTCTTCATATACGAGTGTAGAAGCTAAAGTTTTTAAAATTTAATAATTATAATCCCGCTACGTTGATGCCAGAAACCTGGTTTTAAAACTGGTTTATATAATTTAATCTTATGACCAATCTTAAAAATAAATTGTTTCTTTTTGAGTAAATTTAATATAGGATCTACCTATTAATTTAGTAAATAAAATATTGTATTTGAATAATGTCAAAATTAAAGTTTTCCCAATATCTGTATTTTGTATTATTTGCATTATTTTACTTATAAACTCACGCACTGTTATTTCAAGCTTTTCATGAAGAATTTATTTCGTGTAAAATACAAGGTTACTGTCGTTTGGTCTACGGACAGATTAGCATTTGGTAAAAAAAGAAAAGTTATTCACGGATACGTTTAATAAAGCGTAACGTAATGTAACATATTGGTGCATTATTCATATTTTATCATATACTAATACTTGGTCTATAAAATATTTAAATAACAGATTTAAAGACTATTATTCCAAACTTGCAGAAAGCCCCGAGGGAGAGTTCCCTGCCAAAAAGCGGGAGCTAATTATGTACTTCCGAAATCTGTTAGTGTTCTAGTAGGTCACTCGCAACTTGCTGACGGAGTTGCCACAGAGTACTAACAAAGCGTCACAACAAGGCTTATTGACTACTAGAAATTCCTCCGAAATAATATATTTTTTTAGCAAAATTGTGTTGTTTTTTTTTTTCAGAATATTTGAAAGATATGAGACCACTCCTGCCAAGTAATTAAGACGTGAAACCTCTAGGGGCGAGGGGGGGGACATCACTGACTTAGTGCTGCCACAGAATACCAAATAGTACTGTAGTCCCTATACTCCATGGATTTACTTAACTAATAAAGTTGCAAACAAAGCAAAAAAAGGTAAAAGAGCGGGTCTTTATGAAAAAAAAAGTATAAGGAGGTCCAATCACCGGTCGGTCAGGAAGAGAATATTATTTTGTAAAAATCAAAATCTTCACTTCCCATAGATAAAATTTGATCAAAAAAGATGATCCAAAATGTTTGTTATTTTTTAACGTTGTGAAGCCCCACCAGATTTTCAATTGCAATATACTACTTTTTCTTGTTTTAGTTTTCTTTTCGCTTCCGTTGAAAAATCTTTCAATTTAAATCTAAATCTTATCTCCAGCAAAATTCCATTTCAAATATATCTGATTCCAGTCTTCACCTGCACCCTTATTCTCAACCGAAATCTGATGCATACGTATTCAGAATTTGTATATGTCTCCGTCGTGTTTATCGCCCAAGAATGAAAGGCAGATATCAATTCGAGTCGTATAAGTAAGGATAGGGATCCTGACCTGACCTCTATCCTTGTGCGAGCGTGAAGAAATGCGAATTTCGCTCTGAAATGCAACGCATTAAGTCTAATTTAAATGGTTTTATGGAAACTATGTGCTTGAGATTCAGATTATTTAAAATATTTTTGTTTACATCACTTTATCAATATTCAATAGTAGTGAGCAAAAAGTCATATGGTTCCCGGCTTTTAATTGGATTTATTTCACTTTTCCTATGGGTGTTGTAAGGACCAATAAATGTACAAAATGTGAGGTTTCGGTAAAATTAAGTAACTACTCTGAAAAAATTAAATGCGTGACTTATGTTTCGTCTCTGGTGGTTTAGATTATGATAAACTTTTATTGGAATGATTTCATTAGGGCTGTGAACATGAAGGTTTTTTACAACCTGCAAGGTAAAACAGGTATTATTCAAACGATGCACTGCATCTGATGAGAGTGCAATGCTACTTTGCTCGGATATTCGCCAATCACAAGCCATTCTCTGTGTATATTGGTTTCTGATTTGACTTTTTTAGTCACCAGAGGTTGGTTCCGCTCAACGTTATCTAACAATTGTCTTACCAGCCCCCGTAGCATGACCAGTGTGACAAATTATATAATAATGAGCTCCTACGCTTGATGAATCGGGAGTTTCTCCTTAAATAAGAAGACATTGGGCTCAATTCTGCGTGGCCGCTAAAATATCTAAATTTAAGTTGTTATGTCTTTTTCACGTTCTTAAGAACGAAAAGGGATAGGTGATTGCCAACCTACATTTAGACACGTCAAACATCGATTTTACGCATAATTTAGCAGGAATTTAAAAACATCCCGACTAAATTAAGCTGAATTTGACAGCTGCGCAGCTCATTTTAAATATCATTCATTCAAAATTAAATTCATTCATCTCCCCATCCTTTTCGATTCCCATATGAATGAAAGAGACCAACAACTTAAATTTAGAGATTTTAGCGGCCACGACAGAATTGAGCCCACTGTTAACTTGTAATACTGATTTATTCAGTATTTCAACTCTTCATCAGATCATGCATATTATAATATATAAAATATAAAATATAATATATATTATATAATATATATTATCAACCTAGCTGCCTAAATACCATAATAAACCTGCCATATTGAAATATCGTCTAATAGGATAACGGACGCTTCATGGTAGGGGGGTAGGAGATCTTAATAGGATGTCGCGGCTGATTTATCATCATCATCATTAACAGCCTGCGGCAGTCCACTGCTGGACGTAAGCCTCTCCCAAGGCGCGCCATTTGGCCCGATATCTTCGGCCGCACGCATCCACCTGCTACCAGCCACATTATACACATTTATTGTAAAACTATGTGATGTTGTGAATAGGTCTTCTAGATTTTAAACCTCGTTGGTGACTCCGGCTGGTCTGTCCACGAGCGCTGGCTTTGTAAACCGACCGTCGGCGTCGTCTAGAGGAATTTCATTAATTTTCATTCGTCCAACTTTCTCCTTGTTCGCCTGTAAACTTATTTTGTTTTGAAACTCAACATTCAAAATCATATTGTAATTTTACGAGTATAGTTGGCGCTGACTCCTTTTCCTTCCATTTATGTATAGTTCAGTGTTACCAACTGTGAATTAGTTTAGTCGAGTGTGCTTTAAACTGTATTGTTGAATAATGGTTTAAAATATGACATTTCTTTAATTTTAGTTGACAATTTTGTAATTTAATTATTTCTTTTATATGTAATAACATTTGTACACCTCATGAGGGTCAATTATGGAGATTCCTATAGTATGACATGTCATCTGTAAAATTGTGTATTCACCCATAATTACAAATAAACATAATTCATTTCATTTCATTTCATTTCATGAATATACTCATTAAACCAATTCTGTTTATAAAGAAATTAACTAATGAATAATTTTAATAGGGCCGGATGTATGGATCATTTGATTTTGTTATTTATTTCGTGGTATTGCATGAGGCTTTAATTTCGATTTAATTATAATAAAATTATAAATTCAGGCAAAATATCAATGGTATAATAGTATAATTAGATTAAATATTAAAAATTGCGATATCCCAGTTTCAAATCCAATTATAAAATAAATTTTTGTCGTCTTATTATGTTAAACATGTGAATAATATTTTACTGTTTTACTGTATTATTAGGTACGACGTTTGGCCTAATTCTTTTCTAACCAGACTTAAGATTTGAAAGTCTACTTTCGATACAGAATTTTTTGAACAAGTTTTTGTCGAATAGTTCTCTTCTAAAATCTTATGAAATAGTGATAGTATAAAGTCTGATCATTATGTTTGTAGTATAATAGTAGTGGTCTCGGTGGCACATAATAAAATGTTTTTCTTTTTTTTCATTTCGATAAATTCAAAAAAACGTAGTGGACTGTTAATAACATAATAATAAGATCATCAGATATTAATAGAAAAAAACTTATCAGAATTTTATACCTTTGTACTGTTTTTTTAATGTAAATTTTCGGTTCATCAGTATTCTGTTTGCTTAAGCCCTTTTAGTTCGCAGCTCATACATCATTACGCTATACAAAAACAACAACAAATGCTGTGTTGTTTTAGGCTTAATGTAACCACACCCTAGCTTCGTTTTGTGGTATGCTTCTTTGTAATTATTCAGTTCGTTAGCGTTGAGAGTAGCCTTAGTTCAGTACAATGTGACTTTTTAGCCTTAACCGCCTTATAGTAGACGCAAAAATAATACTTTTTGTCTGGTTTATTATTGAAAGCTATGTTAATTGGCCAAATCGAAATGATTAGATCTGAAAATGACAGGTTAGATCTTGAAATAACAAAATTAATTGTAAATTAAAAAAAAAACCCATCCGTTGAATATTGAACTACGAATATTACAGTTAATAATAACGAAAACGAGAACTACTTTCGAAAATATAATATTAATTTAAATATGATTGCGTACAAACAAAGATACTATCATTAAAAACAAAATGTCTTCCTATTCGTTATCTCAAGTCACTCATCCCGCCCTCCAGATATTCCCAAGTCCTACCCCAAAGTTGGCCGCAGCTTACACTACCAAGCGCGGCCGGCGCGGGTTCGTCGCCTCTGCAATTATTCAGTGAATTAGGTACACCCGACCTTTGCCGGCGTACATTCGCCGCGGAAACGCAATTTCCGCTCAGCAATGTTTTCCCGCCACCGGCATATTACAAGGAGCGCCAGTAAGTCATCTTCATTCAAACGACCCGCGCTAGGTTTGTATGCACAAAATTATGTATGTATAATTATAATAATAATCATCATATAATTCTGTGAATGTATGAGTATGTGTATGCGCGCTGAGGGAGAAGGAAATTTGTAAGTCCAAACCCGTGGTTTACCCCATTAGTCCACCTGGGTACTAATGGGGTGAACCACCAAGGGCGTTTTTTTCCGTAGGTCACCAATAATAATATTGATATTTAGTTTTGAGAAAAACTTAATGTTATTTATGATTCAATATTTACTACTACATGAAGTGAGCCCTGCGTGATTTTTAAATTGATCTGTGTTTAAATTATAAGCCTTAAAGAGTAAAATTATCTATACTTGTAACGCTAAGTCACGAATTCAGCTTCAGCCAGACTTGAGAGTAAGCAGAAATCTCATAGCAAAAAGTCCAGTACAGGGGCGCTTATAGACGGGCTCGGTATTTTGGCCTATTAAAACGAGGAGCATTATTGTGGCGAAGGGTGTCCTATGCATGCTCGAAAGGGAATGCTGGTATCTATGCCTGAAAGGGAATGCTGGTTGTGTAGTTTATGCTACTCTACCTACTGTCCTTTCATTTTACTTTGCCACCGGAGTAACCCCCCTTACTTCTTGCACACCCGCTACCCCTGCAACGGATATAACCCCAATAAGAATAGGAACGTTGGCCTGAAGATTAAATAACAAAGGATCATCATTCTTACTAATTTCCTAACTGCGAGATTTTATGGTTCAAGGTTGAATAAATAAGAGCGAGTTTTTATGTATGTATGTGTATGTCGCAGGTATATACTAAAATTATTAAAATTCAGACAATGATAAAAATTCATTTCGCCATAAACCTGAAAATCTAAACTTGTTTTGGTTTACGGTAGAAGATTTCTTAACTTGATAAACTAGTATTATAATTTTATTGACTTAACCCAGCTTGATAAATTGATTTTATTTTTGTTGACGATGCATTTTATCATTATCATTATTACCTGTATAACCTAGATTTATGATAATAAACGGATTTTATCATAAAACCTGCGTCATTAGATAAAAAATGTTCTAGAGAAATAATGGCAGAATATAATGTCTTTTACTTTATATGACGATATATTAAGATATGTTAAAAGGTTATAAAAGCAACGAATTTAAAGTAAAATATTTATAACAGCCATAAAATCTATATAATAAAACTGTAGAGGTCAAATGTCTGTACATAGAAAAATAAAGATGAAATCCGAGTCAGGAGGATATAAGAAGTGAAATAGAACATATCCAGACCTAATGGTTGTTAATAATAATTTATTATTTTGTTTCTCTGTCTGTTTGTCTGTTTGTACGGGCTAATCTCCAAAATTAGTGGACCGATTTGAATGAAATTTTGCATGGTGGTTCTTTACATCCCTGGTCAACATTTTGGATACTTTTAATCGCGGAAAGTTAAAGAGTTCCCGTGGGATAGTTAAAAATTACTACGGAAAAGTCGAAAAACAAAGCGGGCGTAGCCGCGGGCAGACAGCTAGTTGTAAATAAATGTACGGAACATATTTATTACGAGCCACAACCGTAACCTTTTTCAACAGATCACGAATGCGATTTTTCGCTGTGTTAATTTCCTGTTGTTAAAATTTATGAGCACTTTTATTATTTTGCTGAATATAACCTAGGTACGCACGGTTAATGCTAACGTTCCGTTTTACGAGTCGAGCTTTCAAAATAAATTCAGATTTTGTAGCTAGGTTAGGCGCTAGTGTTATTGTGGTTATTTTAACCTAGTTTTACGGAAGCAATGTATGGGGGAGATTGTAAAATTTTAAAATAAGATTAACTTTTTGATACTGTTACCACACTGTTATATACGTCATACTCTGATAATATCACTACATAGTATAAAACAAAGTCGCTTTCTCTGTCCCTATGTCCCTATGTATGCTTAAATCTTTAAAACTACGTAACGGATTTTGATGCGGTTTTTTAAAAGTATATAGAGTGATTCAAAAGAAAGGTTTATATGTATAATAAATGCATAATATACTTAGAAATAACCCACAATAACCATTTTCCTGTGCGAAGTCGGGGCGGGTCGCTAGTAATATTATAAACGCGAAAGTTTGTGAGGATGGAAAGATGGATGGATGTACGTATATATGTATGTTTGTTAGTCTTTCACGCCAAAACTACTGAATGGATTTTAAAGAAACTCAATTATACGTATAACGTCAGAAAAACACAAATATTCAATGAGATGTAATGTGTAACATGTTCTCATAAATGAAATATCGATATGTCGTAGGTTCAAGAGTAATGTAAGTTAACTATTTTATCGCTTAACGGGAATCTGTATGAATACTTATATTTGATAGATAGATAGATAAATTTGCATTCATCATCATCATCATCTCAGCCGGAAGACGTCCATGCATTGCATTACCTACTTTTAATTGCATTCGGGTTTATATTGCATTTGAAAATATAAACAATCATGCTAATTCTTAGTGCCATGAAGGCTATTGGAAAATTGCTACGAAAACAAAACAAAACTTTTTTTTCCAATATCGAAAAACGTGTTTCGCTTTAATAGTTGAGGCAAAACAATGAAAAGTACTTAATATCCTTTCCTCTATTCCTTTAGCCATTACGTTTTTCTGTTCCATATATTTTATGGTGTCATTTTTACCCCACAATATTACCTTCCGTGGTAAGGCAGGACCTATTATTTCCAGTATTGACTATCAGTCGACCAATTACGGGAAACGAAACGAACATTGCGTCGATCGTGACAGGGAAAATAGTGACAGTAATATCTTTTGTGCGACGAACTGTACCTATGTAGTGGGTATATACATACAGTATAGGCTACTATTTGGTATTCTGTGATATAGGTGATACAAGCATAACATTGAAAAAGAAAAAACTTTAAAAGATATTCACGAATAACGCTTAATCAAATGATATATGTATGAAGTCGCCCAAATTTCACCGGAACAACGTGGTAAACTTAGTACCTTCACCTCGATTAGATTTTACCTAAAACATGATAACTAGTGGCTTTGCGAAACTTGCAGCTCAGTGAAATCTATATATTATAATAAAACTGAAGAATCGGCGTGTTTGTATATTGATTTGTTTTTCTGCTGAACACAAAAATACAAGTTTTGAAAAAAAATATGTCCATCTGTCTGTCTGTCTGTCTGTTTGTACAAGCTAATCTCTGGAATAACTGGACAGATTAATAAAACTTCACAAGAATATAGCTTCTATATCAAAATAGCACATAGACTACTTTTTACCGAGGGAAAATACTTCTTTCCCACGGGAAAACCTGTCAACGCGGGTGGAGCCGCGGGGCGGTAATTAAAATTCCAAATCGTTTGAGAAATGCAACCAAACGATGGATAGGTGAAAAAACAGACAGATAGACGGACACAAAGACAGAAAGATAAATAATAGCATATTTTACGCTATTAGGTAGATCGCAACGCACTAAATGTATATAACTAAACTATTGATAGAGGTAGACGATCGTGCTCGGTCAATAAAAATAGCATACCTATCTACAAAAAAAAAATGGTTTATTGCGGAATTTCGATACAAACGACTGGCAATAAAAATGTCTAAAGTCATAAAGCTTGGAAAAAGCATTTCTATTCCGAAAAGGTCCCGTTATGATTAAATCATATGTTTTATTTGGTTGTAAAATATCTACAAAAGCAAAGTAAAACCGGGCACCAGAGATCCTTTCGTTGTTACAAGATCTTTTTGTTCCTATAAATCTTCCTCTACCGCTTTACAAACAAATTAATAAATTATTATAATTAAAAATATGTGGAGACAATTACATACAGCCATCTGACTCCAAAGGCAAAACATGTAACTATATTTATTTTCTAATAAGTATTAGACGGCAGATTTACATACATATCTATATAAGACATATAAATAAATTTAAATTTATTGCGAACAAAAGTGCTTATCATAAAAGTCCTGGGCGGAGTTAGATTCCGCAATCCTTTGCTTCAAAGGCAACGCACTACAAGCTTAGTCAAATACTTTTCGGAAAATTAAAAATGTGCCTACAATCTACCTCAACATTAGTCATCTATGGTGTGACAGCCTCTGTGGTCGAGTGGTGAAATACTCGCCTCGCGTTACGGAGGTTCCGGGTTCGAATTCCGGTGGGGACTCGTCGAACAAATATCACTTTGTGAGACTTTTCCTTGTTTAGTTAGGATATTTCAGACTGAATCACTCGATTTCCCAAAAAAAAAAAGATTATTCCGTGCTTCAGAAGGCACGTAAAGCCGTTGGTCTCGGTTACTGTTTACTGTTTAGTTAGTTAAATGAGCCACGTCAGAAGCCATAGGCGGCTCAATGATTGACACCAGGGTTTGTGAGGTAGGTTAACCTTGGAACCCATACGATAAGCAAGCATCCTCACAAGGTAGGTTAACCTCGAAATCCCGTACGCTAAATGAAATCTATGGTATTTAAATACTCTTACTTATATATAACTAGTTACCTATCAGTGTGTATAATATGTGACTCAATACCTCCTGATTTATCCTTTAATTTAACCTTTCGGTTGTAAACCAAATAATGTACCTACCTATTATTATTGTATAACTTTAGTTTTAGTTATATTCTACTAATTAGTGGGCCTCGTCCCTAAAATTGTTCTCATGCATGTTTCATTGTCTCTTATAAATCTTTATGTAACCACGGATGGCAGAGCGAGGTATTCCCAACACGAGTATCTTTGATCACTCACTGGGAGGGAAGCCTTATAATTATACTGTAATTGTATAGATTTATAAGAAGTAAAAGATTTATTTATTTATTTACATGGATAGAACACCAAAAGTTACATGAGTAAAAACTAAAAACCCATAGAACAATAAAACTTGTGCATATAGATTTACAATCCCAAGTCAAACAGCAAGAGGTGAGGTCGGGAACGAACGTAGCCGGATATAACCGGTTGAAACTCAGTGCTACGCTGAGTTTACACTTAATTAACTAATATTTACATTGGACGCTGAAATAATTTCGCAGAAAGCCACCTGGAGGCGATTCTGTGGCTTGGAAGTCTGCCGCCTAGTTGAATATACGAGGGAAAGCGGGGTACGAGTATATACTCGTACTACTAATGCCTTAATTTGTTTTTATTAGGATAAACAAAAAATTGTTTTTATTAGGATAAAAACAAATTAAGGCATTAGTAGAACTAGTCCGGTTCATTTTAGACCAAAAGTGCTCTAGAACTTGAGTTTCATCTGTCACTCCTGTAAATGGCAACGACTCCTACCGTTGGATTCGTCTTGATGTCCTGAACGTGAAACTGTCGGTCGTCAAGTGCTAAATTGGTGGAGGGATGAGGGGGGGGTAATCAAAGATCGCTGGATTTTACGTTGTAATTTGAAAACTAGTGGACCGATTTCTTTATTATTAGTATTATTTGAACGGGTATAACATTATCTACAACACGTTCATATACATAGAATACGTCAATGCAGTGGTTACCGCGTAATAATACGAAACATAATAAAAAATAATTGTGTTTAAATAATATCACAGATTACGCTAAATCTATAAAGTTTTTGTGATAAAAATGTTGCTTACTTTAATTCTACAACAAATTACCTAATCAAAAAGGTAACAATAATTACTATAGGATTTATGGTGCCTGAGCTAGAGTTAATTAACTAAACGTAGTCGCAGGTCAATATACTACGAGTACGCAATAAAAAATTGTTTTCCGCGTAAATTGTTACAAATTAAACTGTACTAACATGTAATTGTATGTACTGAATTGTCTAAAATAAACATAATAATTTTTTTATTTTTTTTTATTTTTTTTCGACCTAAATTTATTTTATTTTTATATCTTGGGTAGATATTACCAATATATATCCCCTGGCATAGTTTTTATCCTGTCAGGAAACTTAGGCCAGGGGCTACAGGCAAATTAAAAACTACTATAGTGAAAACTAAAAAAATGTTTTCCGCGTTATTTCGACGTAAATTTCATTTATTTTTTTATCATGGTAAGATATTACCAATATCTATCCCCTGACATAGTTTTTATTCTGTTAGGTACCTCGGGTCAGGTGCTACAGGCAAAGTCAAAACTACTATAGTGAAAAGCTAAAAGATTGTTTTCCGCGTTATTTCGACGTAAACTTATTTTATTTCTTTATCATAGGTAGGTGTTACAGATATCTATCTTCTGATGTAGGTTTTATTCCGTCAGGTACATTGAGTCAGGTGCTACAGGCAAAGTTAAAACAACTATAGTGAAAACTAAAACATTGTTTTCCGTGTCATTTCGACGTAAATTTCATTTAATTTTTTATCATGGAAAGGGATTACTAAAATCTATCACCTGACATAAGTTTAATCTCGTCAGGTACCTTGGGTCAGATGCTACAGGGAAAGTCAAAAATACTATAGTGAAAACCTAAAAAAATGTTTCTCGGGTTATTTCGACGTAGATTTCTTTTATTTTTTTATCATGGGTAGGTATTACTAATATCTACCCCTGACAAAAGTTTTATCTTGTCACGTACCTTGGGTCAGATGCTACAGGCAAATTCAAAACTACTAATCGTGAAAAACAAAAAAAAAATATCCTCTTTATTTCGACGTAAAGTCTTTTTTCCAGGTATTATTTGAAAAATGTAAGCTTTAAATATATAATTAAAGTAATATGGTGATTACTTACCCATCTCTTCTCATTCATTTACTTATATTTGCGTACTCGTAGTATAGTGATCCTACGACTACGTTTCGTAAATTAGCTCTAGCTCAGGCACCATAAATCATATAGTAATTATTGTTACCTTTCTGATTAGGTAATTTGTTTTAGAATTAAAGTAGTAAACATTGTTTCCACGAAAACGTTATAGATTTAGCGTAATCTGTGATATTATTTATACACAATTTCTTTTTTCAATGTTTCGTATTATTGCGCGGTAACCGCTGAATTGGCGTATTCGATGTATAAGAACGTCTTTTAGGTAATATTATACACTTTCAAATAATACCAGTAACAAAGAAATCGGTCCACTAGTTTTCAAATTACAGCGTAAAAACAAAAGTACAAATTCGCCAACTTTGATTACCCCTCCCCTCCTCCCTCCACCACTTTAGAACTTGACGACCGACAGTTCCACGTACAGGACACCAAGACGAATCCAACGGTATGAGTCGTTGCCATTTACAGGAATGACAGATAGAATTTTTTCATTTTGTACTGGAGCGAACCGGACTAAACCTGGCTAGGGCTAGGGCTCAAATTGATATCCGGAATATTTTTTTAGTAAGTGTACTCTTAGCTTATAGGATACTTTACCCTGAAAAATTGAATTATTCTAGACATTATAATTAAGTAATAAGAGTTGAGGTTCAATTTATAAAACTAGGACATAAAACAGGCTGCTCTAAGTACAAAAATCGATGTACAGTAACACCGCCGTTATTCCATAGCAGTTGAAGCGAATTTCGTAATGCGAGTGTCCAGCCGCATGTGCTGACTACTGTATCTACACATATCAAAATATTTTGTTGAAAATTTTAAACAATAAAGAACTACAACCCCTCGTTTTTCATTGACTAATCATAGAGATTTTCAAGTTTTTCAAGTCCTTTTGGATTTTTGTTGTCATTAATATCGTTTTAGCTGACTGCAAAAATGGAACTAAATGCATAGCATAGCTGAATCTCTATTAATATTTTTCTTCGAGCCGGGGCAACCTGGGTCGAATGGATACGACCCCGGAAAGCGGCGCGAGGCTGCGACGGCGTTCTTTAAGGGGAATTTATTGACGCAGTTGTTTAGGCTATACGGCAGCTTAATTTTGTCATTATAAGTAGTCTGGCGAGGCAATTTCGTTGCAGTTTATGGAAGAAGTTGTCCAATACCTTTAGCGAAATTTAGAAAACTAGCTTGATACATGTGAGCTTGCTTTTGGGCTGTGGAAAAGTTGTATTTGTAATGTATCAAAACGAAACATTGGACTAAATACTTATACTGGAACGTATTGAAAAATGTACTTGAATGTCTTTATAATTACACGTTTTTCATAGGGTTTTGTTAGCACATTATGACATTTTCTGTTTGATATTACCATCACTACTAGACATATGATTTGATTGAAAATATGGCATTTAAGAGAGAATAAGAAGTAAAAAAATGTATGAAACTTTCTGTACATTAATACCATTTCGTCAAAAAGGCATTCAAAGCAGATGTACTTACCGATTCCTTATTCTAATGCAGGTAACAATTCTAAATGTTCTACTCCTCATTCTATTATTTACGCTGTTACATTTGTAGCACTCTGTGCAATTGGAACATTTCGCTCTTAGAGTACCAATTTAACTGCTATTATCAAAATGGAACTGATATTACAAGTATGATGTTATTTCCAAATTCTTCTATCAGAGAAGGCAAAGTAATCAATATAGTAATTCTAAATCTAATCATAGTACAAAAGAACTCTCAGTATTTCTTTCTTTCTGTATACTAGTAATTCATTTTCTTATGAACGCTAAATCTTTTTTGAACTTTCCTATAAATGAAAATTCTTGTTAACATTTAATATAAATTCAGTTCCAGAAATTTGCAAAAATACGATTCTTATTACAAAAATTATCCATAATTTCAGCAAAATAATTTGAACTGAATATCTTCCGTCAAAAAAGTTAAAATTAACTTAAGCTGCAAATTAAAACTCAAATAATAACCATTTAAAGAGGGGAGTGTAATAATCCCATTGTTCTTAAAACCCGCGACTCAATCAAACAAGAACAAGGAAAAGTGGAAAAAATACTCCTCCCGCCTTAATAAAAACGTCAGGTCATCTAACAATCGTCCTCAAGTTGAGACAGAGTGGCAGGGAACTTCTTATCCCTCCCAATTCTCTCGATATTCCCCACTATCCCCTTTGACATTAACGGGATACCTCCGGATTTGATGACTGCTTTAACAAAAAGCTGGTAGTTAGGCCATGATTGAGATGAGATTGCGTAATGATGTTCGGATGCAAAAAGCTAATTAATAGTCGTTTGAACATTTGGCGAGGATGAAGGCACTAAATTGTAGGATTCCTAGAACTAGAGTTTTATTAAGCTGCTACGTAGGCAATATAAACGAAACTACCACAGAATATTAGGTTACAGAAATACCACTCCCGCCATTCTTGAAAATTTTGATATAAGCTACGGGTGAGATAGGTTTACTAAGTCAGTGAAAAGCCGGTGCTTCATACTGCTTGAGCTGGCCTGTAAATGGGAAGATATTCTTGTTTAAATGCATGCTTTTCCTAAGAAAGAAGCAATAATTATTCTTGTTTGAAAAACTCTGCGATCTTTTGATGTATGTTTAAAATCTGCGCAAAATCTCAGCTGTGTCAGACACGCCACGTACAAGTGCAGGCGACCAGACGGTCCCCACACTGCTCCAAGAATCTTATTAAAACTTGCCCCGACCGTCCATTTGTTTAACTTTTATTCCCATAGCTCGGTTGAGCGTCGAAAATATCCAGGAAGGTTCACTACCAAATGTTGCAATTGGAACTTGGATTTAGAAGTCAGTCAGACATGTTGGCGATGATTATTACAATCATCGACAAAATTGAAATGAAATGAAATGAAATGAAATGAATTTATTTGTTTACAAAAATTACAATTCGTGATGCACTAGTCCCTGCACTAAGATACCTTGTATTGCAAGGGCTAGTTCTATGTTATTCTTACATTTTTGACTATTATCTAACTTACAATTTATAACAATAGGTAGCAATTTTACAAAAGATTGACAATATGAATGGATTCTGCATGCAGTCAGTGGTGCGTTTAATTATGTATATTATGTTGCTGTTTTCGTGTGCGCGGGTTTATTGATGTGTGTTGTTGCGTGGATGAGATAGTGAGTGTGAGTATGTGTGGGTGTGTACAAGGGAATGATGAGTGAATATATAAGTATTAGGTAGTGTTGTTCTGAGTCTATATGGTACTTAAATAAATTATATATATGTAATAATATATATTTTGTAGTTTCATTCTATTGGCAATAATAGGTCTTCGGTACTACTGTAGTTGAGTGTGCGGAGCCAGTTAGAAATGTTTTTTTTGCAAATGTTTTTCGTTAGGTTAAGTATATTTAGTTTTAGGTTTATTTTCTGGTACAAATAGGGACCAATAAAGCTGTATGACTTCCTAGCAAATTTTGTACGTAGTGTGGGAATTTCCCATTTAAAGCGACGCGATGATTTAATAGCAGATTTAAGAGAGCCTTTATGGAATCGCAGCAAGATAGATAGTATAAATAGTTGTCTAACTCGTAGGAAATTGGTTTCACTGTATAGTTGATCAGTAGCGTATCGAACAGGCTTATTAAAAACAACCCTAATAACAGCACGCTGGGCACGTTCAAGCAGCAGTAGCTTATTATATTGCCACCTTGAAACCAAGTCAATGCATTAGCATAGCCAAGATCTTGATTTTCTAGTTTAATCTTGACTATGCAAAGGACCAATGACAAAGATCGATGTAAAAAAATTAAAACAAAGATGATATACAGGTGAACCCGTTATCTTGCTTAGCAAATTCTGAACGGACGTACTCAGTGAACAGTTTTGAGAAAGCGTTTTAACATTAATAGTTTTCGATCCAATGATGAGACCCAAGTAATAGGTAAGTAGACAAAAAATAACACGTTTGAACTGATAAAAGTGGGTATATCAAAATGAGAACCAATAGTAACATCTAGTGAACAGTTACTTCGAGAATCCCGTCCGGACTACTCCGACCGTACCCAACTCGGAAGTAGAATGTAGCCTGTAAAAGTAGTCTTCATACCTTCATTTCCTTGTAGCAGTCCGGCTTCGAAGACTTTTGACAGTTTTAAAAAAACAATGACAAGGTAAGCAAGCAGGGCTTCATCTCTTTTCAAAGTGTTCTTGTTTTAAGTTCATTGTTTGATTTTTGGTGAAGATTTTGTAATTGATACCATTCACGAAACGCGTTACGGGATTTTAAGTGGTTATTAGTTACGTAGGTAAACGTTGCTAAGCATTTCCTGGTATAGAAACCAGTTTCACAATAACTACAGTTAGATCAAGGTTGATCCTCATGGATAATTTGAATTTGAGCTATCCAAACAAAATTTGAATCGGTCTAACCAAAAAAAAAAAAACTAAATTCTCGTTCGCTAGACAAATGACAGTCCTGGGGTACCCCGATAGACAAATATATCATAGTTCGGACGACTTTCTATCATGGGTAATGTTCATAATCCATCCATCTTCCAAAATAAATAACTCCTAACCTAACAACATCTACATCAATGCCCAACTCCTACGTAACCTAGTAATTGAGTGGAGTAGAAACGACTGCCCGCGGCGTTTCGTACCGAAATTGATAAAGTTTCGATGAAAATTCACTCGCCATCGAAAAGTTCTGCTCTCAATTTTAACTGATACATTGATTTTATTTTACTTCATTCGAATTACCTACATAAAAAGGACGATCTTATTTCACATCTATTAACAGTTTTAACAAATAATGTACCTATTTGTTCAGTGACAATAGGAACTTTCGTTAATTCTGAGTTTTGAACTAACTCTACAGTAAATCTCTCTTTCGTTGACTCAACTACAGTTTGTTATTATATATGAATAGTTTTTTTACCGAGTGTGATTTAAGATTTCTTTTTTAGGTAAAATTTCAAGGTCGCGAATCTTTGGGCCGTAAATCCCAATTCCGGTATCAAAGGCCCTTTTGGAAATTCTAAGCCACCTTAATGTAGAATTTCGCAAACGACTGTGTAATTTATCGTTCTTTGAGCTTATTCATCAAACTTCCTAACGATCTTAACTGGATTAATCAACTTGTTTCTTTACAGGTACCGAATTGGAGAAAAGCAATAGGAAGGGATGGAGTACGCATCCCTAAGGAACTCCTATAGAAAACCGGTTCCATGAAATTGTTTGTCTTTTCTAAATGCATTAATTAATTTCCGAATTGCTTCTCAGAAGAAAATCAAGTTTCCCTTTGATATTTTCCTTTTTGCAGGATCATTAGGAAACAGGTACAAATTTGCTTAAATTTGTATAAGGCTTTACCCCTGATCGATCTATCTATCTAGATATAACTATCGGACTCTTTTTAATAAGACCATTGTCGGTGTTTAAATAAAATAACATTCTAAACCTAGCGAGTACAAAGAAAACACAAATAGAAAATATTACTCATTGATAAACGAAATTTCTATCGATCAAGAAACGCCACCGCAAGCCCTTTAACATATGGCTCATTCGTTAAACTAAGTACATACATTTATTCTACGTCCCCTTTTAATAGCCACATATTACAACTAGCCCTAACAAAGGGCACTCACTTTGATCTATTGATACTTTTCATTCCACCCACATTGTATTGTTGAATACCCCTTCGACTGTAAAATCAACCCCACTCAATATGTTCTTCAAATCGATTACATTACAATGTTCACAACTTTTTGTCAACACACTCATAGAAGGTTGGTAGACATTGTTATCATCTTTGATTTGCTTGTCTATGAAGTAACTGCTTTAAAAACTATTTTGAAGTTCCATTAATTTACCTAAGGAATGTAAAATATCAATTTCGTTGTACCATTTTCATCCTATATTTATACCATATTCTAGACGAATATCTACCGAATAGAGTACATTACTCCTCACGACTGGTCATTAGTTAAATGGAGGTATTAATAGCGAGTGTTGTACTATCCTGGCTCAGAATTTATGTTGTATTATCCTGTGGGTAGGATTCATATGTGTCCCAAGCCTAAACAAAGTTCATCGCTACGGTCTGTGAAATTAATGAAAACGGATAGTTCAAATTACAATATGCATTTTAGTACTCGGTTGGTCTAACCTTACATTAAAAATCTTATCGTCAATTAATGAAACAAACTAACAAAACAACTATAAATAATCTGACAATTTAAATAGAGATTTGTCTGTTTGCAGGATTTCTAGTGACTATAATGATAAAATAAATAATGTGAATGTCCTGCTTCGTTTGCTTAAATAAAATTATTATCATTGTTAATAATGAGACTTCAAAGTCGATCAAGTAATCGTCGTAACTACTAATATTTATAAAATATAGTATTCATTATTTATGAAACATGAAAAAGGTAAGGAAACGCTTGAGGAAATAAAAACCAATTAAACTAGCCATTGTAAAAACAGTGAGATAGGATCAACCGCGTCGCAGAATGATATAAAAGAAGGCAAACTAATACAAGAAACAATGAACCGAGATAAGGAGCGTCTCCTTGGAACTGAACAGTTTCTTTTGATCAATGGAACAAAGGTAGCGGAGCGTGGGCTATTCAATTGTATCGTTTTGTTGTTCCAGTTACCCTATTTTGTCTTACAGTGGAAACTCGTACGCTAAGAGATTGGTTTCGAGGACGAAGAAAATGAAAGGTGTAGGTATTAGAGGTAATAGACAATTGAGTAACAGAAGAGTTTAGTAAAATAATAATGTTCACATTTCAAGCTTAAAACTACATTGAATTACAATTTAATACCTAGTAGGCCTTAAAACTATCCACTCGTCTCGTCAGTACATATTGTAAAATGATTTCACAATTTTTTCATTGCCCAAGATCTTCTACTTCAATAGTTAGTCTGAAATTTGCCAGTACATCTGTTGCTTGATAATTTGTATCGGATTTTCTTCCAATAAATTCCGCTAACTACAGATTAGTTTGCGTTGGGATTGCGCTCGATGCAGCTTAAGCTAAACACAAATTGCAAGCTGGCTAATTTGGGGTTCCAAAAGTTTGTCAGTTTCATTAAGCAGAAACCTCGTTTACTCAACTTCAAGCTAGATTTTGAAACAAATAGCTGCATTTAGGGAATGTTAATTTTAAATGCATTGAACGTTCGACATGTGTAATTAAAATGTCGTTTCTGGAACATTTTCTTTGCTCTACTGAGCTTTCTGGAACATAACAGTATCATCATTTCAAACGAAAGATATAATCCACTGCTGGACAAAGGCCCCACCATGATTTTCATAACAATGTCGGTTTTGCGCTGCCCGCATCCAGGGGTTTCCCGCGACTCTCACCAGGTCGACGCTTTCTGGGTACAAGTATCTTAATAAATAACTATTTTAAACAGTACAGGTCACAAAGCAGAGGCAGCACAGCTTTGGGGTTATCAGAAAGAAATAAACCCTTTGAATACTACCCTGTATTATAATGAGCTAGAGACGATAATGAAAAAGCATGAGCTAAATTACGAAATAATAATTAATCTTCTGTTGTTTCTAAAAGCATTCCACCCTCGAACCGTAGTACAGAAGTCAGGACATCACAAAGAGATATTCTGGACGATAAGGCGCGTTTTTCCGGTCAGGCGGGTGGAATTTTAATCACAGTCTATTAATTAAGGCGAACTAGGGAGTCGGAACTAGTGATGCGAAATCATCGATAAATTTGTGATAGCAACATAAATTTATGCTTACTGTTTCATAAACACTGATCAACGCTAAACTATGAATTCTGATTTATATTGTAGTACACGAAAAGTATTGTAACACACGAAAGATTTTCGTTATTATTATGTTCAAAATATCTATTCATTTTGAACTTTCTTAGGTTTTTGAGGACATTTTTAAACTCGGTAATAACCCGTAAAAATGTCTATTAGTTTAATCTATTCATTGTTTTGACTTGTATTTTATTATATTTTAAATTTTTGCTTACTCGACAATTACAAACAAGGAATAGTTCTGGAAGTACACTTTTACCAAAAAGTATGGAACATACATGCAGATCTTAATAACTGAATTGCGAGAGGGGTTGTCAAGGCTGTGATTGCTCCAAATGTCATGTAACTTTCTATTGGTCGAAACTGACGAAACAAAAATATCTCAGTACCAAATTACTGAGGTGTTGACAGAATCGGGTTGCCTTATATTACGTCACTATACTTCCTAAAAATTTATTGCCTATTATTAATTGTCTATCGATAGTGGTGTTGCACAACCCTAACAAGAGCTCAGCCGCTTCAAGCTCTTTCAATATTCCCCTTTTGATTATTTTTTATTTCCACTCGCTTAATTTGTTGGCCACCGCCTTTAGTTAACTTTGATGTGCAATTAGTAATTAATTTCTTTTTGTTTTTATTTATACTCTGAGTCAGTGACGAGCTTCGCGTTGCCTTTTGATGCTTCGTTCATAGTCCAGTTTCAACTCGACTGAGTTTAATTTAGCTTCTACTTGAAAAATTTCAAGCGTATTTTGTTTCGAGCTTCAAAATTGTACTCTGCAAAGTGAAATTTCGTCTTTAATTAATTAATCATTTACATCTATGATAGATTTGCTTGTTTGAAAATTTTGGGCTTCTAAATATTTTAGGTGCAGGATTTTTATCGTCCTAATTTCATTGCAACCGTGTTTCTTGTTCTTTCATGTTGAGATATTATTAATATCTTGCTTAACCATACATTTCGGATAGGTCAAGGTTGCGTTTGAATGCTGAGCACACAGAGCTATCATGTTTAGTGGCCCTATTTCACGACTATGTTACTATATTTTTACAAGTCCCTCATTCTTTTACTGCTTCGCTGCATGCAACAGGTGTAAATACAAATACTCAAAACATGAGATGTTTGCGGAGAGAAGCATTATACAATATTATTTATACAATAAGTTTAACAGCTTAGTGTATAATACAATTAAGAAAACTGTCATTATGAAGGGTAGAAAGAATAAAGTGAAATGATATACGAACGTGAAAAAGAACAAATAAATAATACTAAAATTAGATTTGCTTATAACAATCTACTGTTAGGCTAAGGTCTCTCCTTCATCCATCCATCACGGCCCTTGGGTTGTCCGTTTTCGTACGTAGGCCTTTATGAGACTTTCCATTTCCACACATGAGGTTAGCGATCGCAGTTGTTATTCACTATACAGGTGAAATCTGCAGTCTATTATTTGGGTACACCTTTATTTAATTCACTACACGCGATAAAGCAAATTTCACCGATTGCTTGCTAACTTTGCTCATTTGTCCGCAAGTTCTTAAGAACCAAAGACAAAACAACAAAACACTGGAACAACTCCGGGCGAAATATGAAATATCATCAACATAAAGTCCGTCCTGTTCTTGTCTATTTCAAATGGCAACATTTAAGAGGACATTCCCAGTCGTCCCCACTGATAGTTTACAAGCAACTTTTTCCCTGGTGGAGTGGATCCCTGCATAGTGCCGCTCGTTAGTATAATGGCAGTATTAATTGCCGTAGTGTTTGCGATCCCGACCCAAATAGCCAGAATAGGGATGTCCCTAGATTCACTTGATCAGTTTAACGGGATATATCCCGATTTTACAAATCCCTAAAATAGTAAACTATGCTATAGGAAAAAAAGAAACGAGTATTCAAATTACACAAAAGAAAAAATGTAATCACATTAAATTTGTGTTAGCAAAAATAATATTACTAAAAAAATATTAATATGTTTATCGACAATACAATGGTCAATTCAATATTTAATCAGAAGATTGTAAATCTAAGTGATGAAGGTATATTTAGGACAGTGTTACCTTTTCTCAAATTTCATCAAGTGAGACGTTTCGTTTAGTGTGACGTATACAATGAAAGGCCTCAACACTTATACTGCTCTATTTATTTCCTTTTAGTGTCACTGATAAAATATAATAAATACTTATTAACTATAGTTTACAGTGATAATAACAGAAGGTGGATCTAGTTCCTGAGTTATAGAACGTGTATTTTATTATCACTCTTTAAATTGTAAAGCACTGCGAACAAAGTGAAAAAAACACTTGTTAAAAGGTCCCGTTTTATCTCCGTACCAAACCCACAAAGCAGCACTAGCCGGGATAGTACGGCTATGTCCAGGATTAACGGGTGCGCCCTCGGGACTCGCACAAAAAAAGTGTTGTGTAAGTTTCAATTATCTTCGATTCGGGGGATAAGTGTGTTTGTTCCGTAGTTCCCGAGATTCCGAATTTGTTCAAGTAGGGTTTTTCGATGGAAATTTACTTAAGGATCGCCTTGCGGGAATAGGGCCCTTATGGTGTACATTTTAAGGATTTTTCTAAAAGGGCTATTCGTTTTGTTCAAATTAAGAAATTATAAAACGGTCTTGAATAAAAAAATGCAAAAATGACAGCGGTTAGCGCGGCGGCGGCGGCGGCGTAAGGAGAAAAATATTGTCAATTTTAAACAGGTCAATTTTCAATTTTATTATTGTATATGCTGCATAATACTTTTAGTGTAGGTGATGATTAGTGTAGGTATTTAAATACGCTGGAATATCGTAAGCCTAAAACGAACTGATAGGTAAATAGCGACTAAAATCTATGACTGACATGCAAAACCATTAACTGCAATGAACAGCAAGTCAATCTAAACAGCGATTATCAAGCAGTCACTCGAATTACCAAGTAAGGTTTCTTTCTCGCAGTTTTCCAACAAAACTTTCTCAAGCTAAACAACTCGCTTCAAGCACCGATATCAACAGTAGGAGTAAAGTTCCTTTCCTTGTGCAATAACACCGAATCTTGCGCAGAGGAGACAAATTGTCGCGAGCCAGCGTTCCTCTTGCGACCGAGTACGACTGCTAAAACGACCAACTTTTGCCATAACCATTATCACTGGCCCGCCCTTCTAATGCCGTATGGTGCGTGTCATGAAAAACCATCGAACATTTTTATATGAAACCAAACATCTAAAGTTGCGTGTACATGAAATCTCGTGCACAGATATGTGACCTATGCCAATTTGTAGAAAATAAAATTTAGGTATATTCAAGAGGTTCGATGCTTTTTGGCTAGTATTACTCTAATCGTGTGGGCTTCAGGTTAAGTTATATTATAAACTCTGTTGCCAGTATTATTGAACTGCCTAAATCTTCTTCTGGATGCAATTAAGCCAGTCGTATTATTTGCCTTTTACGATGACAATAAGGTTTTCGCGGTTGAAAATTACTGTTAACCGATGAAACCTAATATTATAAAAAGTATTTAAACCCATTTCTTAAACATACGGGAAAATTTTAAAAGAAACACAGTTGTAGCCGTGAACTGAACACTAGTCTATTATGATGCTAGGCAATTAATAAGTATTTAATTTTTTGTTATTATATTGCTTCCTTGTTTATTGCATGGGTTTCGAGGTTGACCTATTATTATAATATTTAATGTGTCGTGAAATAAAGAAAACTACACACAATAATAAGTAATTTTTGTTATTGTATTATTTTTTTCTTGCAAAAGTACTCGAGTAGTACAAAGAATATTGTAATGACGTCAAAACTCGCTAAAATCTTACATCTCGCACCACCCCGCTGGATCTTTCCCATTGCTCCCGGCGAAGATTTTTCTACGACGTCCCACTCCGTTTATTGCTCTAAAAAAGTAATTCGGAAGGACGAATCTACATAATGTGAGGAGTAGAAAAAACAACTTGTTTCCTTTTTCGGCCATTTTAGATCTTGTAATGTAAACAGGCGCGCGCGAGTGTCGCCGACTTTAATATGGATGATTTGAGAGAGGCTTGTGTACGAGGCCTTTGAGACGTCACAGTAGGTTTTTTTTATTTTTTTCGTTAGAGTTATATTTATTCATAAAGACTATTTTTGCGTAACATGGTATTTGATCCAGTTCGATGTTAAAGTCCATACAAAGTATGTCAGGTTGTGAATAAACTCGTGAATTAAAAAATAATAAAAGAAAAATGTTTGAAACTACAAGCCCAAGTAATTATTTAGTGTTGGTCATTTTTATGATTGGACTTTTCTATGACTTGACATTTTTGACCATGGTCATTTTTCATGTTTGAACATTAGTCGCGCAAAGGAAAAAAATCTTTAGCTTTAGGCGTGTGTAATTTTTTTTTCGAGAGCCAAATCTCCTTTCTAGATTTAGGCAGATTTCTAAACAACTTCCACTAATTAGATATAGGCTCTCCGAAAACATCTCTTCGTACTGGAAGGTGTTAAAATAATGTAAAAAAAAACTTTGAAACATCTTAAACTAGCGGAACGAGCTCCTTGTCAAATTTGCATTGTTTACAGACGTTTTCTTTTTTCAATTCGCTCGAAGTTGAAAGGCGCCGGCGAAGCGAGCGCTAACGAGTGATCGAAGTGCGAGTGCTCTAGTTTCACTTCTCACTTCTACTGAGGAGGTCTATTCTTAAAACACAAATTGCAAATGCGAGAATGTTGAAATTGCAATTGTAGTGATAGCGTTGGTTATTTAGGAAAAAAGTTTTGACTAGACAGCGAAATTGGATTATGTTGGACTAAAACCGATAAAACTTAGATTATAGGAACTATCTACCAAAATTATGCTATAACAGTAATGTTTGCGTCTATATGAGGTTGTTTGGATTATTTGAGATTTTTCTATTATCAGATAACAGCAACTTTTGTTATATATCCAATCGGAATGCAGAACAAATAAACTAACAAAAAGTATCAGTTCACACCACCTACATGTCCTACATGTAATAAATTTTAAAATATTGAAATATGTATTTAATAGTATGGTTATGTTCCTATGATCTTAAAGCTTTGGTGAGATCCTCCTTCTACGTTGCGTATGTCCCACTGAATCCCTTTCATATGCGTAACGTAGATAAAAAAAAACTGGAGCCATAAATCTCAAAAATCGACCTTTTTCTTTGCGATTGTAGCGTAAAGTCGTCAATTTTCAACTAGCGCCGTACGGAACTCGCTCCTTGGCTTCAAGTGGAAAGAGTCGTTCCTTGTTTTGAACGAAGCATTCATTATTGAAAGTGTGGAGCGAACGCTTCTTTTATTTTCGATCGAGATCAGAATAGCGAAGTGTATTGTTGCCAGAGACTTGGTTGATTATTACTCGTACTTGCGAATGTTGACATTTGGTGCGACTTAGTTTCCATTCGTATTGTGAGGGTGGGTAGTAAGGTCAATGATCGACCTAATTGATTTTAGTGTTATTTATTTATCGTTTTGAAAACCACCTCTAGTAGGGTTCAAAATTATATTTTTTGAAGGAACGTTCTTTTGGATAATTGAGTATCAATGGTTTACTTATAATTAATTATGCAGCTTTCATTTTTTTACCAAGAAAAAGACGAAAATTTTGACAAAAACCTCCTTTCTTAATCTCTCTGTTCCATTATACATTACTTTCTGTTCACTGTAGGTAATTTTTTTCGCTCTACATAATTATGTACCATTTATATATTATACATATAATTGATTATTATGTTGTTCGCGTACCTGTGCACGCGTGTGTACAGTCCTCTTGTAAAGAGGCTTAGCTTTATGAATATGAGTGTATGTATGTATACCAAAATTGTTACAGAATAAAATAAACACACAGATTGAATACACTAAAGGCAAACAATTCCCGCATGCAAATATAGCAATAACACATTTTGTAGAGTTAACATCCCAAACAAAATAGTGCACGAAATTAACTCGCACATTCAGTACTTAAACCCCGGGACAATACTTTTGTATCCAGCGGGATACAGTTGCAAACCACTTTTATTGCCGACCGTACCCATTCAGTGCCCTTGATATACTGCCTCACCGATACTTTTGTTTCGGTATAGAAATATATTACATAACATATAGGTATGAGTATATAGGTGTGGCGGTACTAACCGATACCACTAGTCTTTTAGTTTAGATGTTGCCTGGAAGAAATTGCTACCTAAGTAACAAGGCCACCAATTGTACATGTTATGTACGGTCTCCTGCATAGAAAACGGACCCCCCTATCGTAAGCGGCGGGTAGTCACCGCTTATGACAGAGGGGTCCGTTTTCTTTGCAGGTGACTGTACTATAATTGTATCGGAATTTGTGTTTCTGTTTGTTTGTGTGCAATAAAAAATATTTTCAGTTTCAGTTTTCAGTCTCTTTTATCAATATACTGTCTCTCCCATGCTTAACATCACACAAATGTTTGCCTTGGGCGGGATTTGAACCCGCAAACCTGTGCTTTGAAGGTAGACGCACTACCAAATATAAAGTTACTAGCTAGCTTACTAATAGTTATTGTGGGTTATCCTTAAGTATATTATGCATGTAAATACATATAAACCTTCCTCTTGAATCACTCTATCTATTAAAAAAAACCGCATCAAAATCCGTTGCGTAGTTTTAAAGATTTAAGCATACATAGGAACATGGGGACAGAGGGACAGAGAAAGCGACTGTTTTATACTATGTAGTGATAGTGATACACCTACAATAGTAGTAGGTAATATACCTTAATATTCCTTAAAAGGAAATATCTATGTGAAACACAAAGAAAACACTTGCAGGTCCTTATCTCTACACGCATGAAGTAACAACCATTAATTTTATGCATCAACACCCTCCAGCCAAGATATATTATGACAGGAGTGAACATGGCATAAGAACGCTGCTTGTACCAGCCAGTTTGGCCACAGACTTCAAATACTTTTATACTGTCAAACAGACGAACGAAGAAGAAAAGAACAAGTGAATGTGTGCGTTTGCGTAATCTATTTTGAATGAACGAGTGAATGATGTTAGGTTAGGTTAGGTTTATTTTATTTTTCCGTGTATGTTAGGTTAGGTTAGGTTTATTTTATTTTTCCGTGTAAGTTACTGGAGGGCTTATTTTCATTATCACGCTTTATTCCTAAAATAGTACGTATGTACGTCCCTTTCATGCTTGAAAAAAGGTAAACAGAAGAAGATATAAATGATCGGTTTGATGCTTCGATTGCTCAAGTTAAGGATGCATGCAAAAATATCAGACCCTGTTAGATTAATTCAAAATACATTGCATTCGTCTCTCGTCCTTTTTTATCTCGTTGCACAAAATAACTATTAAAGATTATTTTCTCTCTCGCACGCATTGTTCGTCTGTATATAGTTAAAACATTTTTTAAATCTATGCATAATGTTTTAGCTTCGGTAACAAGGTGTTTTTCACCCCTTATCAAGAAGACAAGTGTCTTTATGGGATAGTTGTAGAGAAATAAGACTACCACACGCGGTTTATGTGAAAGCATAGAACGTGCTTCTATTTATGGTTCTATATAATGTATGTTATCATATATGTTTATTCTCATTATTATTTTTCGTTTCATTCTGTGCCAAAGATACATTTTCAATTCAGACTTTTTACGCAACTGAGCCACTGATTGCAACTAACAGCGTTCTTTTAGTTTTTCATCAGAACTCTATTAAATTGGGATGCCTGGTAGAAAGGGTTGCCTGGTAGAAATTGCTACCTTAGCAATAAGGCCGCCTTTTGTACACCTGTGTTGCTTTAATTATGTTTGTTGTATTCTCTTGTGTGCAATAAAGTATATTCTATTCTATTCTAAATTGATTTATTAATTCATACAAAGTTGCGGATTCGTACGACCGCACTTTTCACTCACAGTAGGCTTAGTACGTAAAACACGATTAGCTTAAGATGGTGTTAAACGCTACAGGACTCTTGCGCATATCGACATCTTCTCGACAGCTTAAAGATTGCTTCAGCCGCGATCTACTATGAATTAGGATGAACGTAGACATCACACTTAACCTCTGAACGTTATCGCAGATGTAAATATCGGCATACAATTTTTTATAACTGAAAATATTTATCACGTTACATGTCGCACCATTCCTGGAAAAAAGCCATATCTTAAAACTACCAAGTTTTCAGGAGCTTAAAAAAACTGTCCTACAGTAAAATTAGAAGTCCAATACAAACTTCTCTTTGTGCATATGATAGCAAAAAATAACCGTAATGTTGAGACATTTCAACATTTTGGATTAATTCAGAACTCTTCGAGATAATAATAATCTTAAAATAGTATCTTACTTAAATATTCTTCGAAACAAGTAAGATTAGTGCAGGAGTAATTACGAATATTGCTTTATTACTATGATTTGTACATTGGATTGACATATTTAATTTTACTTATCTACTTATTCACTCTCCGATCTTAGGTTAGTCCAACGGTGTAAGTATAAGTTACGTAGTTTTTCCACGAGCAATTCATTTATGTTAGTAGATTTACGTAGTTTAGGCATGCTAATGTAACAAAGTTTTATTAGTGTAACTATAAAAACCGCTTTTCTATTAAGAAAAAAAAATATATATTGTTGTGTAACATTTTATACGTAGTTCTTACAATACACCCGTGGCACCGGCATAGAATAGTGTCACCCTCTCTCTTCCCGTGGGGGTCGTAGAAGGCGACCGAGGGATAACTACCTTCCAGAGGATGGGCAGCAGCGTCCTTCTGTGTATTTAGACCACACTGTTGATCTCCAACCCGCATGCCACGCGTGGCGATTATGGCAACTACCTCCCAACATGATACACACAACCAAAACAAGGCCCCTAGTCCCTGGCAGTCCCGCTGTTCCCAGCCCTGGTAACAGCTGCGGTAACGGTGGGGCATGGGGTGCTAAGAATCCCCGGGCGGCTCGTTGTTACCAACACCGACGACCTTTGGCCCTGGAAACATACAACAATCGCACACTGCGGACCGATGAAAAGATCCTCGAACTGGAGGAAAAACTGAGCAGGATTAAGTGGGACATCCTAGGGTTATCTAAAGTCCGAAGAGAGGGAGAGGACTCGATAATCCTTAAATCTGGCAACCTGCTCTTTTTCCGGGAGGGCGAAGATCTGTCCCAAGGTGGTGTCGGGTTTTTGGTCCACAAGTCCCTTGTGAACAACTTGATCAAGGTCGAGAGGTGTCGGCAAGGGAAGTATATCTTATACTCAGAATTACCAAAAGGTATTCGTTGAAGGTCATACAGGTATACGCGCCTACTTCGGCACACCCCGATATTGAGGTCGAGGAAATGTATGAGTACATCTCAACAGCCATACCTACTTCCGAGTCTCACTTCACTGTTGTCATGGGGGACTTCAACGCGAAGCTGGGCAAACGAATCGGGAATGAGCTGAGAGTGGGGTTATTTGGAATCGGAGACCGAAATCCCCGGGGCCAGCTGCTGTCGGAATTCATGGAGAAAGAAGGACTCTACATGATGAATTCCTTCTTCAAGAAGTCGGAACACCGCAAATGGACCTGGGTTAGTCCCGACGGCAAGACCAAAAATGAGATAGACTTCATCTTGTCGACGAGGAGACAAATATTCAATGATGTCTCTGTGATCAACTCAGTGAAAACTGGGAGCGATCACCGACTGGTTAGAGGCTCATTGAATATCAATGTCAGACTCGAAAGAGCTCGCTTGATGAAGTCTACGCTCCGTCCATTGCCAATCCAAATTCAGAACCCCGAACACTTTCAGCTCGAACTGCAAAACCGATCCGAATGCCTAGCAGAGTAGTAGAGCAGATTGCAAGGGAGTGGATGAATACAATGACAGATTCGTGGAAGCTATCCGTACAGCTGGGTCCAAATTCTTTAAGACCCGCCGCTCAAATGGAACCAAAAAGATTTCAGATTCCACGCTCAGACTCATGGAAGAAAGATGGAAAATGGTTCTGCAGTCCGCAGATGATGCTTCCTGCTACCGGCGGCTCAATAGACAGATCTCAAAGTCTCTGACTCGCGACATTCGCCAATTTAATACAGATCGTATTATAATAATAAATAAATAAATAAATCCATTTATTTCAGGCAATATTTACATAAAGATGTTAATTATGTAAACAGAGGCCCATATCATAAATACCTTACAGACTATCATACATATATTATACTATATCTAAGCACTAATTTACTTAATCACACTAAACTTCGGCGTGTGCGGTAGGTCGGCGGGCAGACGTCCTCGGAATTTCCGAAACACGACACCCTGCGGCCAGAAGTCCTCCTTCATAAAGGTTGGGAGGTGATGAGTGGGTACTCTCACCAAATACGAATTAAAACTCGTCCTATGGTGAGGCACCAACCGTTCAACTCTCAACTTGAAGTTAGACTTCTTCTGGACATATTCTACGACATCCTCTGCCTTCGTAGACCAGTGCAGTCGGGACACATACAGCGGCGTCGAAGGCACGGCTGGACGCAGCAGATGGTTCGGCTCGATCGGAGCGGTGCCTGAGATGTTACGGCAGGATGGCTTCTTCTTTTTCCTTTCCACTTTAATGAAGCCTTCTTCGTCAACCTGGTTCCTTCTCGAACCTGGCGATGTCACCTGCTTGCAGGCAGGCTCGCTCCGACTAATCTTTTTCACGTTTTTGGGCCGCTTGTTTGTTGCGGCAGGTGCAGCCGCGGCGGGGGCGGGCGCGGTCATCGTGACAGCAGCGTAAGCACGCGGCGGACACACGACCGCAGCCGGACTCGACGTCATCTGCGGGGCCGGGGAGCGGGCGGCGGGGCTCGCTGCGACGCGCGATTTGCGCACCTCAGCAGAAACCATTAAGGAGGCCATTAAGCGTAACAAAGGCTCTAAAGTGTTCGCAAGAGATCTGTCTATGGGGCAAAGCCAACTGACGAAGCTGAAGACTTCGGACGGTAGAACAGTGTCATCTGAGCCTGAGCTACTGGAGGAAATCGAGGGATTCTATGGACAGCTGTATACGACAACACGGACACCTGTCAGCCAAGCTGCAACTGACCCCAGAGCTAGGCTAACCCGACACTACACCGAAGACATCCCAGACGTCAGCCTGTACGAGATTAGGATGGCTCTCAAACAGTTAAAGAACAATTTAGCACCGGGTGATGACGGAATAACTGCTGAGCTTCTGAAGGCAGGTGGTACACCGATCTTGAAAGCCCTTCAGAAACAGTTCAATTCCGTCATCCCCGAAGGTAAAACGCCGCAGGCGTGGCTTAGAACTCTTTTTTAAAAAGGGTGATAAAACTCTTTTGAAGAACTACAGACCCATCTCGCTTCTGAGCCGTATCTACAAATTGTTTTCGAGAGTCATCACGAATCGTCTCGCGCGCAGGTTCGACGACTTCCAGCCTCCCGAAAAAGCCGGTTTCCGAAAGGGCTTTAGTATCATAGACCACATCCACACGCTGCGCTGCGGCAGGTTATACAGAAGACCGAAGAATATAACCAGCCACTATGCTTAGCGTTCGTGGACTATGAGAAAGCCTTCAGTCTCTTCAGAGGTGCCAAATTGATTACCGGTATATCGAGGTTTGTACGAGAATGCCACTATGTCAGTCCGACTCCAGGATCGGAACTCCAGACCAATCTAGCTGCAGCGTGGAGTAAGACAGGGAGACGTTATTTCTCCGAAACTGTTCACCGCTGCACTGGAGGATGTCTTTAAGCTTCTGAACTTAAAAGGACATGGTATCAATATCAATGGCGAGTACATTTCTCACCTTCGGTTTGCCGACGATATCGTAGTCATGGCTGAGACCTTGGAGGACCTTGGCACAATGCTCGATGACCTCAATAGAGTTTCCCAACAAGTGGGTCTGAAGATGAACATGGAGAAGACAAAAGTCATGTCGAATACCCATGTAGTACCCACTCCAATAAAAGTTGGGGACTCCGCTCTCGAAGTTGTAGACCATTACGTCTACCTGGGACAAACAGTCCAGCTAGGTAGATCTTACTTCGAGAAGGAGGTCAATCGTCGAATCCAACTTGGATGGGCAGTGTTCGGGAAGCTGCGCAATATCTTTTCGTCCCAAATACCGCAGTGTCTTAAGTCAAAAGTCTTTGATCAATGTGTTGCCAGTGATGACTTACGGATCTGAGACGTGGTCGCTAACGATGGGCCTCATTAGAAAGCTCAAAGTCACCCAAAGAACGATGAAGAGGGCTATGCTTGGAGTTTCCTTGCGTGATCGAATCAGGAATGATGAGATCCGCAGGCGAACCAGAGTCACCGACATAGCCCGAAGAATCGCTAAACTTAAGTGGAAATGGGCTGGGCACATTGCGCGTAGAACCGACGGCCGTTGGGGCAGAAAGGTTCTTGAATGGCGACCGCGCTCCGGAAGACGTAGTATGGGCAGGCCCCCAACGAGGTGGACCGACGATCTGGTGAGGGTCGCGAGAAGCCGCTGGATGTGGGCAGCGCAGGACCGATCATTGTGGAGATCCTTGTTCATCTTGTTCATTGTGGAGATCATTTCTACTTTTGTGTATTTGTAAGTATACCACAAAGGTTTCAAATATACTTCCAGGAAAAAATCTGTGTTAATAATTACGACTAATGTGACATGAAATATTTGGCGGAATATTAGAGTAACTAGAGCTCTGCATCAGATTTTGCAAATATTTGCCTACAAAAACTAAGTGACCGTAGTTAAATAAAAAAATATGCCAATAGTTTCGTGGAAGAAATACGTAAGTTGATTTGCACGACAGTCCTTCTTAATAAATTTGCTGGAATATGTTTTTAAGTGTAATTAAGAATTAATCTTTGTAAAAATTTTCGTGTAAGCTTTACGTAATAAAAGTTATGACTTTATTACCAGGGAAAATTGTAAATCGATGAAGTATAAGGATAGTTACATGTTTTTTATGACGGAATTTTGAAATTTCTAAAGTTGTCACAATTCATATTTTTTGCTTTCATTCCTTAATTTTTAACAATAGCTTCATGAAATTTTGTGAGCAGGTGTCATATTTTGCCCTTATTTCAATAGTGTAATAAAAAAATAATTACGCAAGTGTATTTACGTACTTTTTCCAGGAGTGGTGCGATGTATCGATCTGGCCAGTTGCGTCACCAATTAAATACCATTTCTATTCACACACAAATACGTAAGCTTCGCATTCATGAGGATACATAAAGCGTCGTTCACACGAACTGTTACCTGTCATTCAATACTCCAATCCGCCCTAATAATGTCCTACCCACTCAGGCTCACAGGGCCAGGACGCTCGTTAGTGCAAATGAAATACCCATAGTGCTGTCCAAATACGATATCGATAAAAATAAATATTTTCTCGTTACAACGTATTTTAGATAAGTAAACGTCTGTGGTCATAAGCATGATAATTTTAAAGAGGTCTGTTTTAAAAATATCACAAACTTAAACAACAACAAAAACATTGCGTGTTGAACAAAATAATAATTTTCCTATGTTTTATACGATTCCGTGTTTTTTTGTCGTATTATTTCTCCTTACTCCCAGGAAGTATACAAAAGCTATTGCGTGAAATAGTTCTATCCTGTTTAAGTTTGGAACTGTTTTCTATTGTAATAAAACATAGTAACGAAATATACCTGAAATCTATAATAATAAAATTGTAGAGGTCGAAAATCTGTACATAGAATAAAAATGCTAAAACCCGCTTCAGGGGGATGTAAGAAGCAAAATTGAACATATTCAGATTTTTTTTTTAATTTTTGTTTCTCTGTTTGTACGGGCTAATCTCCGTAACTGGAGGACCGATTTGAAAAAAAGCATGCACCGTGATACCTTATATCCCCGGTCAACATTTTGAATACGGAAAGGCGAAAAACAACGTGGGCGTAGCCGCGGGCAGACAGCTAGTAGACATAAGTACGGTAAAACAAACCACTCACCTCAACAGCGCTAACATTATTCAGTTGTATTCATGGTCTAAGAAAACAAGGTGTAACACTCCGACCACGTGACTTGACACAAGCCATGCTTTAAACTATCGACAAATACCCTCTTACAACACTATATTGGAGCCTAATTTGTCCGCTCACGTTTCGAGCGGGGGTCTATTTGAACGGACGCGATCCCAGCCTTACACGATCATTGGCACCGGATCATATGCTGAATGCAATACGCATCACACTTCATTATCAAAATACGGGATGCCTTAAAGTATCGATAAATATCCTCTTTCAACACTATATTGGAGCCTAATTTGTCCGCTCACGTTTCGAGCGGGGGTCTATTTGAACGGACGCGATCCCAGCCTTACACGATCATTGGCACCGGATCATATGCTGAATGCAATACGCATCACACTTCACTATCAAAGTAAGGGTAGATAGGTGAATACCTAATTGGCTTTAAATATAGTGGGGTATAGTTTTTTCGGGGTGTACTCTTATCAAAAGAGGCTGATTTAACCAAAAATTATTGAAAGAAAAATCCTTGGAACAACATGGCCAAGTAATTATTAAGTATTGGTAATTTTTATGATTGGTCATTTTTCGACCATTAGACGGGATGTCCCACGTTTAAGATTTCTCTTAAGAGCAGTGAGCCTATGCATTATTGGTACTCATTCATTGCCAGCAACCAAAAATTGATGTATCTTCTTCTTTAATTAAACATTAGGCGCGCAAAGGTACAAAATCTATTATTCATTTCAGCACTCTAGATGATCAGTCATGCCAAATGTTAGGAAATTACCAACGAAAGACTTGGAGTTAAGGCTTTTGTTGTCGCATCGATTTCATAAAACATTTTTACTGTGCGTGTAGAACTGTGATTTATTACATTATAATAGTACTCAAATTACAGTTAAGAGCAAGTCAAGGAGAAAAAAAGGAACAGTGTAATATCAATATAAGTAATAATGCAATATTATTAAAAGCTAGATTATAATAATTATTCATCAAAACGAACTTTCGATATTGTACTGTTCATTTGTATTTTGTGTTTGCATAACAAAGAGAAGTACCTACGCATAAGTTTCGTAGCAAAATTCTATGTCAATATTTCGTATTGCAGTATGCAGGATTTTTTTATGGGAGTGTTAAATAAGATCTCTATGGTTCTCTAAACCTTAATAATTTGTTATTTCATACTACGAAATATGGACAATCAATGCTACGATGCTTATGTTATTTCATACTACGAAATATCAATGCTACGAAACTGTAGCACGTAGATTTTTGCTACGAAGATTATGCGTAGGTACTTCTCTTTGTTATTCAAACACAAAATACAAAAGGATCAATATCAAAAATTTGTTTTTGATTAATTGAGAAGCAAATTATTATTATTTTCAGAAATAGTGGTACAAATATTTTATTTCGAACATTATGATTTTTTTTGAGTCAAACGAAAAATTCGTGTACGATATTAAAAATTACTTTGTAAAATAAAAAAAATATAGAATATTTATCCAAAATAGCGCGTAAACGGAGCGTCCACCGTATACGGGCTGCTGGCTTTACCGCTTGAATCCGTAGTCCGTATCTCGTGAGGGCGGCGGACCGTAACGCCACAGAATACATGCCTACACACACGTAGAAGGTACACTTCATACAAAGAGAAGATACATCATGTTTTGGTAGCTGGCAATGAGCACTAATAATGCATTGGCTCTTGCGAGACAAATATTAAAGAAACTTTGTGGGGAAATCTTAAACGTGGACATCCCGTCTAATGGGTGTCAGACAGATTGAGAAATTAGAGCAATAAGATTTTTTAATATGTAAAATCATTTTTAAAGAATCCATTAGATTAGTCTTATTTAAACAATGGAAACCTCCAAAGGGCATGGACAATAAGTGAAATGATTGAACGGAAAACCCAAACATTGTTTAAAATTCACAAGCGTCTATGTACTGAAGCACACTTTTATAAATGCCTATAAAGTGCACCTTCTACACTTATCTAATCTGTGGTTTAGTGCCGTAACTGTGCCGTAAATAACCGGCCGGCACGATAAATGAATAATTAACGGCGGCTAAACGCTTTACGGCGGCGCAGAGATGTAGTTTACACGTATACGATTACGTCACGTTCAGTACGATTGTAATGTTAGCGTTATTACGTATTTGTTTAATCAATCGATCAATTGAGTTTATGATGTAAGTAATATAGTTTTGGCCCGATCGGCCAAACGGGACAAAATTTCACCGACAGAATGCATTAAGCATAGAGATTGTAATTAAAAAAAGAAAAATACGTGAAACATCTCACACACGGCCAAACGGCCAATTGACCCCAAAATAATAATATACAACCATCCAGACACAAGGCAAACACAAGTTCTCATCACACGAATGTTTGCCCTGAGCGGGATTCGAACCTGCGATCTTGTGCTTCGTAGGCAGACGTACTACCAACTAGGCTATGAGGCTGAGATTGCTATTGCATTCATTTATCTAGCGATTAATGGGTCAAAAAATTTGTGAATATTAAGTTTTTAGGGGTTCCAACGGCAAAAAATACCCGTAATACCCCAAGGGGTACTACTGGTTGACCACAGGCAAGTAAAGTTAAAAAAAGGGATAAGTATAAATTACAAAAAATCGCAGAGATAACCCGTAAAAATATTTGTTAATGTAATTGATAAACGAGAAAATCTAAGAATTTTCAAGAATTACAAAAAATTATATGACATATAATATTATGTTAAAATGTAGTTTGGAATAAGAAATCCTAAAAAAAGACATCAGTATAACAATGATTTCAGGTGCTATTTTGATCTTCTTATCTTATATCTCTTCCTATCCTATCTTATATTTAGAAAGATATGTTCTAAATATTTACAGTGCGTTTTGTATTTCAGTGTACACATTATGTGGCACATTACATTTACACCTAGGCGATAGACTAACAGTATCCAATAGGCCGAGTAAGCCGTTCACAAAACATGCCTAATTTCGGGTAATTCCCCGCGGTGGCGTGTTATCAAACCGCCACAGTTGACTGGGCGAGCAGGAAGTCAACGCGAAATTGTTACGTTCAAAATTACTAGCGAAACACACTATAATTAGCGCTTTGTATCATGTAAATATTGAAGGTATATATGATTTGAATATCAGGGTAAATATGTTATTTATAAAAGAAACTAAAGCTCGAGAGATGCGTTTCCAGTCCAATTTGGGCAAAAATGTTTTCGTATGGCCATCTGTCTATACTTATTTGTGTTCTCAATTTTATGCGTAGCTTAATTTTTTTGTTGAAAGACAACTTGCTGGGTCTACAGTTACTTGTTTACTCTTATTGTCTTCAAACATCTTTAAGGAATATGTACAGCGTTAAAACGTCCATTGTTCAAAGTTCATCGTTCCTGGCGTTGTTTGAGGTAGGTAAGAACAAAATATCGATTATACACATAGGTTAGTGGCGTTTTTAGACTTATAGAGCATTGTGTCTGTGACGTGAATCCAAACTAGCAGATTATTATTGTTCCAATGATGGGCCACATGCTTGGAGTTTCCTTGTGTGATCGAATCAAGAATGATCAGATCCGCAGGCGAACCGGAGTCACCGACATAGCCCGAAGAATCGCAGAACTTTAAGTGGCAATGGGCACATTGCACGTAAAACCGACGCGGCGACGGCCGTTGGGGCAGAAGCCGGAAGACATAGTATGGGCAGGCCCCCCACGAGGTGGACCGACGACCTGGTGAGGGTCCCGGGAAGCTGCTGGATTCGGGCAGCGCAGGATCGATCATTGTGGAGATCCTTGGGGGAGGCCTTTGTCCATCAGTGGACGTCTTTCGGCCGAGATGATGATGACAATGATGTGCTTATTATTTTTTGGCTAGGTTCGCAGCCCGAGCGCTAAGCGAATCACATGCAGAGTTGCAGCCTTTTTGGCATTGTGGCACACACTTTTTGTTCTTTTCCTATGTTCTTATTTTACTTTTCTGTTTGTTGTTTTGTTTTATGTTAATTATGTAATTGTATGTGTCTTTATATGACAAATAAATAATTGTCATAAGAAATATTTACAGGAGGTCTTTTTCCAGAACTAAATGTGTTAAAACGAACTGACATCACCAACAACAGGCCTAGCCAAAAACGAGACGGAAGTTACGAAAGTAAAGCGCCGGAAACAAAGGCAATTTTCTGTTATTGCTTACCTTCACGGTATCTTAGTCAAGGATTAGGAATTCTCCTTGATTTTAATGGTGCTTTATTGTTATTATGGCCCGTTATGGTTTTGGGACGGCAACATAAAAAATGCCCAGCCATTACAAAAACTCCCATAGGGATTTAGCTATCTGAATATCGGTGAAGGCGTTTTGTTTTCTAGCAAACAAAACAAAAAAAATCGAAATAATAATTTAAAATGTTTGTGTGTTTGATTTGTGAATTTTGTAGTGCGAATGTCTAACCGTATGTGCTGGCTTCTGTACAATTTTATTATGTACTTCTGTTTGTGATTTTGTGATTTTAAAATTTAAGTGTGTAAAATGTAGAATCGGGCCTATTATTACCAACCAGTTACACTGGCAACAATTAATTCGTTCTGCCTCACGATGGGGTCTCCCATCAATTTGTCGGACGCTATCCATGATGGCGGACGGAGTATTAATCTCAGTTAGTTTTGATCGTAGATTAAGGCACAATTATTTATACGAGAATCAATTACGGTGAGGAATTGGTTGTGTTTGTGAGTTTTGGAATTCAAGTGGTCAAATTGTTATGTAAACTTTCTTTTTTCAGAGCCTGTGTTTTATTTCAGGGCGTTTGTACATTTATGTACCTACTTCTATGTTACTACATCATCCGATCCTTTGATTCGTATAATATTGTGTAGAGAACTCGTATGATAACGGTTACAAACCCAATAAGCACAAAAAATAAAATGTATTATTAAAATATAGAAGAACCTTTGGAGCGGTACCTTCAGCCCGTGAAAGTGCAATACTTTTTAAAACGAAATCATAATTGTGTTACTTTTCACAAAATGAAAACGTAACATATATTAATAAAAATATATTAAAGACAGAACTTTTAAGTGAAAAATCTTTAGACTTTTAACTAAATATATTAAAGACAGAACTTTTAAGTGAAAAATCTTTAGACTTTTAACTAGCTGATGTAAAAACGTTCAAAAGTTAAAATAAATACCATTTGCAGGTTAACTTATTTGATGAGTTTTAATTTTCTTTCTGCCAACTTTGCTTCGTAAAATGTTGCCATTTATTCCCATTCCGAGGCGAAGTTAAACGAATTAATTACTAGAACAACTGACAGCGCGAAGACAGGATAAAAAGCAAGTTTTTGCAGTGTTAACTTTTGTACGAACTGCTTACTTTGGCTGACAGATTCAGATATTTTTTGCTTCAGCGCATTTTGCAGACCAATATTTATTTTCATACAAGTACTCCTAAACGCAGATTTTTAAATACTGTGTAATGTTGATTGTAATGTATGTTGATGATAATTTATGTTGGTAGTCTTTGAGGAGAACCTTTGTTTAACAGTGGATGTCTTCAGGCTAAATTATAATAATGGTGTGAACCAATCTGTTGATGAAAGATGTCAATTTAATAATATGAGCTTTTTCGTTTAAACCTTCTGCTATTTAAAGTATTTTTTTACTTTTATTCATTCCATATTACTCAGTCATTAAAATTTCTTTAAAAAAATATCTGTATACAGTTGAAGAACCCGCCGGTGGACTCAGTTTTTCATTGGAAATATACGAGTAATTACATCCATAGGCCGAAACAAAAGCGAACGTTTTTGGCGATTCCCAAACCACCAATTATCGACTTGATTTAGTATCCCTTTGGTATTGTTATAGTAATTTGTCTGATTGGTAAAAACCCTCTGAATTAAAACAAATTTTGTATAATGGAAATAAAGGCTGCATCATACAATATTAAATATATGCGTTGCATCGTTTTTATAGCAAAGAATAAATGGAATAAAAAAGAGCAGACGCGTAAATACTGAATAGGTACTTAGTTTAAACAATCAACAAACAAACAAACGACGACGTAGGTAGCGTTTATAATATAAGCTAATAGAAAAACGTTTTAAAATTACCAATGGAAATATAATCAGAATTTACCAATGGAGATATAACGATTTAAATTTACCAAAATGGAAATACAGAGCTTATCTGTGAAAAGTAAATTTTCTAAATTTTTATTCACTTCTTGTAGAAACAAAGTTGATAAAGATGAATAATGCAATCTGGAAAATCTCTAAAATAAAATGAATCCAATCTTATACCACGCATACCAATACCACATATTCCAGTTTCCTTTAATACTAATGAACCCTAATAATACAGATAAGCTCTGTAAAAGCATTGCATGTAACAGTCAGCCGTATGCACACTAATTGACAGATCGAGTGAAAGCCCACTTCGATTCATTGCGGCCACTATCCAAGTCTGCTCAGCGAACCATTAGAGTTTACAGGAGGGGACAGCATTTCTTTGAAACATTTTAGTGATATAAGTCACTTCGTTTAGGTACTTAAAAGTCTACATAACAAAAATGACCCCTTTAATAGGTACTGCTTTTTACAAAATGACCACTTTACTGAAATAACAATTTTTTTTAAATGTCTACACATATTTTCACAAAATTACCATTTTACGAAAATGACCACTTTTGTACAATAACCGATACATCAACAAATCCCGTTCAAATATCTCGTACATAAGTGTTATGAATTATGTGATATCAAGTCAGTTTCATTCCTTTCTTATAAAAACTAGCTGTATCGCACATTGAATACTGGCTGTACACAGTTGATCCATGAGGAAAGGGAGGGAAAAATTCAAGTTGAAAAACTCGTTATTGATGTTTCTGTTTTATGTAACATAAAAAAAATTGCAGCACAAATTAAAACGAAAATTGGAAAGAATGCCATCTGGTCACATTTAATTTGTAAAATTAAAAAGACTTACAGGCAAAAATGCGCTGAACCAACAAGGTTTTGTATTTGAAAAGTAAGTATCGTACGACAATATTAATGAAAAAAAAAACAGAACATAATGCCACTATTTGGGCTAAAAACAATTTCAACTAGGACCATTGCGAAGTGTAATCGCAAAAGTTATATAACTTAAAATGGGCTATTATGTTTGCCTAACTGCTTAATGTCAGGCAATTATAGCCTTATCACTGCTAATGAAGTGCGTCGAAAACCGCATTCAGCTTTTGACTGTCTTGTACATAAAAGCATAAGTTAACTCATCACACATTACCACTAGACAACAATCCATCATTTCAGTCGAAAGATGGAACGGACGGAAGATGTAGCGTGGGCTGGCCCCCACAAGGTGGACTGATGATCTGGTGAGGGTCGCGGGAAGTCGCTGAACGTGGGCAGCGCAGGACTGATCGTCGTGGAGATCATTGGGAAGGCCTTTGTCTAGCATTGGACGTCTTTCGGCTGAAATATTGATGGCAGCAATCCAACACCAGTCAATAGATGAACAACGCGTGGAGCACGCGTCATCGACTCGTCATCCACTTTCAATTGACATGCTAAATTCACTTTTAAATGACACGACATTAAGCTTACATTTAAGCAGACTTTAAGTACCTTTAGGTACCTTACCTAAAGGTACTTAAAGACTAATCACCTAGGTGTTGCATCCAGCCCCTCTAACATGCCCGGTCCACGCGTGACAGACATAATTTTGTCGTGCGTATTCTCTTATCCTATTGGAGGATATTTCAATATGGCGGGTTTCTCACGCGACAAACTTTTGTCATAGCACTGCATGTTACGGGGGCTGGGTTGGGTAGTTGGTCTGAGTTGCTATGCTAACTCTATGTGTTAAGACTCATAAAAGGTCTCACTCAGTGAAAGCCGCAGCCCGTCTGGGCTAAAACGCTTCTTTACATCCTATAAGTCGAGACACGACAAGATAATATCAGTTGCACAGAATAAAAAACGAAACAAATAACAAAGCAGTATACGAACTAAGACCTCTTTTTATACAAAAACGCCAAAACAAAAAAAGGTTTGTTTGTTGTTACACATTATCCATCCTCCATCCATAAAATTGGATCTCTATGCAAAGTTGCGATACGAAAACCATGGCCAGAGGAGGTTCATTGCACTCAGTTAAAGCGTAATACAAAACTTTGCTTCATTTCCGAACGGAAATGACAAAAGTTTTTCGGCCATACAAAATGCTACGGCCGCTGATGAATTAGTATTGGAGAACCAAAAACTTTTCCCTCACATTTTGTTTGACAAAACTTAAATTTGGTGTAATACCTATTGTGGTTTACAGATAATGTTTTGGTATGTAAATTACTATCCAAAATATAACTACGCATAAAACTAGTGGTGTGGTTTCTTAAGTGCGACTGTAGAATTTAGGCTGCTGTGTTTTTCTATGCACGAATAAAATTTAAAAAATGTATATTTTTTAAATCGTACAAAGAAAGTAAAATTGATGAAAAAAGAAGTTCAAACAAAATCATAATTTTAATATAATATAATTTACTAATTTGTCGCCAACAGTAAAAATATTCGATTTGGAAGTCTTCGAGTCTTAAAATTGCCTCAAAATTGTTTCCAAACCTATCAATTGTAGTCAATAAAAGCTGAATTCAACTGCTCATTCCGCGTCGCCATATATCGAACGAGAGGGCGCCGGTTTATTTTCAATTCCGACAACAATATGGCGTTTTTCTCGCAAACTACCCACTTAAATATAATGCGGCGATACCGCGACGCGGGCGATAGAGAGTTTTTGTTCTTGGTGTTTGGTACATACTATAAGGGAGTGGAGACACTCAATAGCTTTCCTTCTTAAGAAGAAATTGCCATTATACTCGTATAATCTGTATTTGTTTTAAAACTATGAGGTATAAATAAATTAAAGGGGTCCTTTGGTGGTACAGTCTCCTGCAAAGAAATCGGACCCCCGTGTCATAAGCGGTGACTACTCGCCGCCTACGATAGGGGGTCCGTTTTCTATGCAGGAGACCGTACCTATGCGAGTGATAAGCTGGTATCTTCGGTCATATTGCTGGCAATTCATCGATAGTATAACATCTCCTCAAAGAATCAAATTTAATGTTTAAAATTAAAGGAAAATGCACTGATAAAGTAATGTAAGAATCGAACTAGAAACTAGGCTGTATTTGTACCTTTGCGCCTAAGAAACTTTAATTGATTTAGCGTTCACTTCACTCACATATCAGCAAACATGGAAATGATTTTTTTTATATATATCATTCTATCTCCAGTTAGAATGCAGTAATAGTAATAAGTATTTAAAGGCAGGTTAGGTTATTCACGAGTAAAACACATCAGCGTCAGGAAACGCCATCGCCTATCACTCAAACCATACACACTACAGGTCCCTCAAGGAAGTATTTTATTTAGAAATATTGTTTCGGGACACATGTGAGACTGCGATAGACATTCGCCTGTACAGAATAGCAGGTATTGAGTTAAGGGGGTGAAGACTGAAGAAGGGGGGTTAGAGGGGAAAAGAGCAATTTGAATTCCCCTTCCTACTCTAAAGAGACGTTTCATGCCTTATCATTCTTTTGAAACGGTGAAAAATGAAACTGACATCGGCATTATTGTTATGTAAATTTTTCGGGGCTGACTGATAAGAGTTTCATTTAAATACATGAGCGAATAGATATGGTTTTTAAAAGGTTTGCTGATGTATTTGTTTCTCATTGTATCAACTTGTTTGTGTGTATAAACCATCATTATACACGTGAGTATAAATTAAAATTCATAAATAATAGAAAAATACTTCTTTATTTTGAATCAAAGACGCTCCTAAATTGCTTAATTTGGGTGTTTACTTCTCTCGAGTATAGAATCGTACCCAACAAGTTCTTGGATGTAAGTGACGTGAATGGATAGGGTTGTGTTAGAAATCATTTAACCAAATGTCTTTTTTTATTTTCATAGTAGGTATTATAGCAGATATTGAAACATAACCGAGTAAAAAATCAAAGAAAACAGATCATACATTTTTGTCCTACAATAATGGGCTACGAAGTGCTACGCCGTAGCCGTAGGCGTAGCAGCAGCTACGCTCGTAGCAATTTACTGAATGCTTGTATCATCATCGTATCGAATTTTGAAGTACTTTTGTTTTAAAAGTGTATTTGTTTAGATGGGTTTTGGGTTGGTTTCATCTACACTTACTAATCAATCGAAGACGCAACCATTTCCATAAGGTCGGATTTTCGGAAAAGTCGCTTACGGAATGTATTTGTGAATAGTATCTATTCGGTATTCATTTTTTGAAAGGACATTTAAGTAGGGCCGGTTTGGTTCTACACATCCGATTTTAAATGGAAATATACAGTTTATTTTAATTTTATAATTATAATTTCTAAACATTTTCCCCAGCCCTGTACGCTACACGACCTGTGACGGGCTTGGCATAGCTAAGAAGCGGGAGATTTCATCTTAAGCGTTGGCGTGTATCATTATAAAGCTCAGAGAAATTTACACGAGCATAGTTGGGGAAGCTACGTGCAATATACGGTAAGGGCCTCTCTATACTGGATGCTTCATACAAACTAATTATATGAGGCCCTCATTTGGATGAATACGAAACTATCTACTATAATAGGGAGGTTGACTGGCTAGTCAGATGAGATTATTTTTATGAAGTGTCAAAACAATATTTTAAATTCTATATTATTAGGGAATACAAATTTATGACGTCATATTTCCGTTGAGCGTGTTTATACATGTTTCGCTTTAATTTGCAATTGGTGGTTACGCTGGCTACAAGATTGGTTACGCTGGCTAAGGGAGTGGTAAACCTGGCTACTGAAGGGGTTACGCTGGCCACGGAAGCCTTGATAACATCTCTAAAACCAAGTCGTATGGTAAAGGTTTTCTACGGATTATTTCCTGCACAGTGTGAGATACCTAATTTAAATTGTTAATAAAATTAAAAAAACTAGCTTTCTACTCCGAAACACTTTTTCCCGTGGGAATGAGGTATTTTCCCACAGAAAAAGGTGGGTATTTCAATTGCAAAAATAATATTCACGATATTTTAACAACACAAATTCAGTCACAACGAAAAAACACTGGCTACATATTCAGTTTTTTCCCCTAATTAACTTGTAATATAGTTATGCAAGACCCTGTATATCTTACTTAAGACAACATAACGGGGCGAAACCAGCTGCATAAACTAATCGGGGGGGTGTCAAGACCACTTCCACATTATTATTTATTAATGCTATTGAGAGCGTACAGAAAACACCACCTGTGGTGTACCGCAATAGATTTATAACTCTACTGTAATAACAGATAGATAGATAGATAGTTTCAAAACTTAATATTTGCGAACAAGAAAATACGTAGCTACGACGTATTCATAATCATTGTACCAAAAAAACAACAAACAGTTAAGTTTTAAAGAAGGTAAATTCGCTCAAGTTCATTTTAGTTTAATTTTTGGTGGGTATTGAAACATTATTTTATTTATAGTTGCACTATACAGAGTGATTATATTTATTTTAGTTGTAATAAGATTACATTTATAATTCGTAAATATCCATAACTTTTTTTGTAACTTTTGCAAACAAGTTTATTTACAGCAGAAGCGAGTTTAAAGTTAATAAGGTGTAAAAATCTTCTTACGAGATCTTTATTAAAAGTTGGCTACTATAATTTATGTGTGGGTAAGACCCTATATTTCATTGTTGCAGCGCAAGATGCGGCGTTCTCATAATTTTTACATCATTTAACGCATTCACTGCGTCCAAAAAGTGTCGTCTACGGAAATAATTTACTACCTCCTTTTAAAGCTATAAGAGGAAAATAAAGTTTAAAATAGTGTTGTCTTTTCTTTCTTATTCAGTTGTTTTAAAATACTTGGGTCTAAGATAAACTGTTTGCTTAACAGTACAATGAATTGTGATAAAAAATATTAATAAGGTTTTGTGCAGATTTCATAAATAAAAAATAAATCATTTCCAAAGTATATTTTCCACTTTTTGTAGCTTATCAAAAAATTATACAGATAGATTAAAATGCATGCTCATTCGATATTGAAATTCTAAACATTCTGAAAATATTAAGATTTAAAACTGGTATTTACCGTTAAACTTTGAAAAACATTTTCATTATATTTACAAAATTTCATTTCATTTAAAAATGTTGAAGAATAATTGTGACCCACCCCTGACTCCACATTGTTGAGGTTCTCATATTTCTTACATCATTAACCGCTTGCACCGTAGTACCGTATACAACAAAGTAAACCACAAAAACCAATTTAAACTGACCCCGCGATACATATATTGCTTTAAACATGAATGTGTCTCCTTATACTGGACAGGTTTTAAATTGTTGCCCATTGTACCGTCTGCGTCTGCCGGGACGGATTGTAGCTTTACCGGTGTACCGGTAATGAGGGGGTACACTGGCATTCAATAATTTACCGGTACATTAAAGAGTGAGTGTATCTGAGCTTTATTTAATTTCTCATGTCGTTATGTTTTTAATAATATAGTGTCGGTTGTGAATTTTATAGATTAAAAGTTTTATTATGTTTTTTAACAATGAAAGTTGCTTAGAGTGTATGGTAAGCTTGTAATTTTTTTAGAAGCCGTATTTTTTCATTGGATTTTACGCTATTTCATTCTCCGTAAGATACAAATACCTATAAAGTATCTTAATACTATATAAATACCTAGGGTCCTAAAATTATTTGGTGCTTCGAAATTTTGCTTTGAATGTTATTCAAAGGGCACAACATTGAATTTCTGAAAACAACTCGATAAAATTTGTCGTCGGCGTCACTCAATCAAAAAGAAATTACAGAGACGCGATGATATAACATATTAGTATACACCGGGAGTGGTCTCAAAGGAAACACTTCGCACCGCAATATTTTCATACATAATGTATGTAATTACACATATCGAAGAAGCCACGCAGCGAATCTCGCCCTCTGGTACTAAACTGCGCGAACGAATTACTGTAATTATGTTCGAGGAGCACAGAAATTGCAATAGTTGAATAGAACTAGCAAACGGAACTGACATGAGCGACAGTTATTTTTTTATAAGAACTAGGTACTCGTACTATTTTTCATTTTTATCTACGGGAACACGACTTTCACGAAATTCTGACACATATCCGACCTAAAATTACCAACAATTTGACAAATATTATGGCTTATTTCGTAACAGAATTGTTATTTAACTAAAATACGTTTAATTGTCGACCTACGTCGGATCTTAAATGTAATAAAAAAACTGATACCGACGACGTATTATACCATAATAACAGTCAGTCGTAAGATACAGCTGCGTAAATGACATTTCTCTATCATCAGTTTCTAAGCCAAGGCCCTTGGGGGATAATTTGTGGACTCGGACCCCTAGTGTAATGTAACACCGGCGTGTTGGACCATTGAGGGGCGAGCGGTCCCCTAGGGGAGGGGGGGGGGACAGAGGGACGGTGACAATCTCATCCCCCATGTGGTTTACCGTTCGCACTGGATCGTTTTTGCAACTCAGTGTAATTGAAAAAAGTGATTGATGGGTAATGTTGAAAGATGAATGTAATATGTTAGAAGAAAAAAGTGGAATCAATTTAGAATATTTTTTTTGATAACTTATTCTTAGAGAAACTTTCTTAATGCTGTGTAAAAGATTCCTGTTATAATTTTCGTAAAGTTCTTAAGTTAATTAGAAAACTTGGGTAAATACGAGTAGGTATTGAACACTAAAATGAAGCATATAGATTAATTAGGATTAATATCTAAATAAAAAAAAAAAATGCATATTTTCAATTCAATCATTTTGCGCCTAAAAGCTAAGGACATGAATAAACACCTAAATAACAACAAAAAAAGATGAATTCACACCTTACTTATTATAGTTGCGTAACTTACAAAGTAAAATGTCTGAGCGGGGTGGAAAAAGGTTGTAACCCAAAAGAGGCCGGAAAAGGTCGTAACTGAAGTAAACTCGTAAATCAGGACAAATAACGCTTGCTCCAACGACCACTTGTCGGAGTGACTCTTTTTAATGGTCACCTAAATTTCCTAAAACTGTTAAACATACGTTGAACGCGTACCTAAAAATCTATTACATTATTTCGATATTTAAGGTCAAAGTCGGAGATCGAAGTCGGGGCAGACCCAGAAAAAGATGGCGGAATGACTTGGACGCCTTTTATAACAGCTGGCCTGAACATGCTCAGGAAAGAGAGGTGGAAAGAGATGGGAGAGGCCTTTGCCCAGCAGTGGGATCAAGAAGGCTAATACAAAAAAATTGAGGTCAGACTTTTACGTGTTATCACGAAAAGTTAGACAATGCCTTGATAGTCTATGCTGATTGCTGTGTCGAAAAAGTACGACCAATCAAGCTTGTGAGGGACCAGAAGGCTCTACCCCAGGGTCGATGCGTGTTTATTTTTTTATAGTCATAAGGTTGGTGTTTAAAACAGAACAAAAAGTAGATTAATTGCTTCCTATCCGGAAAAAGCTGGTCCGACCCCTATCACTTGTATTATATTTGTCTTTTAACTCTGGATACACAATTGAGAAGAATCCAAAATGTATGTAACCTTTGCGTGGTCTACCATATTGCGATGTGAGGATAACCGAAGCCGCAACTCCCATATAGATGTTAGTAATTAGTAATATCCATTCAACCACTGACCAAAGATAATAAATGTGCAAAAAACTTTTCCTCGTAAAATTGTTACGAAAACGAAGTTTAATTTGTATAGTTATTCCGAAACAACATCAAACAAAATTTAAACTGGTTTACATGAAATAACGAAATTTAATATCGGTGTTTGTAATTAGCTTCCATCTCAAGTAAATTAGGTTCAAGGTTACGTTTGTAGGCGATGTTTTCTGTTATGTTTGCAAATGTTGGCGGCTACAATAATGCCCGCTTTGGTAAAGTAATTAAAGGGTAGGCAAATGTTTATCTAGATTTAAGAAGCATTGTATATGATAATTACTTTTGAGATAAAATTAATCGATTGTATGTAATATCATGGCCAAGCAGAAATGGGCTAAAAGTCAATGTAGCTCGCGTTTGATTTTAAATGACATTCAATTTTATTGTTGAAAAACTCTTCACAGTCAATATAAATATAATGAGCCTTAGCTAATAACACGTTTGGAATTTAAATAAATAATAATATTTATTAGAAACGATAAATGTATAAAGTTTTTTAATTGTTAGATAGCTGGGTTAAAGTATGGACATGTAGTTATGATGTCAATTTATTTGTGCACAATATTTTATGGGATGAACCTACCTATGAAGCTGAATATCTTTCCCCAAGGAATATAACTTCAAATCTCAAAATTAAAATTCAACTTTTCATACAAAGTAGTCGGTCACGCGACAAGTTTGTATAAAAAGTTAAATTATAATTTTGAGATTTGAAGGTATGTTCCTTGGGAAAATATATTCAGTTTCATGGGTGGGTTCATCTCTTAAAATATTGGGCGCAATTAAATTTACACTCTTTATGAATCTATGTAGGGCTAAGTATGTTTTACGCCTTCAGTTATTGCCATAAAATAGTTCAACCTAAAAATATTTGATCTGCTGCGTACCTACTTCTTTAGGGAGAAATTGAATATAAATGATTATGTAACGTAGGAAGAACAGGTCTTACTTATAGCTGTAATCTATCGGTACAGTTTGTGACATCCACCTGAAACAAATAAAACGTATTTTAGCTTTATATAGGATAAACATGAGTTATGTAATTAAATTGTTGATATTCTACTAGTATAGAGGTGATTAGGCAAAGGCATGAAACGATTTGCTAAGTCAATAGACCTGATATTTGTTTTTAAATCAGTTCCTGAAAAAGAAAAATACTTCCCACATACAAACTGTCCTTAATAAGAGGGGAGTATTTCAATTTCAAACTCAAATTTCTTTATTTGTTATAGGTTTTTTGAAACATCTAATGACGTCAGCAACATCTATAATGTTGGCACTAGGTGGGATGCAAATCCGCCAGTTAATTAACAAACCATAGAACACCATAGTACACACACACCCTATCTACATACATTGTAATCAGATGACTGTATATAGAATACTCCCTCTCATTACTTATTCACTTGTCTCCGAAAATTATAACTACTTAATTTTAATTTATTAACATTCAGCCAGTGTTTCGTTGCTAAGCATGAATATTTACACGCCAATCTATCTCGAGCCTACAGCCATAAAAAGTTTACGAGGCACACTGCCAAGTTTCATTCATAATCATTAGCCCGGGGACATCCTTGTCTCGCTACCCGCTATCATTAACATGAAATGATGAATAAACAAAACTGAGGGCAAACAAATTGATATTCAGTTTGTTATAACACTGATTATCTAGAGATTTTTCCTCTTTGGTTTCCATCGTTTTAACTGCCAGGACCAATACAAAGAGTTTCTAATATTTAGAGACGTAATATCGGGCGAGCCAATCATGTCAACACCTTCAGTGATTTGATCAGTTTCGACCAATAGAAAGTCACCAATAGAAAGTTGCATAACATTTGGAGCAATCATAACTCCGAGACAAACCCCCTCGCATCTCAGCTAGTCGACAGAATTTGTTTCTTTAAGATTTACAAGTATTAGTGTTTGTAGAGTTCTATATATAAACTTTGTACCATTTTGGCATGTGTTATTTAAGGCACATGTATTATATAGTATAATCTATAGCAGGGTCCACTTTACAATTTTTTTTAACTTAAGAGTCGCTTATCGCTGGTACAATTACTCGACTGATAGAATAAATAATCTTGGTTTCACTTTTCGCCTTGGTCATTGTCACAGTTGCGTAAAAAGGTACTCGTACCAATGGAACCGCCAAAGCACCGATACCATTAATTCATAATCATTAGCACCCGGACTTGTTTGGCTGTCATTAAGGAGCCTGTGAATAATTGATGGCGAGACGCCATGTTGACGCGACGGGTTAATCCCAGTTTGATTGTTGGACCAATCCAATGGTAGCTATTTTCTGGCTTATAGTGTATAGGAGTTCATACATTTTATGCGAAAGCTATTGTGTCTGTTTGTCAACAACGTGGTAAAGACTTAGAAACGAATTATTCAAAGAAGGTGTTTTTTTGTAGTATCTTTGTAATACAATTCAATGATTGAATTATTTGTAATCACAAACTGTATATTTTTCTTAAACGCCCTGAAGCTTGCGTTAGTTTGTACTGTACTACAAGCTTCAGTGCCTTCCCTTTACTGCTACTACTGACTGTGTTACAACATGTTATAAAATATTATGTTCATCCTACACAGATTAGATCATCAGAAACTTTGGTATAGTGTTCCGAAGACGCTCGAGGGAATTCATTAAAACAAGACTAACAAATATTAAATATTTCGTGCAATTCTCAAATCCAGTTTACAAATAGTTCACGAACTTAAATAGTTTCGTCAAAATCATACAAGTAGGCATTATTAAACCTAATACTAACCATGGCCCAAGAAAACAAGGTCTAACAATTAGACCACGTGACTGACACAAGCCTACGTCATTTTGCGCTGTTCATCCTTGTCTATTACACGCATTCGACAAGGATGAACAGGCAAAATGACGTAGAAATGACGTAGGCTTGTGTCAGTCACGTGGTCTAATTGTTAGACCTTGTTTTCTTGGACCATGATACTAACCCAATAAGGTTGTAACTCCATTAAAATTTCTACTTTTGTTTGTACAGTCGTCAGCATTTTGTTTGGTTCACTAAATATATATGAAACAAAAAGTAAACACGCTCCTAATAATCAAAGTTTGACGCCGCGTTCCGCCATCTGGCCAAGATCGAACTACGACTATTGTTATTCAATAACACAACTTCACCATTACCAGACTACATGACGTCAAACTAGCGACGTGACGCCATTATTAATAAATAGCACTCAATATAAAAAAATATCGTCATAAAATTCGACATTATGGAAAGAATATCGTCATTTATTTTTCAGTGCGTAGAATATTGACGTGTGTTAGCATTTAGAATGAAAAGCAAAATATTAGTCCATAGATTAATTTTCAATTGCGTCCTAATTCTTTACTTATTCAAAATGCAATTGATGTAAATAACTTTATTTGTCAAAAAAAAAGTGTCTAAATATGAATAGTTAACAATTATCCACAAACCGAATTACCTTTAACTTCCGAAAATTACAGAATTATTTTTTTCATAAATATTTATTTCAACCAAAAAACGTTCACTGTTAGACAAAGCTCGTTGTAAAATATTACCTCTAATAAAATCCCCTTCCAGAACATAATGTTGAATTCTCTTAATGTTGAATTCTCAAAATGTTCTACTCTTCGACTAAATAGGCACTAGTATGCAGTCAGCCTCTCAAGCTATCGGCATTCTTCGAACCTAGGGGACGTCGGATCGATTCTGCTAAAATAACAATATAATTCTAGTGGCTACTTCTCCCTTCTACCTGTTAGTGAGGTGAGTCTCGATAATTCTGTTATCGATAAAAATAACCACTTTGATTGATCAGGAAGATCGTTGATTGATAAAGATTGTTCAAATACAGGCTCTAACAAAATTGCTCAATTAAATAAAACAAATTATATAATCGAACCTCAAGATGCTCTGACATAAAAAAAAGATCAATTTTTGAAAGGAAGTATTTCTTAGACTAAATCTAATATTCCGATTGTGTTGTTATGTAATAATTGTGAAGTAAATTACAGTTAATTTAAATACATGCCAACAAGCACAAGATTTAAAACGAAAACCTAAATTTTCCAAACATTTTTGCTGTTAAAAAGATTTAAAGCAATGTTATCGACAATTTATCAAGTTCATTGCAGCGCTAACCCCGCCTAGCGTTCCCGGGGGAATAGGTAAAATAGTGGCCGGCAATGGCCAGGAATTGTAAGAAAAGGTGGGATAGTGGCCACCATACATCACTATGAGAAAGATTTGTGAGAACCTCTAGTCGTTTGGTCGATAAATTTAAATTCATTTCTTAAACGCGAATCTTTATCACAGGTTACATTGTTCGAGGTACAATAGGGAAAATTATGGCGGATTTATTTCACTCCTACAAGAACGTTTTTAGAAATGGGCTTCGGTGGATTCCGGTGGACAAATAAAAGCGATTTATTCTGTTTGCTCTATTTTTTCAGTTTAAGTTGTTGAATAAAAAATATAATTTATCGCGAAGAGTGTTTAAATTGTAATAAAGTATGATTGAATAGAATAGACACCAAATACGTAGGTAATAAGTAAGAAATTTAATACAGAGCCCAAATTATATTTATCTTTAACTAGCTTTCCGCCTTTTTTTCCTTGTACTACTCTATCTTTGTGCTAAGTTTCATCAAAATCGGTTTAGTAGTTTTGGAGCCTATTCAATTTTTAGGAATATATTAGGTATTTTTTTACACCTTCTTCGGTTAAATTAATGGCGTGTTAGTAAGGATACCTAATTTAAAAAAATATAAAATTGCCTATATTACTCGAGGATAGCGTAGCTTCCCAACAGTGAAAGACTTTTTGAAATTGGTTAATTAGTTTCGAGCCTATTCAATGCAAACAAAACAACCAATCTTTCCTCTTCATAATATTAGTACCTATAGATATAGATAAGAAGAAAGAAACATGTTTCAGGCCGTTATAGAGGTAGTGCGAAAATCCGTGTACTGTACTGTCTTTTCGCACTTACCCTTCAGGTAACATCGCCGGTACCCGCCGACGGGGGCGCGGCCATAACCAAAATCAAAATTGATAAATCAGAGACGGAGCCCCTCAGGCGTCGTCTCCTTCACGATGTTTTTTAATATCAACGCGCTAGGCCGTGGTCCGAGGCTCCCTACAGCCGCCCCTAGACGTGTTGGTGTATGACTTTTGTTTGGGGTAGAGCCTTCCGCTCCCCCGCAATTCCGGTGAAGCTTGATTGGTCGTACTTTTTCAACACAAGCATAGGTCAATTAAAAAAAAATGTCTTTTCGCAAATAAAAAAAAAAATATTCGTCATAAACAAAAAACTCGCGTCAAGAGCTCTTCATCAGCAGGGTAAAAACTTTTAACTAGTAAGTACATCTCGCGAGCCCCATACTTTTACACGTGCCGTAAAGGACACATTACTCGTGAGTGCACACAATTTCTCCCGGTAATATCTCGGGACGCGTCTAAGGATATCATCCCGTCTGCGGATGACAGACGCTAGCCGTCAATCTGAAAGGGGTCTCATGTAAAGGGTTCTTGAGGAGCACTTTTTGCCGTAATATGTAAGCGTTGTACAATGTACAGGTTGCTTTATATTTAAAAAGTTGGGTGGGTACCTATAACAAATTTGAATTGAAAAATATCTAACTGCCACGTTTTGAAATTAAGTACAAGAAATAGGAAAGGCAGATGTGCGAATATCGTATAGAACAAAGTCAATTGAAAAATAAATAACTACATATTAAATACCGTTCCTATTAATACATATATATTTTTTATTCTGTGTATAAGGGCAGTAAGTAAGTTTAGTAAGTATTGTTAATTTTCTTAGATGAGCCTTATTGTCCAGCTATGGACATCTATGTCTTTCCCATACGATCAATCCTACATTGCCCACATTTCCCGTGAAATAAAAAAATATTTAGAAACGAAAATTTTCAATAAAATATAATTATTAATTATGGTTATAGAATGTAGGTAAATTCGGATTTAACTAAATTGATGTTTTTGTTCAATAAATTACTTTAAAAATATTGTTAAATATACTCCAGATTTTCAACCTCTTCAACTTGCGGCTGTAACTTTTTACGATTCCTGTCTTTACGCCATACCAACTCTTAGTTGAGCAGTAAAATAACTTTTATACGATGGAACCAAGTTGTGACATAATTTCGAAGAGTTTGCCAACTCGGAGGAGGCCGGGGCAAGCGGCGCGGTTAGGGTTGACTTGCAGCACTGTGGAATTGCTATGTCCCATCTAGGGGCTCGAGCCTACTCGAAATTAGGGTGAATAGGCCTTAGCTACCCAGTGCGGACTGGTCAACTTCACACACAACCTTTGAAGCAAGTGTGTGCAGGTTTCCTCACGATGTTTTCCTTCACCGTAAGAGCGTCGAATAAACGTACATATGAATTCGAAAATCGAAAACACATTGGTACATGCCGAGGCTTAAACCTGCGAACTTCAAAAACAAACATTTGTATTTATACGTACAAACAGAATAATGTCAATAACACTATTATATTTCTAAAAACATTAAGTGTAAGTACCTATAACGCAAAAAAACAAGCCGATCTCATCCCTAACCACAAGGAAGTTCAGAATCAATAGATCATAATAAATTTGGTCGAGGGCCTTCCCTCCCCCTCTTTTCATGTCTATAGAGTGGAGTAAATACCCCACCTGAAAAAGTATTATAAACATAAATAATGGCTCAACTTTCCTACATCGGCTCCTAAGTTTTAATAAGGTTTTATTACGCCATTTGCTCTTCTTTTTGAGAGCCGATTTATTGTTTTCATAAAATACAAGTTTGCCACTAAAAGTTTTTTGTAAAGAGACTTTTATTGTTATTATCTAAACTGTAAATTGTTAAGAAAAATTTTTTTACTATATTATAAAAAAAATATGGGGCTGATATATATTTTAAAAAAATATTCTTCGTTTAACATAACATGTTCAAACAAACAATACAATACAATACAAATATGCTTTATTGACACCCAAGGAAAACACAAAAGAAATAAATACATTAAATTTAAGATACAGAAGTCAAACAAACTGTATTTCATGTCTGATTTGTGGACAAATTGTGATTTTTTTGTTAAAAATAATCAAAATTAATATTTTTGAATCAAATTACCCCAAAAATAAAAGATTGTGTGCAGTTTTCGTTGTCGTTTCTTATTTTTATTTAAGCGCATAAACATAATATTTTAGCGAAATGAAACAAAAAAATTTAACGAGTTTCATAGCAATCTGAAAAATTCTCTCAGCTGCACTCCTTAAAATTCTTCATCAAATACCGACTTTATTAAATTTTCTTAATGCATATTGCATGAATTCCACACCACCCTTCGCATTAGCCTGGCGAAATAAATTATAAAATATTGTTATGGCTTCATAATTTTGCGTAGAAAGCCTTCGGAACACCAGTCAATATTAGAGGCTTTGGTATTTCGCAATTGCCAATAAGAAAGGCTTTAGTGATCACTGAAATTTATTTGTAAACGTCTTCCTGGCTTTTCTTTGTAAGTTAGTGTTATAGTCTTTAGATTTTATCGAGAATTTTGCTTTCAATTGCACTTTTGTTGAAATATTTGATTTTTTAATATACAGGAATAAAAATTAGGTTGCTATAATTTATTTTTCTTGTTGTTTTAATCAGTTTTCATTTAACTTTGTTATATAGGATATCACCATAAATATGGAAAAATTAATTGGAAAGTGTTCATCACATTTTAATACCATCTTAAAAAGACAATAAATTTATCTAAAACAATTATTTATTCTCTGATAGAGATTTTCTTGGATATCACGAAGAAATTCAACAGTAAGCTTACTTACTTATTATCCAATATACTAAACGCACCTGAATCTCATCTGAAAATATGATATTGTTCATAAATAACCAACATCTCTATCTATAGAAAACAAAAAGCTTAATTTAAACATCTACGTCCGCCTTTCACGTTTCCAGCCAGTCACTACAACCGTCTCTATTGCACGGCGGAACCTACTTCGACTTAATTAGACAAACACAATGGCGGCCATTGCTGCTAAAACAAAAGCGCCACTAAAGCATTCCAAACAGACAGCACGGGCAATATTTCAAATGGCGCGTTTTGTTGGACTCGTGCAAAATTAAAAATGACACCTCGAAACATAACACAAAGCGGTCCGTGGCACTCAACACCTGGCTCTTCTCAAAAACGTGGACAAGCGGGTATAATTCACGCGTCATGGTTCGGCACATAATGGGACAAGACGAATAAATATCTAGGGAATTTTCTGAAGGGAGAGGAGAATCGAATGTTTCCGAAGAAGATGTCAATGACATTAGTAACGTGTTTTAAAAATGTTAATTGTTGTATTTTTTTGTTAGCCTGTTAAATCTAATTCCTGCGATATCAAATAATAATAATTATGCATGCTTCCGATGTAAGTTTCCGATTTTAGATTTATGCATGCTTTAAATTACCACAACCTAACCTAATAAGCGGACTTATTAGGTTCACAAATGGAATGAATAGCACGTTCCATTTAAGTAATTTTCTAACATTTCTAAGCACACAATTTAAGTACCAAAGTTTAAATCCTAATAGTGATAATTGTAAACCTTAAGTCTTAAATTTTAAATGATTTTCATACCAAAAAACACAAACGATGTCCTCACCAAAACTCTACAATATTGTAACAAGATTTTCACGCCCCTTTGTCACGTACCCACCATTTCCCGCACAACACATTCCGCGGTACCCTAGAATACAGTAAAAAAAAAAAACAAAAAAAAACGACGACATTAGGCAAACAAAAGGAAGCCGAGGGGGTCATAACTCGGGGCACATTTTCCTTTGTCAGTGTGACGCGCCAAATCCGCCGGTGACGTGGTATTATTTACGGTTATGGATGCGAAAAATCGGTTGCTGTACCCCTGAATACCTGTACCGGCGGGTGGTAACCGTCATATTGTCTTGTGTGTACGGCATATATAATGAATGTACCTATATATTCAACGTTTGTATAACATTATTGAAGTTAGCTCGACTGAAACGACCAGTCGGAAAGCATTCAAACATGGTACAATGCTAATTGTTACATTTAAAATTATTGTAAAAACTGAGCCGAATGAGTTTTTCGAGCATTAAAATTGAAAACAGAATTAATAAAATAAACGAGAAAAATTTAATCATTGGTTGCAATCGTCAATTTAAACACGCAAAAGAAGGGTAAATTTTCCCCCAATACATTTGTGTTTGAGCGCTTTCTGTCTAGATATCCATTTGCATAATTGTGTATTCAGCTGTTTTTAAATGTATACCTATCAGCTGTTAGCCTCCGTTAAGTGGAGGTTAGATTGCCTAGTAAAATGACCCATATTAACCATAAAAAAAATATTAACTGTGTGTGGCTCCATGAATCCTGTTATCGAATTTTTCCCTCGAAAATTCTTGTCAACAGCTACCCAACTCAATGTACAGGTAACTTCCAAATCTTACAGCGGTACCCCAAACCCCGGCGAAATTCCCGCACCTATATGGGAAACTTTTCAAAACTCCGCACGTTGGGAATACTCTGCTAACTTCACAAATGCGGCGCCCCACCCGCCTTTGTTGTATCAGCTTAAAAACTCCGTCCAAAGGTAAGTTTAAGGCTTAGCCTGACACTTGTTTATCCCCTCCAAACAAAGTTTGGTGAAAAAACGCGACAAGTGAGATCCTTTTCCAACTTCTAGGTTCCGTGGCTGGAATAGTGAATCGGCGAGCGTACACGTACTAACAATGTTCGGAGATTTTTTTTAAAACATTGAGCACAATACTGTGTTGGATAGGACGGTAGGACATAACAAGAAATTATTACAGTAAACTTGATTATGAAATAGCGGAGGTTTCCAAAAATAAAATTTATATCACTTTAAAAATTGTTCTTAAATGACGATAAAATATAATTTAGTTAGATTTTATCACATTTCCAAGGAATTAATCTAAACTAGCCGCAGGCAGTTTATAAGTTAAAAATTAACCACATATTTATTGTTGTGCACTGACTGTATTTCTTGTTATTATTAGTGTACAATAGTGTACAATAAATAGTAAGTAGTAAGTAGTAAGTAACTCTTTATTGCTTAGAGTAAAGTTAATTTATATTATAATTATTTTTAAATCATTATTTATAATTAAGCAATTTCTTGCTCACAATACCAATCCACGTAAATTCATAACAAGGTTTTCGTAAAACAAAATAAATTAGCAAGCAATATTATAAACAGAACTCTCATTGCCTTCGCAGAACTTTTAACAGCCCACTTTTTTCATATTCGTTAGGCCCAACTTGGCTCTTAAATATTACGAAGAAGTTACGAGCTGCGAAGTTTCGAAGCAACCAATAAAAACTTCGAGTGTCAAAATCTACGGCAATGGATCCTGCGGTACACCCCCGGCTTAAGAAGATTGATCATTTTTTATCTTAGTTTAATTTTTTAATTTATTTCCGGCCGCAGCTGCATTTGGGTTTTTCGTCGTGAAATGTTTATGATTGCGTAATTTTAAAAATTGGTTTATGGTTTTGGATACGAGATCAATGAGCTAATGCGTAAAAAAACACCATTTACTGAAAGACTTGTAAATCAAACTACTTTGAAGTAATCACGGCTTTTGTGAGGAGCAAACTATTAAGTAAAGGTAAGTTAAGTAGGTAGGTAGGTTTTTAGGTAATGGTCTTTTAAATGTAACAATTAGTTATACTTCCTAGTGGAAATATTTCACTGTAAATTTATAACACAATTTTTAGTAAAGTAATAAAACCTGCAATGTTAGTCTACATAACACCAATAGCAGCGTCGTTATACATATTTTTAAAATAAATTTAAAAATTCTAGTTTTAAGCTACTTCCGCTTCATACTAACGTCATATTTTAATAACAAGGAATTAAGTAGATATTCTTGTTTATAATGATATTAAATATCTAAATCACTAAGTTTTACTTTTTCAGTATGGCTATGAAGATTATTAAAAAAAAACACAGGTTTCGACATTGGAAATTAATCTGTAATGTGAAAATTACTGACCTATTATGTTTCAGGTACAAGTTAAAAGCTACAGGGCAAACTAGAGAAATTTTTAACAGAATTATGATAGTATTCTAAATTTGAAAAAAAAACTTTTTTTGAATTTTTAAATCACTTCGTTATAATGAAAATATTTTTTTGGCAACAAAATTTTTACCACATGTAACCCGATAACTATTTTGAAGATTGTAGCTTTATTGCGCGTTCACGTAGTATTAATATGAAACAAAATATTGTTGGTAGTTTGCAGCGACGAAATAATATAAGAGGGAATTCCAAAGCCGCGGAATTTAATTATTTCCAACGAGTTGTCGGAAAAGCCTCGAGAGCGAAATAAATTTTGGCTCTCTCACTAAACACCGTGATTTGTTGAAAACAATGCGATGGTAATTAGCATTTGAGGGGGCTGATATTAGTGCTATGGCATACTAAATCAGAAGGGGCTCTGCTCTGAGGACGCTATCGTAATAAATAGATTAAAATATAATGCTACTTAATTTTCATTTAATACAAAATTATTCAGTGTGCCTTTACACAAAGGCCCTTTTTGAGCAAAGTATTTTGATAAATAATCTTCATGTTCATGATGATAATTTTTAAGTAATTTATATTTATGATTGGAAATTATTAGAAGGATTGCAATAACTTACTTTGTGAGAATTTTATGCTAGTTTTTGTAAGATTTTTGTTCTTATTTGACTTTATTAAGACTAAGTGAAATATTGAACTTTCCATTGGTAAGTATAAAAAATAAGAATAAAAAAGAATGAGAAAATGAAATATTATATCGTGAACCGTCGTAATTCGTCTTAAAAAAGATAATTTTCTTAAAATTCAATCATATATTAGAGGTTACACGAAGCAAAAGGCAATAAGTGAAATTCGATCAGAATACACGTCTCTCTTTCGCTCGTCTTTTAAAAACAGGATCGAATAATCGTATTTCGGTGAGCCATATATTAGGATTTATTACGCTAGTGAATGGTCTTATAGGCTGTGTGTTAGTGCCGCGCCATTGATTCGGCTGGGGTTACAATGATCAGAAAATCGATTCGGTAGGTACTTCGTCGGCGAGACATCGAGATATATCAGAGTCGGAAACATTCTTGAAGTAAACAAAGCAGTGGGCAGTATTCTGGGATTCTACTTACGGTAAAATTTTCATAATTGTTTTTAAAAAATATTCAAATAGTGTGTTGTTTTCCTGAAATATCTTTACAGATAAAGGAATTCTGGGAAATTGAATATTATACCCCTATTTTGTATCACAAATTTTCCACGGCATGCTGTTACTACGACTGTTTTCGTAGGAAAAATTATAACCTGTTTGTGTTTATACAATTGCTTGCTTATCGAGTTAACCGTTATCTGGTGTCTTAGGCTTCCGACAATTAATCTACAATAATTAATCTATCCTTTGCCAAGAAATTGAATATAAGTAATAATACTGGGCAAACACGAAGTAGATCATAGACACGAAGTAGATTAACGTTATTTCTAAAAAAAAATCATCTAGCGATTATAATTTTCATCAAGTTGTCTTTCTGCCAGAATCAAGGCAAGTGTCACGCCCCCAGTCTAGAGCGAGCGGTCCTTAAGTACTCTTGCGACTTATTTATTATTTTGTCGAGTCTCGGCAGACGGAAAGGGGAACAGATAGATACTAGGAAAAGTCAAGGCTATTTTGGAATAAAACATTCTTTTGTTCTCTGCTAGGAAGAATATTGTATAACAATTGAATACTATAAGCAGCGTTCTAAATATAATTGAAGAGGTTACTGTTAGTGGTTCATATTATGGCCACGAAGTGCTACGGCATAGTAGGCTACGGTTTTGCTACGATTCTTGTAGTAACATAGTTAATAACATATGAAGATTTTTGAATCTAATTTCAATATATTTTTTTAATTTAGTTTCAATATTAAAATATCAGTAGAAGTGTAGAAAATATTAGTTAGCTTATTGAGAGTACAGTCGTATTTATGTCATTTGAGAAGTCATTTTTATAGCTAGCTGTCCCCACGCCCACGGCTACGCTTGCGTTGTTTTCTACGACCGACTTTTATTTAATTTTATTTTTTACTGAGGTAAAAAGTATCTAAGATGTTGACTTTTGCATAAGGTACCATTATGCAAAATTTCATTTCAATTGGTGCAACGGTTCCGGAGATTAGCGTGTACAAACAGACAGACAGACAGACGGACATTTAATTCAAAACTTTATTTTATTCAAAACTTTTTTTTTTCCGCTACACTCCCTTTATCACCTACAATACCTACTATTACACCCTGTTACATTTTCCTAAATAACAGCATCTCATCCAAATCCATAATGCCATAGCAACGCTCCTAAAACGATTCCCTGTCGAACATCGCCCGAGATAAATGCGGTCGTATGTCACGGTACGCACTCTCAAGGTGAGAGGCGCGAGTTCGATCGCGAGTCGCGTACGGATTTCCTTGCTCCTGCCACATCTGAATGTGTGACTCATGTTGGATCGTAAATACTGTGGATATGTGATACAAATTTGTTGTGATTCGCGAATTAAAATATGAAGGCAACTACAACTCAGTAACTCGCTCTCTAGTTATAACGTATTTACAACGGTCTTAACGCGATATTTTTAAAAGGTATTTATTTATATCTATCGTACGAAATAATGTGTACTAAGCACGAAAGCCTCAAACAATCACTCAATAGTTTTTTTAATGTCTTAATTTTTTTATGCTATTATCTTTTTATTTTACTGTATCGAATCATAGGCCCAAGGAATAACTTGCAAAAATCCCTTTGCGCGACTAATGTCCAAAATAAAAAATGTCTAACGAAGAATTTCATCCAACACGAATTTTGTCCAACACGAATTTTGTCCAACACGAATTTAGTCAAACACTAATTTAGTCCAACACTAATTTAGTCCAACACTAATTTGACCAATCAAATAATAAACAAATAACGTCTAAACCCTCACGAGCGTTTCGGCAGATCCGGGATACGGCAGATTATGTCGCATCTGTTGAAATCCTTAGTCTTAAATTCAAAAATGTGTAAAATTAAGGTAACTACAATTTATGAGTATTTTTGTGGAGAGTGCCAAATACTGGATTGGACACAATGGTATAATTTAAATTTGTAATTGTTTAACAGTACATATTTACTTACATAGTTAATAATATGATGTGATGTATTGTTTGTGGGTACTTTGATTAACGATTCTTTCTGTTTCCGATATATAAATAATAAATATGTGGGGACATCTTACACACGGCCATCTGACCCTACATAGGTATAAAATGGGCACTACATATCTCGTTTACTACCATTCAACCCTACCACTGCTATATTTGAATGTGTATTAGTGGTGTATAAGATTTATCTCGGGGCACGACAGCAGTCGTCGATTTATATGCGAGGGTGCGTACTGCGTAGCGGACACAGAGTGCTATCAATGTGTCTGGATAATGCTTTTTCAGATTTACTTTACATTATGTTATACATTTTTATTTGTTTGTTTGTTAACACTTTATTGCACATGAAAACATAATAGAACACACTATAATGACTTTGTACTTTTTAGTATTTTATAGATTTTATTGTAGTTAAAATACATATATATTTTACCACAAAACACCTGATTTTATAAAAAAATGTATACACTTTTCCGCTTTTCACGTAACTTAAAGAAAATTACGTTGAAAGTGGCTTCAGCCTAATACTCTGCAATTTATTTCTTCATGCAGTAATAAAATTAAGCACGTAATATGTGTATTACGGTAAAATTACCCATAAAGTGCATTTTTCTACCCCAAATGACGCCATAGGCCACGATTCTGGATGATAAATTTACATAACCTAAAATGTTGTATCCTGTCGTGTATAAAATCTCGTTTATTTTGTCTATAGTAAAGTATTTTTACTTACTTGCTCATAAAATAGGATTTTTTAAACTTCTTATATCACATAATACTTAGCTTAATGCTGGCGTATTATTCAACTTTTTTTAATGACCTCCGTGACCTGTGACGCTATTGCGTTCGTTAAATTAAAAAAAGCTACATAACTTTCTTCGTAAATAAGTTAACGATTTAACCTACTTTTTACAAAGTATCTAAATTAAGTATTCACACGATTTTCTCATCAAGATAAAAATCTTGTGTACATTTTTAAAAACGCTAAAATGACTCGTCTACGCTGATCCAATTTAGAAGCCTCTCGATAAATTGAGGAGATGTTGATTTTATTATATCTCCTCGATAAGCCTGTCAGAGCCTCTAATTACCATATTTTTTTAGCATTTTGATCAAAGGCCAAGCTTTGAAAGTAGACGCTGAAAATTGTTTACACTTGTTATATAAAGGAGACTCTTCAAATACGAGTACGTCTAAATAGGTACCTATATATAATTTATTTGAGTTGAGATCGTCTACTTGAAAAGATAATTACCATGTTTATATTCTACTAAATAGTGCTCTTTTATTCCATTAGAGAGACGCGGGCTTAAGCCGTGCCACGTACTAATGTGTTTTTTTTTCGAATTCAGATGTTGCGTTTGTGAGGCGTTTTTATAGTGAAGTAAAATATTGTGAGAATGTCTTTGCCTTGTCTCTGGATATTGTATACTAGCTGTCTGCCAACGGCTACGCCCGCGTTGTTTTTCGATTTTCAACTATCCCACGGGAACTTTTTAATTTTTCGCGATTAAAAGTATCCAAGATGTTGATCGGGGATATAAGGTACCACCATGCAAAATTTCATTTAAATCGGTCCAACAGTTTCGGAAATTAGCCCGTACAAACAGACAAACAGATAAACAGACAAACAAAGAAACAAAAAAAATTGAAAAAATGTAATAAAAAAATATGTTCTATAAGTATCACTTTTAACATCTCCCTGACTTTTTTTAGCACTTTTTTTCTTTGTACAGATTTTTGACCCCTACAGTTTTATTATATAGATGTTAATGTATACTAGCTCCCTGACACCCATAGTTCAGCCTCATTACCATCATTAGCAGCCTGCGGCAGTCCACTGCTGGACATATGCCTCTCCCTAGGGGCGTTATTTGGACCTCAGTTCGGCCGCAGGCATTCACTTGCTGCCAGCCACTTTTCGCAGATCGTCACTCCATCTAGCCGAGGGACGTCCTACACTCCGTTTTCCGTGGTCTCCACTGCAGAACCCGCTTACTGCAGCGATTATCAACAGGCTCTGCCTAGTCTGAGTGATATGTCCTCACATAGTCAAGTCTTCAGTTTCAACGAAATACCGGCAAAACTCATTTCTTTTGCGTATGAGCAGTAATTTCAATAGGTTATGCCAGGACTTGGACTTTGACCTCTTTAATACTGGTTCCGATTCGGCAAGACGCTTATTAAACGGAAGGTTTTTCCTAGCCGAGCATTAGTCTGTATGCGATGTACGTTTTGCCTTTGAGTGTTGACATTTTTTTTATTTACATGTTCTGTAACCTATGTGTGGAGACCTGTAATTGGCTTTCTGTTGCTATTGTATGTTTCATAATATATGTTAGCATAGCTGTTGGTCTTCCTTGTATTAATAAATAAATAAATAATTATTTTTTTACTAGCTTTCCGCCCGCAGCTCCGCCCGCGTTAACCGTTTTTCCTGTGAGAATGAGCAGAGCCTATGTTACTTTCCATCCTTTCTATTAACTTTATGCCGATAATCAAGTCGATCGGTTGCTTAGTTAGGGCGTGAAGGAAGGACAAACAAACAAGCACACTTTCGCATTAGTATTGATATTCATTTATTGGTCGACTAGTACCTGTACTTTACTAGCACTGGTTTATTGGTATATCTGTGATTGGAAGTGTTTAGCGCGGTAATCCGGGCGGGTACGGCGCGGTGGCTGTGATAAATTACAAACCGCTACCGGCGGCGGCGGCGGGCGGTTACACGCAGGCGCGATTACGACTTCACTGAGGTTTGGCATTAGTATTGCAATAGTAACAAACTATCAATAGTTTAGCTAGTTGAGTTTTTATTTATCTCATACTAGCTTCCCGTCGCGGCTCCGCTCGCGTTGATAGTTTTTCCCGTGGGAATGAGGAATTTTCAGCGGTAAAAGTTAGCCTATGTTCTTCCGCAAGGTCTATTCTATCTTTGTGCCAACTCCGCCCGCTTTATAATTTTTTCCCGTGGGATTGAGAAAATTTCCCGCGGTAAATTGTAGCCTATGTTCTTTCCTAAGGTCTATTCTAACTTTGTGCCAAGTTTCACCAAAATCGGTTCAGTAGTTTCGGAGCATTTTCAATTATTAGGAATATTTTACGTATTTTTTTTACACCTTGGGTTACATTATTGAAGTTTTAGCAAGGAACCCTAATTTTTTTGAAAATAAAATATAGCCTATGTTACTCAGGGTAAATGTAGCTTCCCAACAGTGAAATAATTTTTGAAATCGGTTCAGCAGTTTCGGAGCCTATTCGATGCAAACAAACAAACAAACAAACAAACAAACAAACAAACAAACAAACAAAAAAACAAACAATCAAACCTTTCCTCTTTATAATTTATCTCATACTACAAGATTGCATGCACACGTTTTTACAATAGTATAAAAAGGACATCCGTAGTACGATCGTCAATACGAGCATGTATAAAAATAAAAATTAAGTATATTAAAGTTTGTTAATGTCAAAGAAATAATAAAACAAAATATGTATGTCAAAAATAATTACCATAATGGTAAATAGTATCGATAGTGTCGCGGGAAGCCCGCACGTGTGCATCTGGATTGAGGGCCCAAGTTATTTAATCACCACAGTTTCAATTTATGTTTAAGAAATTCGTGACCCTGTGCTTCATGTTTTTACTATTCTTTATTAAATCCCCTATAAATCTCAAATCGTTTCGTAAACTTTTAAAAAATGGGCCCTAAATCCAGATGCACACGCCGGATGAGGGCAGCGCAGGGCCGATCGTTGTATAGATCTTTGGGGCCTGGGAGGCCTGTGTCCAGCAGTGGACGACTACGGGTTAAAATGATAAATGAGTATAGTGAACCTTGATAAAGTCGATAGATCGATACTACTATCGAAACTATTTATAGCATTATCCTGTCTTTAGCATAGAATAGAATAGAATATACTTTATTGCACACTAGAAATAAGAGAATCGGTAAATTCACAAAAAAAGAACGAAAGTGTATATGTAGGCGGCATCTTTAATCTATATATATATAAATGAAACCCGTTTTCCGTTGTCACGGCATAACATGAAAACGGCTTGACCGATTTGGCTGATTTTTTTTTAAATGTTCGTTGAAGTCCAAGGATGGTTCATACGGAGAAAAATTAAAAAAAAACCTCATTCCCACGGGAAAAATGTTTAACGCGGGCGGAGCCGCGGGGCGGAAAGCTAGTTTTAAATAAATAACCGTTATAAAATATTTCTATGTATTAGTAAAAATATTTTATTATATTATAAGAGGATTAAACTTATACTAGTCTCAAATACTTATTAGCATCAATTATCTATCAACTTAGTTTTGAAAATATAATATTTGTAAGAACAAAGGAAACAGAAAATAAATTTCAAGTTGAGGCCTAACCAAAACCACCTCAATCGCTTTCAAATTTCCTTATAAATTAAACATAAAATGTTTTAGAAAATTAATTAAGTCTGGTCTCAAAGTTAACCTCAACTTATTAAGATGCAGGATCGCAACAGATGCTTCAAAAGGGAACTTTTATAAATTAGTATAATATTCAATCTTGTCCAAAGAGTCAGTTTGTCAGTTACCAAGTTTATCACAAACTTGAGAATTTTTAGACTTGACTAATTTCGGAACCGGTTCGTTTCTAATTTTGGTCGGTTCAGCAAGTTCGGTTAACTTTCTTGGGAAATACTTTGTGATGTTTCAAACTGTTGCGTTTAAACCTTTCAAGTTTAGCTGCGTGATGGCAGTGTTTTGATCAGTAAGTACTTTGTGGCGGACTTTGATTATTTTCTCTATTCCTGAGAAACAAAAATAATACGTAGAGTACCTAAAATATAATAAAAAAAACACGCAGACATACATTTATCCTGATTTACCGCAATGCTTTTTATGCATAACTAGCTTTCCGCCGCGGCTCCGCCCGCGTTAACAGTTTTTCCCGTGGGAATGAGGCATTTTTCCGCAATAAAAGGTAGCTTATGTTACTCAAGGTGAATGTATCTTTCTAACGGTAAAAGAATCTTTGAAATCGGTTCAGTAGTTTTTGAGTATTTTTTTTTCAATACAGATATACACACAAAAATACAAATCTTTCCTCTTTATAATATTAGTATAAAAAAATATCGGCACACTGTGGGTTGTAATTTATACAACTTGCGAGAAAAGGAACTATGTACCTATTTTCTCACTTTTTTTGTATAACTACATCACTGTCTACCATCAAGCAGATTGTATAGTGAGTGTTGGTTTGAAATGGACGACCTACAACCTAAATAATAATATTACAAAAAATCTCAAAGTTAAGAAATAACAAGACCAGTGAAGCTTGATCCGTCGTACTTTTCCGACGTAAGCTTAAGTCAATAAAATAAAAAATAACAAGCGTAAAAATAACAATAAAAAACAAAAATGGCTGAACAAGTAGTAAAAACTTCTTCAAAATATATCAAGTACCTACCAAAACCGCTGACGTTCGCAATCAAAATTTTTTACCTTTCTTGATTTACAAAAACCAAAATAACAAATTGGGTCGACCGCCTTGCGCGGACGTCGCTACACGGGCACCTCAACTTTCTAAATCCTAATAAGCCCCGCAAGAGTTTCCTAATTAAGTTTATATTCGCCAGCTGTATCGTCCTTTGTTTCATTACGCGTTTTGTGCAAAATTTTGAAGTACGGTCGCAACTCCTGAGGTTCCTGCCCCCACCGTCTTCGGCTACCTCACCCCCTCTTTCGCATTTTATCATTAAAATTTTGATACTTTTGCAGTTAGTAGTGTTGTCATGCAAAACTGATATTTGAAAGGATTTGTAAATTTTCCAACAAATTAGAAAATAATAGAATAAACAATTTTCAAAAAGGAAAAATGCATTGTTTTTAGAAACATGAATATTTATTAGCTGTCCGCCCGCGGCTATACGCCCGAGTTGTTTTTTTTTTTTTCTTTTTTTTTACCTTTTAAACCTTCCCTGGACTTCCACGAATATTTCAAGACCAAAATTAGCCACATCGGTTCAGCCGTTCTCGAGTTTTAGCGAGACTAACGAACAGCAATCCATTTTTATATATAAGAAGATATGTGCTTGAATGTTCTTTGATTTTTAATCTGCAATCTTATGTATCGTATATTATGATACTCGATATCTAATGAGTATTTAAGTTATCACCGTTCGCTTACGCATCAAAAGCGTCACGGAAAAGATTCACTAGCAAATTATGATATGATGGCAAGCTCACTTAGTATGTAACGCAAATTAGTCTGCGTGACATGCGAACGTAGGAAGCTTTTCTAAACCCTAGGCACTGAGATCGCATCCATCTTGATACAGCTTTCATAAGACGCGACGCAATAAAATACGGAAAATGGTACGACAAATACAAATCCAAACACATATTTTCCATCCTCAGAGACCGGACGCGACGCCGCACAAATAGAATCTCGCGAGCGATATTTGAGAAAATATCAAAAAAGATTCCGCACGGATTTGTTTCATTGCTCTTTTCGCTTTGGACACCGAGGTAGCTCACTCAAGGGGGCGAGAAATGGGCAGTATACGCACTGAAAAGGACGGTGGTAGAGACGTTTAGTGGTAAGGAATTACGATGGGTCGTCCCCTAACAGAAGGTCTTATTGAAAGTAATGCCACAGTATGTGATTGTAAACATAATGCAATGGACGCTAATAACTGCGGGACCCAGATTTGTTTTCCTTTTAGATGATACAAAAAATGTACATTCTGGAACATACAGGTTTGGTAGGTGATGTTTACATTCTCGTAAATCGGACTTAAATTTTATAACAATAAAAAAGAGAATAAAAATATTGTCCCGTAAAATGTACTTCTAAATAGCTTCGGAAATGTAGGACTATAAGGTTAGCACTGGTTTCCGTGCTACCTCAATCATGTAGAGAATTCCTGGAACCTCTTTGCTACCTGAAATCTGAGGTACACCGTAAAGCACCAGTTGTGAGCTTCCTATTACATACAGCTACCTAGATAACCTAAATAGGTTAGTAGTATAGGTCCCACTGGAGAAAACCACAAGTATTGCTCAGTGGTAAGCTGAATATCTACTGCTTAAAACGATGACGATTTATACTAGCTATTCACTACATAGTATAAAACAAAGTCGCTTTCTCTGTCCCTATGTCCCTCCCTTTGTACGCTTAAATCTTTAAAACTACGCAACGGATTTTGATGCGGTTTTTTTAATAGATAGAGTGATTCAAGAGGAAGGTTTATATGTATAATACATGCATAATATACTTAAGGATAACCCACAATAACCATTTTCCCGTGCGGAGCCGGGGCGGGTCGCTAGTATTCAATAATTATCTTTCTGTTACTGCTTGCATGCAATCCATTTATCAAAAAAGAGATAGTCACATATAGATCTGAAAAAAGTTTTATGATATTTTGGTTGCTTACGACCGAGAAAGATTTTGTCAATACCTATCTCATCTAACTTTTTCAGCGCAGATGTAATCCTGGTTACATAGGTTCTTGAATTACTTCAACAAGAATATTGCGAAAGAAAATATTAATGTAAGCTGATGGTCCAAAATTCAATACAAAAAGTCTGCTTTGAAAAAGGTTACCAGTTACGCAGAACAGCAGAACCACATGTGACATTTAAAAATGTATTCATAATCGTCAGCACAAAAACAAATTTTATCTACAAACAAAGACAGCAGCATAAATTAATAAAAAAAGCAAACGTGCTTGAAAATGGACCGCTGATATTGAATTATGCAGTCGACAAATACTCGATGTCATTTATAAAATTTACGCTAAAAAACTGAAATAACAACACGCTTGTCCAAGCGCGGCAGGTTGGCAACACTGCCTACTGGTACTTTTATTTTACATTTGAATGTTATTCAATAGAAAGTAAGTTTATGCTTTAGTTGTTGTAGCATATGATAGGCATTGTACGCTATCAGGAAAAAATATCGAATAGCTGTGAACGCGACAATACTCGTAGTAAAATTACATAATTCATAGTAGTTCTTTTGCTTTTTGACACTTCCTCGAACCTCTCGCTATTCTTTAGTAATCATGCGGCAGGGTCACTATGTAATACGTGAGAAAATGTTAAACGTGACAAAAGACATAATTACTATAACGCTTATGTGACGACTGTCATCTTCTCGATCCTCTTACATTTTTTAGTTGCCCTTCTGATGAACTAGTATATCGACCTACTAAACGGTAGAAACATGTACCTATATAATATATTTGCTCAATGTTGCAGCTGCCGTTGGGTCGGCCCTATATTATCTCGTTCCAGCAAATAGCCCTTAATGTGCCACATTATGGGAACTAATGTAAATGTGTTTGTTCACCATTTATTCCTAGAGCCACTCGCATTTTATGTCCGTTTTTACTTTGTGCTGTGTTTATTACTCTAACAAAATGGATTATTGTCAAAATGTCAAATTCACCCAGTTTTAGGGTAGGATATAATGAGTTATTAACGACTAGCGGAGAGCGTCGGTGGCCAAGAGGCTAGGCCCGTTGACTTCTATTCGGAAGATCGCGAGTTCGAACCTCGGCACGTACCAATGTGTTTTCGATTTTCGAATTCATATGTACGTTCATTCGACGCTCTTACGGTGAAGCAAAGCATCGTGAGGAAACCTGCATACACTTGCGAAGTAATTCAAAGGTTGTGTGTGAAGTTAACTAACCCGCACTGGGCCAGCGTGGTCGACTAAGGCCTATTCACCCTGATTTCAGGGTAGGCTCGAGCCTCTCGGTGAGGACATATATATGAGCTGTTAATAATGAACGACTAGCGACCCGCCCCGACTTCGCACGGGAAAATAGTTATTCTGGGTTATCGCTAAGTATACATTATTTTCAAACGAACAAACACAACATTACAAATATTATTAACAAACATTATCCCTAAGTACATGTATTTATACATAATATAAACTTTCCTCTTTAATTACTATCTATTAAAAAAAAATCATCAAAATCCGTTGTATAGTAATAAATATCTAAGCATGCATATGGCCGGACAGACAGCAACAGCGACTTTGTTTTATGCTATGTAGTGATAGTGTAAATTTTGGATTTTTTTAAAGATTTGTTTTGGTATATTAAATATAGTACCTAGTATTTTTAAGTTGTATAATTGTATAGTATTATAGTATCTATAGGCATTGTTGCCTGAATATAAATAAATGAATAAAGTTTTAGCAATATGATAGATTAATCACAACAACAGTTTTGACAACTTACGTTTTAGTGATTTCTCACTCCCACTAGTTTATGAGAAGTGAAATTCTGTCATATCGTTAATCAAAATACCAATAAATTGTAAACCTTATTACGGTGACCGTAAAACTAAATTACGAATTATGGTGCTGTGTCAGCTTTATGTACCTGTAACAAATAAAGAAATATATTAGGAAAGTATGTAGTATTTTGTTATGTTTGACAGTATGTAATTAATTACACAGTTTTTTATAGTATGAAAAATAAACGACAAAGAAAAAGGAGACGATTGAGAGGATTTACTTCATGATTACTTTTTTAAATTATATTAAATAACGACTATACTATAATAAATATAAAACGCATATGAAACAGTTTCTCGCATAATGACACATATTGAGTACCTATGCGAAATGACATATACACAATTATATACACATAGATATAATTGGTACCTATAAAATACAAATAACACCATTACGTTTGCACCAAACACAAATTTATTTAGATTTCTGACATAAAGGTGATTTCACACTGGTATGTGGTTTGTGGTTGCTTACACTTTTCACGGGCTCGAGAAAAGGCTATTATGATGAATGGTGTGGAGGGGTGACCGAATGTATTTAAATGGTGTTAGTACGGAGATATTTCAGTGTTTCCAAAATCATCTCTACCTAGTATAGCTTTGTCAGATGGTTTTGCTCGCTTCTCTCCCTCGGGGAACACTTTCTGTATGATATGATACATAATATTATGAACAGATTTTCATTCTTGCTATAACATTTTTCAGGACCAAAGCAGCAACATATAATTATTTTGACACTAGCTGTCCGCCCGCAGCTACGCCCGCGTTGTTTTTTGACTTTCGTGCAGTTTCCCGTAAGAATGAGATATTTTCCCGCGGTAAAAACTATCTTAGGTGTTGACCGAAAATATAAGGTACAACCATACAAAATTTCATATAAATTGGTCCAACGGTTTCGGAAATTAGCCCGTACAAGCAGATAAACAGAGAAACAAAAAAATTGAAAAAAAATCTGGATATGTTCTACATTACTTCTTACATCCCCCTGATTCTTTTTTTAGCTATTTTTTTATGTACAGATTATAATATGAATATTTAAATGTGACATTTATAATGATTCTTTAATTTGAAATTTATAATGAATATGACTCTAAATGTAGCTAAAACACTAATTTTCACTGTAATTGACTTTCAATATTCAAGAACTCAATTTAACGTCCTAACAGCAAAGACATAGAACTAGGATCCTAATATAAAGGCCCGTTCACACACACACCCTCTCTCATTTAGCGCGGATATTGCAATGCAATAATTAAACCGCCAAATTCGCGAGAGGCGCGCCGACGCGCTAATATAATAAAGCCAGTATAAACCGCTCTTCAACTGGTTAAAACCGGTTTAATATCAAGAGGGCGGGCGGTGATAGCTCAACTTTTCGACAGGAAAGCTACTTAAGTAAGTCTATATTCAAATGCGAGTTTATTTTAGAGCTTGTAGTAGTTTTTTGCAATCCTTTTATTTAGACCTTGCACAGATGAAATTATAAATGCAATCAGCGCAGCGTACGCACAAGTATTGGGTTATTTCCTATTATCTGTTTCTTATAGGTACTATTATAATACCCTACTGATAAGGAGTGGAAAAGGTCGCCTTGATCGAAAATGGTCCGAGGGTCTTCATCATCATCATCATCACAAAATAGAAAATAATTTAATAATTCATAAAAAATATATTCAAGATTCAATGATGCAAAAATAAGTATGCAATTGAGCTAAGTCGGTCCCTAAATCGTATTTCAAAACACATGAGTATAATTAATATAAAACATTTATTTTATCATAATATCAGTTATATCAATGATATTAAGTGAGCTAACTGAAGATACGACCATCTCACAGACAGACGCGGCTTGGAGAATTACAAGATACAACCGCAGGGATTAGCGCTGGTGTGTACATAGCTTAATGTCGGCTTCTATATTCTTAAGACGAAGTTTATTTTACTAGATCATACATACTTAAAGGTAAACAGATTATCCACCAGACGTATTCTACTAATATTATACACGAGAAAGTTTTTGAGTATAGATGGATGTAAGGATGGATGGATAGATATATGTTAGTTACCCTTTCACGCAAAACTACTGAATTGATTTTAATGAAACTTTAAAATAATATAGCTTATACATCAGAATTATACATAGGCTACTTTTTACCGCGGGAAAATTCCTCATTCCTACGGGAAAATTTGTGAGCGCGGGCGGAACCAGCGGGGCGGAAAACTAGTCATATATATAGATGGATATAGCAAAAACCCCTAATATGTCACATTACTTGAAATTATTTTTAGATTATGTCAACTAGCGAGTAAAATAAGTTATCTCTTGTCAAAACGCGTTTTCTGTATGGAGTGACCAACCAGTGCTCAAGACTTAATTAGCCATACATTGAAGATTGTTTGTTGCATGATTATTTTTTAATTTTTTTAATTGTCAATTGGGCGGTCATCTTTTTTAGGTAAGAGATACTTATTTTTTTACTTTTAGAATTTTAAAATCATCACAACTCAATCTAATTCACTTGAACCCCATCAATTTTACTTGTACCTTCCTAATTCGCAATCGTAAATAGGATTTCTATTCACTGATTTTTCCAATCGAATTTACACAATAGAGCAAATCGATTTGACCGGAAAAAGCCGCAGAACTAATTTAATTATATCAACCGGAGCGTCGATTGCGGACCCACATAAAACGTCGAAACGAAACGAAGTTCGAACCCTCGACCAACCCGGCCTTATAGAGAGTGTAGAGTAAGGGACTCATAAATTGATTCATGTGGCAGAGAGAAGAAAGGAAATAATTTATTGTGTATCTACATGTCTATGGTTTTCAATAAAAAAACATGCAAAATACAAAAGTTGCGATCCTGTGAGTTTCTTCGCCGGGTTCTTCTCCACAGCAGCGCACACATTGCGCAAACCTGCCAGTTATGCAGCCGGGAACCAACGGCTTTACGTGCCTTCCGAAACACAGAATCATCTTTTTTTTTCGGACTATCAGGTGATTCAGCCTGCAATGTCCTAACCAAACTGACGAAAGTCTCACAAAGTGATATTCGTTCGCCGACTCCCCACCGGGATTCGAATCTGGAATCTCCGTAACGTAAGGCGAGCTTTTGACCACTCGACCACGGAGGATGTTACTGACTACTGGACTTAATACTAGTATACATCTCGGAAAGGCATCCTAGGAGCGGTTCTTAATAAAAAGATCTCCGAAACGGGTTCATCGCCGTGACCTAGAACCGGCTGTAGGAAAATGGCCGACCTTGCTCGGCCACCGACTTACTAGTTTCGTGTTATCTATACATATAGTGATTTGTTTTTGTGAGTGTAGCTTAACACAAAAATACAAGTTTTGAAAAAAGAATCTGTCTGTCTGTCTATCTGTTTGTACTTGTTTTGTACACGCAAATCTTTGGAAACGCTAGACCGATTTTTTTTTTAATTTTGCATGGTCGGACATCTTAGATACTTTTTGCTTTTTGACAGCTAGATCTAATTACCTTATTATTTTAAACCTTGTAATTTAAATGTTTTATTAATTATGATTTTCTTAATTTGGGGGGTCCTTTAACTTTGCAAACAGGTCGTACAATTAGAAGACCCTTGTTGAACTATTAATACAAGCGTTTATTCGTATACAAAGACAGTAATGCACATAGAGCAGTAAGCTCGGCTGTGCGAGTTCATTAAGCGCAGATTATTGCAGCCGGTACACTCGGCTTACACCAAGCTTTTAATGCTAAAGCTTTCGTAAGTGGCTATTTTTGTTTAAATACCTTCTTTTTACTCTATGGCTCGAATACGTTTAGTTATTTCTTTAATTAGCTGTTTATGTACAAATAGTTGAATAGGCTATTTGACTGGTTTTTAAAATATATTTTTTATTATTCAGTAGAGTTTGTGGATCCCAGTAATAGTTGTATTTTTTAATTCTGGTACATATTTCCTGAAAAATATCAAAATAAAAATTCAATATTTAAGTAGTGCGCCAAAACGATACTTTGACAATATGGCGTCGCAATGGCATCGGTGACGTCACTAGCCAGTACTACTACTCCAAGTTGCTTAAGTAGAAAACGATGTTTACTGGCTAGTGACATATGTCCTATACCCGACCAAACAGGAGCGTTTTAAGTCACGTGACAAACGCCAAAAAAAATACATTTTTATTTACGGATTTTTACATAAATTAATTATTATTTTCAACTTCCCATAGTAAATATCCATTTTTAAACTTACATTACATACTGATTACAGTAATTAACACTTTATTTTTCGCATTGTCAAATAGCCTATTATGTGCATGGACTTACTTACATAGTTACGTAGTGTAACTATGGTAATAGGCCCATGCTTATGTGTTACAATGACAGATTTAATAATAAAAATAATTTGTGTTTATGACTATTGTCTGGAAAATATAAAAAAAAGGAAAAAAAATATTAAAGATCCGAACATACGGTTTATTAAAAATTTCAAATTTTAATGTAGGTACACTTATTAAAATCGAATTTTGTTTACTATCAAAATTACCAACTGACCTTTTATTGTTGATAGAAAGTAAAAAAAAGTGTTAATACTGAATATTCTAAACAAAGGACGGACCACAAAAAGTATTCAGACGTCTCACCAGTTAGCTTATGTGTTATTAAGACACGTGTTTACTGTGTGTTTAACTTCTTTGTGGAATAGACGAGTATTATTCTAACACAAATCACAGAGAAAAAAGACCAAGAATTTCCGTAGTAGAATTTCGTAGCATTCTCGTAGAGGCGGGTGTAGCTAACAGCTACGAATGTACTACGAGTTATATACGGCACCATTTGGACATAACAAGCTGGACAAACAAACAGTATTTTAGTTCGTATGACACAAATTCTGTATACATACCTAACTAAAGCTGCATTTTATGTTTTAGCTTTGATGGTAACAGCATGAAATGAGTAGCTTTGAGGTTAATCTGTAAATTAGAATGTTCGTGTATTTTGTATTTCGTATTTAGTTTTAAAGTTTTTTATATGTGTTTATAAAGGCTTAAAAATGTTGAATATTTCCCTTATTGGTTATTCGAAATATCTCAGGATTTTTTTTGTAAAAACATACTTTTTAAAATAAAGAAACATTACTGAAGTAAAGAAATTAAATCAAATAATGAAATTTATACATATTGTTTTGCTCTTTCTCACATTTTGCCCTAAAATTCACAATTAAAAATATAGGAATTTATATTTTTTAAACAAAACAAAGTAAATAATGAATATCAGAAGAAGAGAAACCGTTCCCTAATAGAATAAATTTAAAAGTATGTTTGTTAATCGAAGATTTTAACATTGCAACTAAGCAAAGAAAACACCACGAGGACGCATAAGTTATTTTATCATGAAATTATTATGTCTATCTACCATTAACAAAAAAAATTATATTAATCTTACATGTACAATATCATAAAAAATAGCAACAATTAAAAAAATATATTTGAAATATAGTAAAATTCATCCCTATTTCTAATTTTATCTCCTTGCTAGGCTTGAGTCTACAATAAAACTTTAGATGTATTCTGCTCTGAATAAAATCATATTGATTGATATAAATAAGTGCGAAATTAGACTAATTTACAGGTAGCTATCCCAACTCAATTAGCGCCGAGGCTCAATACATTCAAATAGGACCCCGGGTGCACTGCGTCGGAGCTAGGAGTAGGGAGACGATGGCTCTGGCCACAAAACCAGCGACTAATCTATTGAATTTATACAAAACCTGCCAAATATGAAATGTTTAAGATGTAAACAAAAGATATTGTTGTGCGTTCGTTTGACGATTGTCAACTGTTCTTCAATCTGATTTATTGTTTTTTTCAACGACGTCATAAAATATGAGGTTCTCAATATTAGATTTGTAACTTTTCTAAATTGATATAGAACCAATTCGCATAATAGTCGAGGTCAGATATTCTCACGTGTTCGCGCCAATTTTATACGGTCCGAGGTGAGTAAAGAGGGATTTTGTAAGACAGTTACTCGAAAGAGCTCGAAACCAGGTCTTGACCGGAGTTTCTACCATTGTCTTTTCTCTGCACCTTCCTGCCTGATAATTCAAGTCTAGGGAACACCTGTAACCTAACTATTTAAGAAAAAATGTGTACAGAGTAATAGATGAAACTAACTACCTAGTTTTACTCTTTCACTCGCACTATTCTTTGCTTGGGAGATGTTTTTTCATAATCAACGAATATTTGAGGTAAGTTTCGTTCATGCAAAACATGTTTATTTAAAATATTACGTAATTCTTTTACCGAATGCTATTGTTTTTTTGTCTGCGCTATCTTTAACCCTTGAAGAATAACATAAAAATGGTTATTTATCCAATTTTTCCGCTGGTCTCACTGCCCGACACTCGAGATCGTTATCAAAGCGCGGGTAGTCGTGTCACCCCGGGGAATTTTAAAGCGGCGTAATCTTGGAGGTAGGTGTGCACCAACCTACTTACCAAGTGTTCTTGTATGTATATGTATGTACTAGACAAAAGCGTGTAAGAAGTACTTTCGATTAAAAAACATACTAAAGATATCCGTTGGCACATGGTAGGCGGCTCACTTGAGGTGCGCCGCTACAATATCAATAAATGTTTCTTAATAACGTTTCTCACAATAATATACTCCTCTCTCCACGTAAATCTAACAAATAAACTAGAGAAACTTTTTAACACACCTAACAGTAACTGTGTCAAAGAACACTAATCAAAGTTCCAATCAAACTCTCGCTCAGAACCAGCTCAAAGGGTTTCAGCATTAATTTCACACAACACGAACGTTACTCCGCCAATATGTGGACGGACGAAATAACCTTTCCGCGAAAAAATACAAACCCGACAGCGGATAGAGTGGATTGCCAAGTTGGTATGCGTTACACGGCGTGTTTGAACGGAATTTTGATTCTGTAGCTATAGAAAATTATTTATTAAAAACTAAGCAAACTGACGACTAGCTAAATCAACAAAATAATTTTCTTCGTAAATAAAAAACAATGTTTGTATGTTTTGTTCTCTATGCCTATCTATATACCATAACATTTTCGTACACTGCATTTACTTTACTGTCGTAGTTGTCATCATCATCATTTCAGCCGATAGACGTCCACTGCTGGACAAAGATCTTCTCAAAGATCTCCACAACGATCGGTCCTGCGCTGCCTACATCCCTGATATTTGGTCTACAGTCATCACCGGTCTCATTAGTCGGTTGGTCGGGTTGCCGTTCTGTTATAATATTGTGTGATATTACATCGTTTCCTAGCTTGCTTTAGTCATTCGCGTTCTTTAACACTTTCGCTTTGCAGACATGGCTTAAGCAAATTAATGCAACCGATACAATGGGAGTAGTGTCGCGACCCAATCAGCTGGGATGATCCCGCCAATCCGATCGGATACGTGCAATATCGATCCTTATTTACAGACACGCAAGGCTTTGTTGACACTGCGAGTTGCAACAACAGATCGCAAAGTTCAACAGCAATTCATGTCAAAATTTACCTGTTTGGGAGTAAATTAGTTGGTGTACAAAACAGGTGCTGACACGATAGAATTAATGATTGTTATAAAACGAAAAAAGTTAGGTAGATTTGGTTATCGAGTTATTTACACGTCATGTGTCTTATTTATAAATCATATTGTATCTATTTCTTTACAAATAAACAGGCCTAATGGTATTGTCTATCATAAATTTTACTTTTTTTTTCATTTATTATCTAAGTTTACAATAAATAGTTAAACAAAAACTTGTCCTGTAACATACACATTACAATATTAATATGAACAATATCCAGTCATCGTCTGTCATTCACGATTTAACGACATGCTAAATCATTGATTAAAACAAAAGCTACAATGTTGCAACAGAGAGAGATGTTTTAGCCAAAACAACACCAATGAATGCAGTGCACGTGTACTCTCAGAATTCAAGCGTTGTTTTAATGTATCTTTTAATCTTACCTCCAATCTGAGACAGGTGTACGGGATTTAGGAGTATTACACCACTTACACCACTTTCCGTAGACAAAGTAGCGCTAAAGGATTCAGTTTTGAAAGAACCCCAGTTGAAAGAGTTGTGGATCTAGTTGAAAGTTTATGAATCTAGTTGAATCAGTAGTTTCTGAAATACTTATATTTTCCACCCTTTAATAAATGTTCAATCTCAATCTAGCTACTGATGTTCCTACTGGTAACCTTAAACTAAATGAAAAACTGACCGAAATCACACCCAACAGTTGTTGAAAGAAACTGTTCACAAAATGTTCAACTTTTAAACAAACTGCGTACAGATTAAATTCAAACGGAGAACCATTTAAGCTGAAACTTTACACAGAAAAGTAAACCATATTAACCTTCCCGTTACTTTTATTGCATGCAATGTAATAAAATGCTAAAATGTTCACAGCTCATCGGATTTAAATTACTTTTGGGCTATAAACTTTACGTAACATAATATAGAAAATAAAAAGGAATCAATAAGGAAAAGGAATCCGTCGATACATTTGATGGCTTTCGTGCAGAACTTAATATCGAAATGAAATAAAAGATTTAATAAAATCATCAAAGCGACGTCACTTGCGTATTTTCCTATCCATATGTATTTACGAATATATATTGCATACGACACATTCCTTCCAATATTAAATACGGCTTGACATAGCGTTCCCATTTGCTCCCAACGTTGGTGTCTTTTAATAACATTCCCCTCTATATTACAGAGATGACAGCCCGCCAGATACCCCCATTTCTTTTCTGACCCTCTACCCGTGAGTTGTTTCCCAATTCGTCCCAAGTCATTACGGAACAATTGGGACGAAATGGAAAATTTTAAAAAATTGTGTCGATTCTTTCCTTTACCTTGCTTGCTATCAATCAACGGTGACATTTAAGCATGCAGTTGTTTTTATCGCAAAATACTGACACTAACAAAAGCTTTTTGTCAGTGTTATTAATTGAAACTTTTTGTAAATATTTTTCACTTTTTAAGTTTTTACTGCCATCGTATTTTAAGAGAATCTCTATTTTGTTTCTTAAAATACAAATGTATCAATAAAAAAAGCGTTGAGCGAAACAGCATCGAAATTTAAAAAATAATCGATTCGTCCCAAACAGGCCATAATCACGTGGGACGAACCGGGAGCGACTCCTCTTCGCCCAAGAGGAAAGCGAGGTACAAATTAATCTTTGCGAACAATGGGGCTTAAGTGGCGGGCCTTTTTGATCGGGACTATTGTTCGAAGCTTACGGGTACATGCTTCCGAAACACGGATTGGATTAGGCTCGGTTTTATAAGTTTTTTACATGATCTTTGGAATGTAAGACTAAATGTGACTAGGTCATTCTATGTGAATTGTAAAAAGTCCAGTGCACGAATTGTTCCATTTTATAATTATATAAAATAAACTTTTTATAAATATGTAAATAGTAGGTATATAGTTTTTAGGCTTTACTAATAATACGTCGGTAAATATCTAGTTTTCAATCAGAATTGTGATAACAATATAGGCATTTTGAATATTGGTTGCAGGTGCAACCCCGCCGAAACGTCGGGCAAAAATAAAGTATCATATCGAGAAACATACCTATATAAAATTATCGCATTAAGACCCGTAAATATACAAAATAATGTGTACTAAGCGCCAAAGCCTCAACAAACATTAACTTTTTTGTTGTTTAATTATTATGAACCCAAAATAAAATACCCGATTGTAAAGATTTCACGTTTATATGGCTAAACGCAGGGCATAGAAATTGGAAGATTGATAATAGCATCGAAATATAAAAGCAACTTTGATGATGAATTAGTAATATAAGGAATAATATAATAGTAGTATTTTGTATAATTATTTATATTATTTTTAAAGTATAAAAAAATACTTAGTAACCACTATAGAACAATTATTTAGACGTGATTAATTTAATAGCACTGCACACTGTATAGCGTAGAAATATTTCTGCGTAAAATCTTAACGAACTAAAAATAACTAATTTGAATTTCAAAATGAAATTGGCCACCGTAGTAACTAATTGCCATAATTAAGGGCAAGCTCGACGCCCCTTAGGTGATGGGGGCTGAACTAATAGCAACAAACGAAAATAATTATTTTGACGCTCCAATATAGTTAAGTTACTTCTATGCAATACAAAAATATATACTGTGACAAGTATTAACACTCAAGAAAATATTTAAAAAAATACCAACACAGAATTAGTGATAGATAAGTCATAAGGAGACCTTACTATAGTAGCAATCTACTCCAGACAACCTTACTGTATTGCAACTGCGAGAAGATAAAAGTATGCAGATAAGTAGGTCTATGTTGACTTCTTTTAACAGCTTTGGCTACTCAAAAGCTGCTTCAACAAGCTTAGAAAACTTGCAAAATTTATTAAAAACTGTAGCATAATTGTAATTAGCTACAACGAAAATAGCATTCAGTAGATAAGGTACTGTCTAAACTTATTACTAGAATATAAATAAAAAAAAATGTGTTAGGAACAGAACATGCCTTATCAAGTATGTACCGTAAGCACGGGTATGCACAGTCCGAATATCTTCAGCGCGTTCATTTAGTAGGAAATGGTTATCGGAGTTGATTGTTTTTCACGGTGAAAATAATTTAATAGGAGAAAATTGTGAAATGTGCAGTGATAAGCTGCAAACATGACTGAGGGACAAATCTAACAGATAAATGTTATTGATTTTCCCGCCCAAAGAACATCTGCTTATGCTTGCTTAGCATAAAGGCAGCGGAGCGGTCCGCATCTCTATGTTTATTTATACTCTAAGCCTATCACATAAATACATGAACACACAAACTACCTCAGTTCCCAACACGAAGACGACGTAAATTCCATACAACTCCATACAATAGCAAAGTGGTATACAACAATCGTACAATAATTCACCGTCAATGTTACCCAAAGGCCATTGAAATACTATTATACTAGCGTACATAGAAACGACACCCATGAACCGCACTCATAGTTAATATGATTCGGAGGTTGCGAGTGCGATCAGGAAACAGGAAACAGATGAGAAGTAGGTGAACTGGTAACTTTGTTGAACTGGTTTTGAAGAGAAACACAGTTGTCTTTGTTTGATTAAACACGTATAATTTAAAATTGGTTCTGGACAAAACTTAATAAAAAACAGAAATTACATAAGAGATGGACCTTTGGGTCTAGGCTCGGAGGAAAAGTGACAGATAAAAATAGACGAAATGACATATGAATGACGAAATTTTCCAAAAATTCCAAAATTGCATATAAAACCTATTTGAATTGAGACAAAAAAGAAATGATAAATGCGATGAGAATGAGGTGGCAACGAGGTGGCATGCAAGGCACTTCGTTACATTTCTATGGCGTTTGTCTTTTGGTTTTCTTCTCGCCGTGCATTCCGCCCGCCTTCCTCTGCCGCCATTTTGGCGCATAAAATGTATTCGAGGTATCTTCTCTAGTACTTGTACGTGACCCCTCAATGCCCAAAAGCGCAACCTGTTCCCATACAGACATTACGCAAGTTACAATGGAGAGGGGCCAAGTTTCATAATCGTTCTTGAATTCGTCACGTACGGCGCCGAGTTAATAACTAGCAACTGTCGCAGGGACGTGCCACAGGATGCCTATTTTGTAGAACGATTGAACTAGACAATAGTCTGCTAGTTTGGTTACTCGATTCTGCTGACAGTTTTTACGGTTGTAAAAGAAAAGAACGGATTCTTTACTTGATTCACTCGTGTATCAGTCCTTCCGTTTGTCTGTCCGTCTGTCTGTACGTCCGTTCTCGTCTGATATAGCCAATTTCTTCCGAAACTAATTAGACAATCATAGAAGGTTTAAAATAACCTAACCTAACCGATCAAGTTGAAATTATGTTCAGGTAAATATTTGGTTTGGACACGTATGCGTTACATATTTACTTACAGCCTGTGAGCTATAAGAATTACCTATGTTTTTACCGCGAAGAAGCTTTAGAAGTAACCTATAATGGGCTATTTTAAGCTAGACAGTAATTCGATGCAGTATTTTTTGCGTAATTATGATAATCAACTTTTAAGATAAACAGACAAAATACTGAAATACAATTTGTCGTGCGGTAAATATTGCCTTTTGTAAATGTGGCTCAATACCTCCTCTTTACATACATAATAGTGTGATTAGAAAAAAAAAAACGTTTACTTATAGATCTCCTTGGAATTCCACACCTCATTTTTTTCATAAAATGACAAAAAAGAAAACCGTATCCTTACCAACACTTTTTATTATTACAGGAATTAACTGAAGTGAGAGATACAGATAAAGAATTGCTCAAGCTCTCAGAAAGAGATACTAAAGGAAAGAGCAAGCAAAAAAGTAACTTTGCAAACATCCATTCAGCCTGAACAGTCTCGATCAACACTAAAAGCGGAACTCAACTTCGGACGTTTCACATCCACCGAAATGCTTTAACCATCTATTTACTTTGGTATCTAACTAGCGACCCGCCCCGGCTCCGCACGGGAAAATGGTTATTGTGGGTTATCCTTAAGTATATTATCCATGTATTATACCATATAAACCTTCCTCTTGAATCACTCTATCTATTCAAAAAAACGCATCAAAATCTGTTGCGTAGTTTTAAAGATTTAAGCATACATAGGGACATAGGGACAGAGAAAGCGACTTTGTTTTATACTATGTAGTGATAGTGATGGTGAAGAACTATGGCATGCAATGCATACTCTTCATGCAAAAAGGTACTGGCAGCATTTAGTAATTTAAAAAAAAGCTAGAACCATTTCAAACATAGAATCGCAGACGACATTTGCCGAAAATATGTAAGAGTAGCTACGTTTTAAAAATAGTAAAATCATTCTTTGTTTCATTTATTCTCATACTACGCGACAATACAATATTATATTATGCCTAGTTTGAGGTTATGCGGAAGAAATGGTCCTTTTTTAGCAAAAGCGATCCGACATGTTCACAACTATCTAGATCCATACTCACTTGTAGTTTACTAAATAAGGAAGAAAAAGATGGGTTTGTTCAATTTCGCAGCTAGAAATCATGATCAATCAGAGTTGTATATAATCAAAGAACAATCATACCTACAACTCGTTTGCCGTGGATATTCATAAATCGAAGTATACAAAATCAGTAAGATCTGTGTAACCTGAGCACGTTTCTATTTTGTTAGGTCTTACTTTTATTTGTTAGAACAAATTAGTTCCTCTAATCTTGTTTTACTCATAAAACCTTAAGCTAAACCTATAAAAAAGCACCAAGTAATCTGGCAAAATCATCAAACTAATATAAACATCATAAAAAGTAGGACCGAAAGTTTGATTAAGTATCAAATTAGGGCGTGACACGAGGAAACCTGCACTTATTCGGTACTAAATTATATTTCACTTGCTGTTCGTCTACGACTATGTCCGCCTTTTTGTATATTTTTCCTAAAGAAATTAGATTTTTCCTGCAATAAGTAAATAATATATTATGTCACTATGAACAGGAAGGTTACGAATTTAATTTTTTGGATCAAGTAAAATCGTGATAAAACGTCTTTCTGGTTCAAGTTTAAAGGAAGACTAATATAGATTTATCTGTATATTTTAATAAATGTGAAAATAATAAAAGCATAATTACATAAAATGTTTACAACACGACACCTGAGTTTTCCAAAGTTGCAACTCGACTAAGACGCTATAAAAAGGGACCAATATTTGATAAGCACATTTATCTAGAAAGTAATAAAGTCGCAGATCAACCACGCACGGATTTATTCACCTATTAATATGTCACACAGATACACAAACTAGGGACGATAGTAAAACGTTATCTAATTAGTATCACAGACATGTCACAGCCCCAATTCACGAAGCTACAACTCAACATTCATTGCGGAGTTAGTAAAGTCTTAAATATGGGCGTATTATTTACATCTTACTTGTTAGGCAATGTACACCGAATACGTAAATATTAGTTCTGTGGAATGAGCCGAATTTGGAAGTAACGCTGCAAATCCGGCGACTGCGACAAACTGTACGTGACGGATCCGTGGGTGAGCGAGCGATATCGGTACGGTAGTGAAACAGCTATATAGGGGTATGTTTGTGGGGTAAGTGGAAAAACGGACATTGACTTTTCAGTGCAGATACGGTTGCGTTCGTTGTGTAATCGTTATACGTGCAATTCTACTTATAGTTTTTTATTTCCTGTAAATTAATTTATTATTGATTTGATTTTAAGATTGTGTTATTAATCAGTTCAATTATTTTCGGAGCAAATAAATTGCTCTGTACTATATGAGTCACTTTAAGATTTTATATTGTAATTCAGTCACTTTATTGTACTGAAGTTGGTACTGCATAGGTATGCCGAAATAATTTTTTTTCTATGTTTAGTATTAAGCACAACACTGCTCAAAGTTCCTCAAGCTACAATAGTTACAATTTTAAACTGGTACGAATATTATACAGATATTCCAATTTATCCATTTATAAATAGGGCAAAAATGTTGAGGAAATAATATAACAAGTACTAGAGAAGACACCTTGAATAAACTCTGTACGCCAAAATGTGCGCAGAGTCAAGAAAAACATAAGACAAACGATATGAGCGAAAACTAGTGACATGACCGTGGTTTGCGGTGTTGTTTCTATGTACGCTGGTACAATATACATAGTTCAATGGTAGAAAACAAAAAAAATGGCGCCATAATCTCAAGATGGAATGAAAACAAAACATTAAACCCCTTTCATGGTGCGAGCAAATGAATTCAAATCGCACAAAAGAAAACCGCAAATATTATTGTTTTGAAAACGCTGCCGGTGCTGGATATTCTCACAATGTCACCGAATATAAAATTCATGATTTTGTACTCTGCCGTGTTGGCTGAAACCCAACTTAAAGCAGCAACGGTGGGTTATGCTAACTTGGTACTTTGCTTATCAACAATTTTAAAATATACTTACCTACGCCATACTTATTTCATATTATTTTTCTTATAGTAACAAAAATAACGTAGTTAAGATACAATTCTTTCTTTAACTTATATGATAGCTATTACTGTAACACAGACCACCGAAAAAAAATAAAGATCTTCGCTGACGACGGATAACCAGTTATTTATAAATGTATCATCAAATCTATGTTGAATTTGTACAACAGACAAGATACAAAATACAAATATTCCGTCTTTCTTTTTTTATTTTTTCTTTCCTTTTTTTTTCTTTAAGATCGTTTACAATTTGATATAAAAAACCATAACCACACGATAGAACATAAATCATATTTCCGTAGCACTTGGCCGCGGCAATTGAAATATGTTTCCAACTCCTGCACAGTTTCGAAGAAAAACTGCAATGCGATTTGCACCAATAGCCATAAATCCCAACCACCATATATTGTGAATCAATCGGCACGAAGTTTCGTCACGAAAGATCTCTATCTCGCTCGCTCCTATAATAAAATTGCCGGTAGCCTTTCAGGGCGTTAAAGTTTAAAGTTAAAAATGTCAGAATAGCACATCAGGTTAGGAATACTGGAGGCTTGCCAGACGTTATCGAATTTGTATAAAAGATGTAAATTGAGGTGGGAAACGACAACCGAAAAGAGTCTTGCTTTTCTGTGAACCGTATTTTTAAAAGAAATTTATTTCAATGATTTTTTCAAATTTTATATTTATTTTATGTCTTATCATTATCACTTTAAGAGCCCACATTAGCGTCCTTTGAGCTTCGACGTCGTGCATAGCGCATACAATCATTCGTGTCCGTCTTTTGGTCTACTCGCCTTGCTGCCTATTATTCGTCGTCGATGCTCAGAAAACTCTAGTGTCTAAATAATATACACAACTGACTCACTCAAATAGATTTTCGTGTACGCAGCCATTTCGTTTCGGTTGTTTATTGTGTTCTTTCAAATATTACATGATAATTTATAGACAACGATAATTTTGTTTTGACTTGAAAATTATAAGAAATTATTACTTCATCAAATGAATTATCTATTCATAGGATGTCACTCTATCATTGATCTCGCTTCGCTCTCCATTTTAATGGCCGTCGACAACTTTTTACAAAGTCGAGAACACTTTGTTTTATACATATTCATGAAGCTTCCCTCAAGATACAGGGTCTAATTCAATTAATTTCCAATATCTACAATCTGACGTTCTACTTATTCTTAAAGATATAGAAGACTTGAAGAAATTAAATGACTGCAGACAGGACGTCCGCAACTAGACAAAGTTCAAAAGCTATTCGTAATGCTCATCAATTCAATACCAATTAAAAACCTTTATTTTCTCTTGAATTATAGTAGTAATATAGAATTATAATAGTAGTAATAGTAGTATTATTTCCGAACGACTAACTAAATCTTTGTAGTGGACCAGCAAATTGGATTATATCATATTCAGTATATGAAAGTATGGTTTAGCCGTCAAAATACATTATTTCAACATTACGCCATATTATTTTCACGAGGTTAGTTACTCAATAAAGATTTTCCTTTTTTCACTAAAGTGGGGGCAGGTTCCAAGTAATTCTAGGTATCTAGGTAGAATCTACCGGTACCGTTCAACTACCCTCTTAAAAGGATTCAGTCTGGGAATATCCGAAGTGCCAGCTAACAAGGAAAGGGGATCGGCTAGCTTGAACGCAATTTATATCGGAATGAAGGTAATTTGATGAAAAGTGGTGTAAGATCTTTGAATGAAGCAATCCAAATGATAGAAGCAGATGGAATAAAGATTTAAGATCAGTTAGTTTTCATTGGACACGGGCCAATTCGAAGAAAAAGGTTATAGTTCGGGAAGAAAGGTAATTATAGTATAATTAAAGCCAATTGATTCAGACCTCACAGTCATAGTTTCATCACAACTGGTGAAAGGCTACTGGCGACGCTAGTCGTGTGGCTGGTTTTGGGGCAAGACTATCTGAATTTGATATCGAGTCGAAAAGCAGAGCACATCTGGTAGAACAGGTCAAAGCAATGAAAGTCAAAAATGAGATATTAGCTAGACGACTGCTCCGCTAAACATTTAGGGAGTGTGGGACAACAATTTTGAAATTAGTACAGCACTACACTTCGTAGCATGCAAAATGTAAGCCTTTTGCCACCAAGAGTCAGTTCATTTTGTTAAATAGAGTAATCGTCTTATCAATCTAACCTATACACTTCTTGTTGAAATGCATAGATTTTCAGAATGAGAATCGATTACTCAAGTAATACAAGTACTCAAGGATTACTCCAAAAATATACAAGAAAACTACTGTGGAATAAGCAAAGCTTCCTTTTTACGCTTAGGAAACTAGTAAATTTTCACCTGCCTTGTGTTGCGTTGGTAACACACAAAAACCATAGTCAATCATGGCTGTCATCACGCCCCAACTTGGGGCGAATTTATTGCAAACTCCAACCTGTGTATGACATGTGACATACTATCTGGGAAACGTCTCGGAGTTACTTCAAAATGAAGAGGAGGAATGAGTTTCGCAAGTGGTGAGAATACCTATCTTTTTATTTGTTTTCTGTTCAATTTAAAGAGTATTATATTTGGTAGTGACAGATTTATCAGGCAATATTAAGTTGCACCTATTCTTAGAAAATATTAACATCCAACTACGAGTAAATATTTATAGCAATGATTAATGAAACGCATTTTCTTGATGAGATTTTCATAATAATTAGATGAGTATCTGAAAAAAACATGATAATAGAAATAAAAAATATCCATAAAATTTTACCCAAAAAAACTTTCTACTCCACACACAACCTAGAATTATTTCGCAGGTGTGTGCAGGTTTCCTCACGATATGTGCCAAGGCTAAACAAAACTATAAACTTACAAACCGTCGCACTTTATTTTATTTTATTTGGTGTAACCACTAAGACAGTAAAAGTAGACATGAACCTGTCTGTTGCACCTGTTTGAATCGAGTAAACAACTGAATCCGATTCATTTGAAACCATATTATAATGAAACATCTCCAACCAAGTCTGGACATGTCACGACTGCTAAGGTCAAAAACCTCTGCCCAAACATGGCTTTGTTGTAATGAATTTATTGTTATGAAAGGTCTATTCTAAGGTTACTTTGCCCGTCATCTAGTACAAGAATTCATGAGGGGCAGCTAGGAGAACAATTTAGTAAGTTTCTTGACAAAGGTTTTTGTGTTGGCTGCGAAAATTATTGTTGTAATGTAATACATGTTGGCTTTGTAGGATCTTGGTAATGTAGTTTATAGTATTAAAGTGGTCATAAAAAGCTAACAAAAGTGGGTAATTTAAACTCATTTATTGTTGTACAGTGTATTCAGTTTTCAGTAGGTATACAAGATAATCAAAAGCTTTGTAATTTACCACAATATACCACAGCCAAGCAGAGTACTTAGGTATCAAAAAATTACATACCAGTTCTGCCGTGACCATCATCGGTGTAACTAAGTAGAAATTTCTATTTACGCTCATTTCAAAATTTATTTGCGGAGTGAAGTTGATAACCGCGAAAACTTAAAAATGTTTATTAGCAGAATTTTCATTAGTCCAATAACGTAAATGACGGGCAAAATCCGGCTAAGGATTATTATTGGACTGCTCCGTTACTGAAAAGACTAGCTTAGTGACACTGCCGTCCCTAGGGATCCCGTCCTATTGTGCCCCAGCAAGAAAACTTCATTATTTTTAAGGCTTTCCGTATTCTTCAGCGTAGGCTTTAGGGAATTGAAGAAAAAAGTAAGTATCACTCCCTTTAGAAACCTCATCTCCGGAAAGTATTGTTGTACAAAAGTTTGGTGTAATATTGAAGAGTCTGAAAGCCTTTTTAGCATCAGTGACTGAAGGGAAATATATATATTTATATATGTTTAGGGGACATCAATCAAATATTCTATCGTAAATGAAAACTAGTGGGTGTCTGACGGCTGACGGCCCTTATTGCATTGTATCTGTATGTATGTATATCAGCTGTCTAATGCGCGTTTTTTAAATTGACCTAGGTATTTATGTGTCGAAAACGTCCGATCAGTCAAGCTTCACCGGACTTGAGTATCTACCTAGTTTGGGGTTAGATAGCCGTGTGTGAGATGTCCCACACAATAATATTATTATTATGTTGGTACACTTTAAGATCACGGGTCTATAGAGACCCGGTCCTTTGGAAGGCGTGCATGGGGCCAAAGTCAACATGTAGAGGCCCGTTTAGTACCATTCTAAAATGTGAGATGGCATGCACCTACCGGGGCCTATCCTCCAACATACTTATTATTATTATTATTATTATTATTATTATTATTATTATTATTATTATTATTATTATTATTATTATTATTATTATGTCTGGGTATCAAAAACATTTGTCTGGACCAAAAAAAAAATACAGCTCATTATCAATATTGCATTAAAATTTGCATCCAGAAAACAAGCCATAATTAATGTACTCAAGAAGTGAACTGAACACCGCGGATAATGATCATGTCTATTAAACAACTAGGTCGGCCAGTGTTGCCAGCTTGCTAAATTATCAATTGCCACACAATGGCTTCTCGTAGTACCTACACTCTGCAAAACTTTTAATTGGAACGAAATCCCGCTTCGAAGGCGTTTTAATTAGGAAAATTTGCTTCAATAAACAAAAACTAGAGACATGTCTCATTAAAGTGCCTACCGATTTAGAACTATGAATCATACATTCTCATTACAACAATAGTAATTTATTTAAAATGGTTAAGGCCTCCTTTGGAATAAAATAAATAAAAAATATGTTTTTTCTAAAATCCTATATAACATGGAAAATACATTGTAATGGTCACTTTAAAATGTACTTGGCCTATATTATTGAAGAGATGGTTAGAATGAAGTTAGTGGTAAAAAATCAAATCAGTTCTATTATTAAAAAGTGGAGTAAGATGTAAGATTTGTGGTTTTAAAGGTTTTAAAAGTTCTACATACAAACAAATTGATCAGCTGGCCAGGCCTAGTCAATTTGTAAAAAAAAAAATATTGCGATTTCAGGAATCTTCCAGAACCAAAGTTGTTCAGTTTCATGGACTGAGTCATCGCCAGATGGCGTTATTTAATTAACATCTAGATTATCATAAATTGAAAATTGTAAGGACAATAATGTGGTTAGCAAAAAATAAATATAGATCAATTTCTAAATGTCGCTATTCCGTTTAAGGGGCTACCCTAGGCTAAGTGGCGCCGCCCTCTGTTAAAAATTAATTACTCGCGAAGTATATTTTTTTTCTAAAATCCGGACGGTCATTTTGAAGTTGGCGTGCTATAGGATATATAGGGGCCATAAACTGTATTTATTATAGTCCGCTGTAGTTACAGATAGAAAAGTTGCTAAAAACGGCCACTTTTGGCAAATTTTCTATCTGTAACTACAGCGGACTATAATAAATACAGTTTATGGCCCCTATATATCCTATAGCACGCCAACTTCAAAATGACCGTCCGGATTTTAGAAAAAAAATATACTTCGCGAGTAATTATTTTTTAACAGAGGGCGGCGCCACTTAGCCTCGGGTAGCCCCTTAAGCGCTCGATTCATGCATCTGGTATTTTTATGTCATCTAATATAAATTTTCCTATGAACAAGGCGGACGCGATATAATTTCTATGCAAATTGAGCGTTTAACTTCGCATAACACAGTGCCAGTTACTCGAGACCGGCCTCGCTCTACATTAATAAAGAGATGATGGGTCAACATTGCTGGTTTCTTTATTAGTTTGTTTATAGAATGTTGTGGCTGAACGATATGAAGCTTCTTAATTAGCTTCATGGAGGTATATGGGTAAACAGAACCGCTCTTGAATATGAATAAGATAATTATTTACTTCGACTTCGTGGGAGGTTTCGATCACATTTAGTATTTAAGTTTCACCCGCATTATTAGATATTCCATCAAAGTCGAGTATTGTGCTAACGAAAAAAAATAAAATGTACCAGCTTTATTCTGATGTATAAGCTATATTATTGTAAAGTTTCATTTAAATCAATTCAGTATTTTTTTCGTGAGAGAGTAACAAACATAATTTATACATCCATACATCCATCCTCACAATTTTTCGCGTTTATAATATTAGTAGGATTAGTAGGATAATTCAGTTCAATTGCTCACCAACTTGTAGTAGCGAAAAGTTTGTTCAAAAGTTCAGCGTAGAAAAATAACAAAGATAAAAGCGAGCACCTATTTATGCAAAGCGTTTCTGAGAGAAGATCCTTGAAAAATATAAAGACAGCTGCCAAGAATCTCCTCAAAATTTGTCCACGGAGGATTTTAACAGCTTCAACCGTTAGTGATAAACCCTTTTCTTTATCGAAATTGGCACAGTAAGACGTCTTCGTTGCCAAGTCTTAAGATGCAACTATCTACAGCTCGGAGATTGCAACGAATGCAATTGTGCTGAGATTAGGTTCATAGCTTGATATAAAGAAGTACAATAAAATAAGGCTAAACTACTGTATTATCATTTGCGAGATATATGTATTTTCACATTACTCCTGACAAAAGGTCATTGACGCCTGCATACAATGCGCACATTTTTTTACGATACGATCAAACTATAGGAAATTATCGCAAAATACGTAATTTGCTCGTATCTAGTAGAAGGCGGGGTGAGCGTGTGACCTTGCCAGATATTTTTGCGTTACATTATTTAAGAAAAGACAGTGGTCAATGAACTTTTGTCCGCATTTATATGAAACAGACTTTAGTAATAGGTAAATAAAAAAATAAATCCAGATTAATGAAAATACCATGTCTTCGCCATCTGACCGCAACGCAAATTAGCAAAGCCTTTACGAACTATGGGTATCATACAGCTGATTATTATATACATATAATGTATTATATACTATATGTACAAAATAAAGGCAAACGCTCATCACACGAATGTTTGCTCTGGGCGGGGTTTGAACCGGCGAACTTGTGATTCGAAAGGATACACTTTAGTTTAACCACATGTGGCCGGTCGCATCTGGTTCTAACCAACTAAAACTACTTGTTACCGCATTTCAGTTTTAATCAATAACATAATTGAGATTGTTCTGTTCTATTTACCTACATTTAACGTCACTTCCAAAAAAATTAAGCAGTTATTATTGTAATATAAGTTATCAGAAAAGAGTACAGCTCTATGGATCTTTCAGTAGGATACAGACATACTTTTATTACTTATATCTTTTCGAACTACATTAAGCTGGATAATGCTCATGATACCCAATGACGTACAACTTTGTCAGTTCTGTAATTAATCTATGGCAGGCTAAGTCGAATCGCGATACGTCACTATGGAGCGATTAGTGATGTATTTATTGGAAATCGATATACTTAATAGCAAAGATATTTTTTACACGAACGATCAATGTGCTCTGTCGTAGCTACTATTTCTACTTTGTTTATGGTACCACTATGAATACCTTTACAGCATAAAAAAAGGATAAGCAAAGTCCAGAAGAAAACAAATTATTTTTATTTTTATTTAGAAAGTAAAGCAAGCACGTCGTTTTGCATCAGTGTAGTAAGCGCTACCAATTCGTTCTAAGTGCAATACTTATTCGTTATGGTCTCACTTCTTCTCTACAAATTATTTATACTAAAACCTAATGTAAAGACATTTTGTTTATTGAGTAGAGTGTATATTTAATTCAAGGTGTAAGTTAGCAGTTTTCCTAAAAAACTTTTTATTTGTTTTTTTTTATTAGCTGGAGGCAATTTTAGTTGAATAATATCGATACCGATAATAACGTTACAGGCAGCACTAGTCGCGACTACGCTGCTCTCCGCGAGCTAATTTATTTAGGTAGGAACAGGCTTTGCATCACTGTATTGACGAACACTGAAATGCGATTACTATGGCAACCCTGTGACAGATTTATAGTACGGAGTGGATCACTAATGGATTCTGATTATGATTCGACATTCTGTGCATAACGTTTTTGTTAACATTAATTTCGATGGTAATGTAAGTGGAATAGGGTGTTTTATTTTCTCGTGAAAAGTTTCACATAACTTTGATAATATTATTTAATTCCAGAAGCGTTGACTTTTCTTACATTAGATTTTGAATAATTTTTTTTCAGACTAGCAGTCCGCCCGCGGCTACTCCCCCGTTGTTTTCGATTTTTCTTGTAGGAATGATACCCGCGGTAAAAAGTTATCGTAGTAGTAGGAAGTGGTCTCTACCTACCCACCAGGGAAAAGAGCCGTGACTGTATTTATGTATGTATAAAGTAGCCCATCTCACTGCCTACCCTCAAACTCTCTCCCGTCAAATTGATCAATGTTGCTTAGCTTCAAAGTAAAGTGAGGACAAACAAAGAAACGAACAAACACACTTCTATAAAGTGAATTTGAGTTTTAGTCCGACGAGGCTTTGTTATTACGGCTTAAAACTTAAAATTCATTTGAAATGACGGCCCCGTAGCCTAGTTGGTAGTACGTCTGCCTACTGAGCACAGGGTCGCGGGTTCGAATCCCGCCCAGGGCAAACATTCGTGTGATGAACACTTGTGTTTGCCCTGTGTCTGGATGTTGTATATTTATATATGTATGTATATCAGCTGTCTGACACCCATAGTACAGGCTCTGCCTAGTTTGTGGTCAGATGGCCGTGTGTGAGATGTCCCACATATTATAAAAAAAAATTTTCATGATTAATAGTCTAAATTTATCCTACATAGTCGACCCAAATGGCATCAATTACAATAAATTTCCAATAAAGCGAGTTGTTCGACCTAATGGACCATCAAAAGGGAACGGCTCAAGTTCTTGTCAGTTTTTGCTTCGATTCAACTGGCTATTGATCAATCGGAATCAGTTTGGTGGAAAGTGTCTTAATACTGTGACAAGGTGCCTTGCAACCTCATTCCCACCCCATTTTCCATTTCTTTCTCGTCTAAATTCAAATATTCAATTTTGGAATTCCTTCGTCATTCATACGTCATCCTTGTCCATTGTTCTTTAGATTTTCCGTTCACTACCGGCCTTGACGGTCGTATTTCTTAAAAATTTGTGTAATTTTGTTAAATATTACTATCTTAGAGTATAAATAGAAAAATTTCTGGGAGGGACAGAGTACGCCTAATCGAGTATGAACCGTAAGCATGGATATGAACAGTCCGAATATCTTCAGCGCGTTCGTTTATTATCAAATGGTTATCGGAGCTGATTATTTTCCCGGTAAAAATAAGAAATTGAACAGGAGAACATTTTGAAATGTGCAGTGATAAGTTGCAAACATGACTCGAGGAACAAATAAAAAAAGAAAAATGTTATTGATTTCACCGCCCATACAAAATCTGCCAAAATTTGCTTACGCTTGACATAAAGACAGCGGATGTATTTATGTATCTATGTATATTTATTCTCTAAGATTACTATAAATTTAATTGAAACCGCCGAGTCTATATATGTATCGTTTTCCATGTAAATAAATGTAATAAATCTTTGTAGGTCAGTACTCGTGTATTTTACTAGTGCGTAGGGAAACCCTCAATCTCGCTATGTCGGTTCGCCAAGGACCAGAGGGTCTACTCTTGACGGCGATTCCAATCCGTCGACATTGAGATCAGGCATTTCGTACTCTCGAATGCCACACTAGCGTCACCTTGGTTTCATTTGTTAAATGAAATCGGACATTTGTCAACTCTTGGCGGGCAGATTTCAAAAGTAGCGGTCTAAAATTTACTTCGCTATTGCATTTTTGGGTTGAAATCGGGAATAATCGGGATCGATATTGATTGTTAGAGTAGAGCTCCTGGTGAGCCACTGGCGTGACAATACTGAGCTGTTTTTGCTAAATAAAAAAAATGCTTATCTACATGACACACCGCTCGCGTAGCGGAGACGAGCGCGTCGATGTGTCCTGTCTCATACAGTTCCATACATTACAACTCAGTGGTGCGTGTACGCATACACACATTTAGTCTGCTCCAGTCTAACAACAAAAGAGTACGTAGTAAGAGTACGTTAACTGGTATTTAAGAGAATAATTTGTTGATCTGTCTGCTGGTAAAAGTTGACTATACATTAGTTCAAATACAGAAAGAAAGCAATAAAGAAATATAAATGTTTTTATTAAATTTGTAATTTTTATTTATGGACTATCTTTTCTAACGAATTCAAAGGTAATTCAGAGCGTTGCATTATCCCTGGCGTATGTTCAACAACTAATTAGTTTCATATTGGCACTCGTTGTTTGCCGAAAGCAATCGAACCTGACATTAGGGCAAACTCATTTGCGATTTATACTGTGATAGCAAATAGTTTTATTTGTCGAAATAATATAAATCTCTGTGAGGTGACAGCATAGTGATATAATGTGACTGAACTAATCGCAGTAACGAGGCTCTTGCTAAACAAAACGTGTTTTATTTAAATATACTATGAAATCATGGTACAGTCAGCTGCAGAGATTGCTACCCAGATGCGCCACAATAAATGATTTTTATCACTGTTTTTAACGACGTACATGATTTTTCGACATACGTACATTATGTTCGTCTGACGTACACTTTGTAATTAATTCATTGCGAAGTTAGGTGGTGGCGCAGTTGCAGAGTATTACATAGATTTTTACCGGGGTGGATACCTAAATCTCCCTTTGGTATATAAAGTCTACTTTTTTATAAAGACTACGACATTTTTCAAAATGACCAGTTTATCAAGATGACAACTTTTTCAAAATGACCACCATACCTTCGTTTTTCTTACCGGTTAATTTAATTAGTATTATTGACTGCTTTACATTTTATTCACATTACGAGTAGGTAAGTCAAAATTATCACGGTCTTTGATTCTGAGATGGTGTAAAAGTTAGAGAACTATCTAAACAAATACTAAAAGGAAATGCTCAGTTAATGGTTCTGGATTCTAAAGGAAAAAACACCAGAAACGTTAAACATACTTCTCTTTACAAACTTCCTCGTTGTTTTGTATGAAAGTGTCGATATTTTTATGGTAAGATTGTTAAAAACCATTACCTGAGCGAGCATAATATGCTTTAGTATTTCCCAAAGTCGTCACTTCTCGTAAAATAATTTTACTTTATACTTTAGTATATATTCTACCAAGCTATACATACAACTACCTCATGACTCTGTTTATCACCGAAATCAGAGCCCTCTCCCTTAATCCATCGCACCGCACCCTTAAAGTGTTTGAGACAAACATAATAGTTGTTTATATTATTATTAAATGGTAACATTAGTTAGTAGTAATGTAGTATTTTATACTGGCAATACTGTCCTTCCGCCATTAACCTTTTTTACTTTTGCACCTATGTGCACAATAAATTACATTTAAAATCATTTCTTACGTTTTATTAAACATAAAGTGGTCCTTCATCGCTTTTTTATAATGTAACCAGTGTTAGTATGTGTAGTAGTTAACTGAGCGATGACCACAAGTGTTTTAGTGAGAATTCGATGACATGCCATTTTCGTAACGTGGCATGGTCGTTACAATACAAGCTTGTGCTATGAGCAAGTGAGTAACTGCATCCTGCAACACAAAGGCCGCTGTGATCTGCATATTCGCATATTGCGAACGCGGGAAATTCTTCGTGCAACGCCATATCGTCGCAAGTTGGGTTTAGCCAAAATCCATATTTTAGCATCATCGCGGTGAAGGTCATCCGTCTCATTCAAGTTTGGAGCTACACTTCGTTCTACTCGCATATTCGCAAATTGCGAACGCGGGAAACTCTTCAGGCAACGCTATATCGTCGCATCAATATAATTTGCAGTCGAAATTCCATAATTTCGAGATTGCAGATTTCACTATTTCAAGGTCGGTGTTGGAAAAATTTGTTCCACATAACCGCCATCTTCATTCAATTGGACGACGTGAACTTCGTGTCAATCGAGCTGCGTTTAGTTTCTGCAATGGTGGCAGTGCTGCGCGTTGACGTCTATACGTCAAAGTCAGCGCTCGGCGCGACGTCACTTCGTTCGTTCTTCAAACGTCAGATGTTTTTGTAAACAAACCATCTGTGCGGTAAATTTTTAGTTTTCGGCTTATAAAAGTGTTAGTTATAAGCAGTGAGTGCCGGTATTATTGTGCGAAACGTCCTCATTTAGCGCACTCGATAGTGCGAACCCAAGACCTATGTCGTAGGGCTAAGTGAGGTGTGCGTCCTAACCTAGTGCACGTAGTGTAATCCCAAGACAGTGTCGTAGGGCTAGGTTTAGGTACGGCGTAATCTTCTCATCATTCAAGATGCCTTTAAATACGGATGCGGAGCTTAAGCGCTTGCGTATGGAACGTGGGCAGCTTAAAGGCACCATCACACGATTGGACAACTATATCAGCGAGCCAGCAAACATAGCAGCGTCAAAGATAGATGCGTTACAAGCACGCAGAGACAAGCTGATATGTACACTCAGGAAGTTTGAGAGTGTGCAGTTGGACATTCTGAGCCTAGATGAGGCCGACGCGGAGGATGTTGGCGTGATTGAGGAGACCTATTTCAAGGTACTTGGGAAGATCAACGCAGCTATACGTGAGTTATCTGTTACTAATTCTTCAGATTCCCATGGTGTTTCATCGAGCAAATTGCCGAACATTGAATTGTCATACTATGATGGCAAGGACTTTACTCAATTTAAACCCTTTATGGACTTATTCAATGCTGTTGTCCATAATAACAAATCTTTGTCCAATGTACAAAAATTGTTCTATTTAAGAACCTACTTAACAGGTGATGCTCTGTCTGTAATTATAAACTTACCACTTGTCAATGAATCTTACACCGAAGCTATTAATTTGTTAGATAAAAGGTTCAATAACCAGACCAGATTGGTGTCTAATCATGTTAATATTCTTTTGGATTTGCCTCCCATGCAGAAAGGTACTGCTTCTAATATTAGATCCTTTATATCAGACATACGTCAACAGTTGCATGCACTGCAGAATCTCAAACAGCCTGTCCAGGCGTGGGACATGCTATTAATAGGTGTGCTCGCTAGAAAGCTCGATAGCTATACTAATCGTGCCTATCATTTGGACAGGTCGTCTGATAGTCTGCCCACTATGGAAGAGTTTTTAAACTTCTTAGAGAAACGTGCAATTGCTCTTGAAGATAGTTCAACTCATGATCTTGTTCACAATGAAAACAAGGTAAAGAACAAAGTTTTCACTGTTGTAAATAACGCAACCATTTCCAAATCTAATTGTTTATTTTGCAATAATAATCATCTCCTTTTTGCTTGTCCTAAATTCAAGACAGCTGCAACTGCTCAGCGTATAAAATTTGTTAAAAACAATAAATTATGCACTATTTGTTTGAGAAGTCATGCTGATAAATGCAGGTACTCTTTTAAATGTAAAATTTGCAAAGCCTCACATAATACTCTTCTGCATGAGGAAAAACCAAAGGAAGGTGAGGTAGTTACCTTACATTCTAATTCATCTATTCATACAAACATTTTGTTACCTACTATTAACTTGAAACTTATTGACAAATTTGGTCAAGAAGTCAAAGTAAAAGCTCTGCTTGATTGTGGTAGTCAAGTATGTATTATAAAGCGCTCACTTGTTAACCAACTTCACTTGACCCCTATGGCTCAAGATTCAAATATAATTGGCTTAGGCAATAATCCTAATAAAGTCAATGAATGTACTACAATATTGGTGCAGTCTTCTAACTATAATGTTAAATATTCAGTTAAATGTCACATTCTTGATAATTTAACAACATGTTTGCCACAGAATTACATTGATATTGCAAATTGCAATCTCCCTGACCATATTCAGTTGGCAGATGATGAGTTCAATAACCCATCACAAATTCCATTAATATTGGGTGTTGATTTTTACTCCAAAATAATAATTGATGGCATTATCAGATTAGATAATGGTCTTGTTTTACAGAACACTTTATTTGGCTATGTTGTTACTGGTTCAATTCAAACTGAAAGTCCTATTTATACTTCCAATGTCAATTTGGTCTCAAACTTTGTTGTTCAAGATAATATTCAGCATAATGATCTTGAGAATATTATGAGTAAATTTTGGTTATCAGAGAAGATGCCAGAAAAATCAATGCATGAGTCTGTTGAATTTGAAAAGGCAGAAGAAATTTTTAAAAATTCTGTGAGTTTGGAAAGTAATCGTTTTTCTGTCGATTATCCTTTGATCTGTCCTTTGGAGGAACTCAACATTGGAGATTCTTTTTCACATGCCTTACAAAGGTTGTATGGTTTAGAAAAACAGTTTAAAAACAATCCTGAATATTTTCAGAAATACAAAAAATTCATTGAAGAATTTGTCGAATTGGGTCATGCCAGGGAGGTTGACATCAGTCAATACGATGTTTATAACGATCCAGTTTATTTTCTTGTACATCACGCTGTACTGAATGAAAGCAGTAAAACTACACGTTTGCGCGTAGTGTTCGAAGGGAATGCCAAGTCTAAAAATGGCCTCTCTGTCAATGATGTCATGTTGAATGGACCTATAGTCCAAAATGATCTGTTCAGTATTCTCACACTCTTTCGTACTTATCAGTACACACTCATATGTGACATAGAAAAAATGTTTAGGATGTGTTCTATCAATGAAAAATTTAGACCATTGCAAAATATACTATGGAGAGATGATCCTAGTAAGCCCATTACTTGCTTACAGCTGCAAACTGTAACTTATGGCTTAAAAGCCTCAACTTTTTTAAGTACAAGATGTCTTATTGAGCTCGCTAATTTATATCAGGTTGAGTATCCCTTGGCAGCCAATGCGTTGAGGAAAAACACTTATGTCGATGACATTATCTGTGGAGCTGACAGCTTAGAACAGCTGCAAGAATTAAAAAAGCAGCTGATTGAGTTAATGAGTTTAGGCAGCTTCAATCTTCATAAATGGTGTTCTAACTCACCTGAGTCTCTCAATGACATTCCAAATAAAATTAAATTCTTTGATCAAATTGATCTTAATAAAGATAATATTATTAAAACCTTAGGTTTGAAATATGATATCCTATCTGATGAATTTTTATTTTCATGTCCCATGACTGAAAACTCTCTCAAAACGAAAAGAGAAATTCTTAGCTTCATAGGAAAGATTTTTGATCCTCTTGGCCTGATAGGTCCAATCGTAGTAAAAGCTAAATTATTAATGCAAATGATTTGGAAATCAAAAGTGGATTGGGACTCACCTATTCCCACTGATTTACTTAAACAATGGAGATCATTTGTGGAGGAACTGGGTGCTATGGGTACCATCAAGATACCTAGATTGGTAGCAAATACTGGAAATGTAGAGTCAGTAGAACTTATAGGTTACTGTGACGCCTCTTTCCAAGCTGTGGGTTGCTGTCTTTACCTAAGGGTCTTGTCTAATGACGATCAGGCTAAAGTAAGCATTTTGTGCTCCAAGTCGCGTGTCACTCCTTTGAGTAGGAAACCCACTATCCCAAGTCTTGAGCTTAGTGGAGCTCTCCTCTTAGCAAAGCTCTCTTCAAGTGTTTATGACACTTTAAAGATGAGATATCCAGCATTAAAGGTCTTCTTATATACAGATTCCCAAGTTGTTTTAGCCTGGCTTAATTCCCAGAATATAAAGGGTGCTTCGGTTACTAAAACTGTTGGTGAAATCAACAATTTAACTAAAAGCTTTCAATGGGCTCATATTAAAGGTGCAGACAATCCTGCTGATGTTCTTTCAAGGAGTTGTACTCCAACTAAATTACAGGACAACCAGCTATGGTGGTGTGGTCCAACTTCACTGTCAAACAAAGATTGGCAGCATAATATTATAACTGTTTTCCCTACAGAAAATATTGAAACCTTTCGTGATCATAATCATGTGTGCAATAACAATTTTGTTTCAAATGAAATCTTCAATAAGTTTTCAAATTTTGATAAACTTCAGAGAGTTCTTGCTCTAGTTCTGCGCTTTAAACACAATTGTTTAAATCCCAGTAACAAGTTGGTTGGTCCATTGACACCCCATGAGATGCAGTCCTCCAACTTTGTTGTTATAAAATATATCCAACAACAGGCATTCTCTGAGGAAATAAAATTGCTAGAAAAAGGAGACAAAATTAAATCAAACTTGAGTAATTTGCACCCCTTCTTAGATAGCAATATGATCCTAAGAGTAGGTGGTCGCCTTTCAAATGCTCCACATTTGTCCTATGACAAAAAGCATCCAATTATCATTCCAAAGAATAATGATATTGCACACATGATTATCACCAAAGAACATTTAAGGCTTCTACATGCTGGTGCAAAGCAAGTCTTAAGCTCTCTTTCTCAAAAGTATTGGCTTATTAATGGGATAAGAGAGGTGAAGAAAGTTATTCATAAATGCATTAAATGCTTCCGTATTAAAGCAGTAGCTGCTCAGCAGTTAATGGGGTCGTTGCCATCTGAACGAACCTCAATGTCTAGACCATTTCAGGTTACAGGTGTTGATTTCTGTGGTCCATTCGATATTAAAGTTGCTCGTGTTAGAAAACCTATGATTAAAAAGAGCTATGTAGCACTTTTTGTCTGTTTTGCTACCAAGGCAATACATGTAGAGTTGGTTAGTGATATGACCACAGCAGCATTCTTAGCATGTCTTCAGCGTTTTATCGCCAGACGAGGCTTACCATCCCAAATTCATTGTGACAATGCAAAGACTTTTAAAGGAGCCTCAAATAAACTTAAAAATTTATATGAATTACATTCTTCACAATCTCACATTGATGAAGTTCACACTTTTTGTGCCACAAATCTCATTAAATTTAAATACATTCCAAGCTATTCTCCTGAATTTGGCGGTCTCTGGGAAGCTGGTGTAAAAAGTGTGAAATTCCATATCAAACGTGTTATGGGAACTACTTGTCTTACCTTTGAAGAATTTAATACAGTTTTAATTCAGATTGAGTCCATACTCAATTCCAGACCACTGCTCCCTATGAGTAGTGATATTTCTGATATTAATTATTTAACACCTGGACACTTTCTTATAGGTGCCCCTTTAACAAGTTTTCCTGAACTAAATCTGCTTGATAAAAATATAAATAGACTTAGGTTTTGGGATCTATGTTCTAGATTAAAACAAGAGTTCTGGAAGTTGTGGTCTAGAGATTATTTAACTTCCCTTCAAAACAGGCCGAAGTGGAAGTATGGAAATTTAAACATTAAAGCAGGTGATTTGGTAATTGTAAAACAAAAGGATATATCACCTCTATGTTGGCCTATGGGTCGTGTTGTAAAAACCTTTCCTGGTCCAGATGGAAAGGTACGTGTTGCTGAGGTAAAGATGGGCCCCAAGGGCAAAACATATATAAGGTCATATATCAATTTGTGCCCCCTACCTGTAAATGACAGTTAGTCATTTTTATAATAAAATAGACACTCCTAGTGCTCTTATGTAGTGATCCCGAGACTAATGTAATGTCGTAGGGCTAGGTTTGTGTAATTTAGGTATGTACCTACATACATTTATATTTGAGTTGTTAAGTCATTTAGCTCTTATTATACAACTTTCCTAGTGCACGTAGTGTAATCCCAAGACCAATGTCGTAGGGCTAGGTGATGTATTGTGTAACTCACTATTAAGTTTAAGTATATGGTTTAGTACATAACTATGTATATAAACTAGTAAGTCAATAAATTTCATGCATATGGAAATATATACTTACATAAGTAAAAATTAAACTAAAATTTGTGTAACTTTAAATACATATGTGTAAAATATTATAAAGAATATTTTAAACCACAACTACTCAAAACTATGTATCATTAGCATGTATGTATACTTAGTAAGATAAAGTTTTATCTAAATAATATTTCAAACTATGTTTACCTTTTAGACACTTAAAATGTGTTATTTTTCACTTTTTTGTATGATAGATATAGTTCATATAATTTAACCAGTTTGCTTATATAAAAACCATATTGTTTATGTGTTATCTACATTATATAAAATGTTAGTTTGTCTTGTAAGATTTGTATTAGATTTCTCATTGTTTATTATAGTGTAGTAATTCAGCTTATTTTAAACTTGTTTCAAGTTGGTAGATTTTCCCCGCCCCAACTTATGTTTGAGACAAACATAATAGTTGTTTATATTATTATTAAATGGTAACATTAGTTAGTAGTAATGTAGTATTTTATACTGGCAATACTGTCCTTCCGCCATTAACCTTTTTTACTTTTGCACCTATGTGCACAATAAATTACATTTAAAATCATTTCTTATGTTTTATTAAACATAAAGAAAAAAATAACAAGAAGTGCAATAAATTAAGTCGCATTACACCGTAGTGCAGCCAAGCCGATCCACAGCTGTGTTAGCAAGCCGAGCCAAGCCACACATCGTCTGGAAAGTTCTACCGAACGATAAATTGGTATTCATACACGCACCCACCCTAACGCAGTTTTATTCCATAAAATCATTTTTATTTTATATTTTTAACGGCTGAAAATATCTATACGCTCTTTTAAATTAATGTCAGTTGGATTTCTTTATTACTCGTATTTTTGGGTACCTACTTGACTGTGTTAAAAATAAATTATGTTCCGACTATGCAAATATCTGAGATCACTTGTGTACTATAATCTAATCTTGTAAAAAAATTATTCGATTTAATAACGTCGCGTTTTTTTCTTAAATTTTCAATAATATATAATATTATTTTGATATAAAATTATGAAAGTTCTAAAAAAGTACCAGGATTAACTATTCACAATGAATAAACTAAGTAGAAGCTAAAGCGACTAAAACAAAATCACATCAGCTTAAAACCCGCTTTTGAAGATTCTCACTAAACTTAAATGGAACCTTTAATGCGATACTTTTATTTTTTATTATTCACAAACTAAATATTTCTATACCTACTGTTTTTTTTACATAACCCTTACTCGTCTGTTTAATAAAAAAAATCATTGTAGATTTTAAAACAATCGAAAATAGCACCAGCAAACATTATTCCGCGGGGATATGTGTAGAATAACCGAGCCGACTAATAAATCAAGCATTTGCATAGAGCGTCTGCAAAAAAACGCTAAGCAAACATGTAGGAGGTTTACGTGCGGCGACGTATGAAATATGGCTGGCCATTTCACTAATGGCCTATGAATATTACAGATATACTTTGTTTCCTTTTGCATTTATTTACGTTTGCGCTCATACTAATGGCATACAAAGTGGGGTCAAAGTTTACTTGAGTATTTTTGGAGATTTGTTTGAGTTAGAGTCATAATAAAAGAAGATAAAGTCTTATAGTGAAAAACGTGACGGTGGAATATTTTTCAATATCAGCGAGAAACAAAGAGCACGTGCAAGCAAGATAGCTAGATTGACAACAAAGTCAAAATTTGATGATGTCATGGAATTAGCAACATAATTACACTCCATGGATGACGTAGGCTTGTTCCTATGCCATGTCAGAACCAATAGGCGGCTCAATGATTCTGACACCAGGGTTTTTAAGGTTAGGTTAACCTCAAAACCCACAAGCTAAGTAAATGGGTAAGAGAATATCTGGCGCAGTATAATGTATACCATGATCAAAATATAATTTTCTGTGCAAAGCTTGGTGAGGTAATATACTCGTACAAACCCATTTAATAAAAAACTTTCGTTTGGATTGTTTACCTGTAACAAATAAAACAACACATAATATATAAATTAAATTATATTGGTAACTATTTGAAAAAAATCAAATACACCCATTCAGCCGTTTCATCGGTTTGAAGTCACATGCAAACGCATTGCTTGTAAAAGATAGTTTTACTATAAGAGTTTAAAAAATTAAAGGACCAATGTTGCCACAAATTGTTTTTGTCAAACGACTGAATCCCTTTACATCTCAAATTTTATTCACTTCGAATACTTCAATGTCGCTTAACCTAAATTAAAATTAATGAAGCCTTTGTAAAGAAGGCAAGATCCACGAGAGTTTGAACGCTTTCAAATTATAATTAAGTCATCTGGAACATTCAGAAAATTTTGCTGCTTTTCGGTAAGGTCGATATTTTTATTGCTGACATGACGAATTAATTACTTTAAGAGGATTTTTTGCAACAAAAATATTATTATTATTATTAAATATTATTAAAAATATTATTAAATATTATTAATTTTAAGTTTTTCTAATTAGCAAAGGAAGATTAATTATGCTTAAAAGTGTAACAGAACAAATGTGACATTAAAGTTCTCCTGTGTTTGCTAAGCAGATTAATTTTTCTTTATTTTTGTCTCTGTGTGTACAACACTTTATTCAACGTTATGGTCCGAAAGGTTTTATACAAATTTATTCATCCCTTTATTATTCGTTAATTTGTACGGATTTTAATTAATTCATAGTTACATCTGTTTCACTCTCTTTCATTTCGAAGTAAATTTCAAAATAGGACCGATTAATTCCATTCATAAACCAATACAAAATATTTTGTATTAGTACGGCTAGTTCTATTATATCCGTGCTTACGGTTCATACTCGATTAGGCGTACTCTATCCCTACCAGAAAATTTTCTATTTATACTCTAAGATTGTACATAATTGAACCGAGTAATTCGGGTGAACTTTTAAGGAATTTAAACAAGTAGAGGCTTCATCTTACTAGTACCTCCCTTGCAAAGCCAAGCTTATAGTGCCTCGTTAGTGGTGTTTTTCAAAGTCGAATGTGCAGAAACGGGGCTCGCAGTTACCGCCTTTTCAACTATTATATACAAGCGACGTGATTGCTCTCAATAGGTACTACTGGGTAAATTACGCCAACGCTTACGCTGCTAAGCGTTTCCTTGCAAAATGTTTTCTAGTTGATTTGTAGTGTTTATTTATACAATATTTAGGTAATAGAAAAAGAAATGTTTGTCTAAAATATTTCAGATTTAATAAAATAGAGAATAAAAATAGATCAAGTATTTTTTGAACATTTTAAATTGTTCGACCGTTTTTGGTAAGTACGTAATTTATAAAATGATATTTTTTTTCTATTTTTTGACACATAAAGACACATTATTGTTTGTTAAGTAATTTGTGAACAAAACATAATTAATAAAATAAAATCTTTGTTAAGAAAATGATAAATGTTTACAAAATAAATAACATACACTATTTGATAAAAATGAAAGTATAGAGATACCCGACTGGAGAGCCGAAAGGGGACGTTCCGGTAATTAGACCTAAAGTGCCTGAAGGAATTAAGTGTATTAGAAATCAAACAACAAAGATTAAAATGAAATCTTAAGACGCAATTACAAATGGAAATAAAGCAATTTGTATAATTGGTTTAATGACAACGACAAAATCCTTAATCTGATTAAAAGAAAACACAAATGAATTTCTCATAATTCACTTAAGTGCATTTCAGTGCCTTCAAAAAGAGGTTGTGCAGATTTAATTCGTTTGAATCGTTTTATTTTCACATCTCCGAAAGCATTACGTTACGGCTAAGCGAGCGGAAGGCGTAACGAAAATCCGAAAAATGCGCCGAACTAAATTTCGCCAACACGTTTTTATAGCAAACGTGCACGTGCATTTTTCAAAGCATCATTAAACAAAGAGGTTTAGACGGGTTTCATTTTTGGCAGCAAATGTATGTTTAATACCCCGCAGCAATTTTACATTCTACATTTTTCGCTTATATTCTCTTTCTAAACCATATCATACTATTATTATAAAGAGGAAAGATTTGTATTTTTGCGTGTATGTTTGTAACGAATAAACTCAAAAACTAGTCAACCGATTTCAAAAATTCTTTCACCATTAGAAAGCTACGTGCACCCTGAGTAACATAAACTACCTTTTACTGCGGGAAAATGCCTCATTCTCACGGGACAAACTGTTACCGCGGGCGAAGCTGCGGCGGAAATCTAGTCATTACTAATATTATAAATGCGAAAGTAACTCTTTTGTTACGCTTTCACGCTAAAGCCACCAAACCGAATTTGATGAAATTTGGTACAGCGATGGAATAGACCTTACAAAAGGCTACTTTTTACCGCGGAAAAACATCTCATTCCCACGAAAAAAGTAATAAACAAACGCGGGCGGGCAAGCAGCTGGTTGTTAATTAAAATTATAAACATATTCTAGATTATAACTCCAGCAAGATTAGTCACCTTGAACTGTAAATATAGTTCTTATCAAGATAACATTGACATTAATTTTGAAACTTTGCCAAAAGTAAATCCGAATGCATCTAGAATTTCACAACTAAAATCTTAATTAATAATTTATGTAGACAAAATACCTACACTGGAGATTTTAAAATCAAACGGACGACAGATGACTTCATATCAACTTAAGTAATATGAAGTGCAAGACATAAGTTAGTAGTATGAAATGCTAGACAGTAACTCTGGGGCTAAGCTGAGACGGATGTTTGTAAAAATAATAAAAAAAGCGAGTCTTTCAAAAGAAAAGAACACAAAGCAAGAAAGCATTCAAATTTCAAATCATTTACAAGTGCTCCCGGCGACATTTGACATCCGACACCGAAATAGGTCAACGCGACTCGTTCCGTATGTATGAGACGCGACTTGCGGAGAAACGTATTTAAAAGCGGCCGCTTGACTGACCGACTCGGAATACCAAGTCGGACTTTACGACACAACTTTACGACAACATCCAGATGCTATTATTGAAGCACAATGTTGTATTGATGAGCCTTTTACTGCTATAAAGGTATTTATTGCTGCAAATAATGTTGATCGTATGTAAAATTTTACAATAAAGGATTTGTTTGAAGCAGAACGAGCAGAAATTCCTACATAAAATGTTTAATTTACCAAAAGGGCAAAGTCAACAAAGGTAAGGATGAATGAAAGGATAAGGATGCAAATTGGATATAAAAGCGAGTACAAAATAATTTACACCTCAAAATGGAGATTTTAAATTCACGAGAATTTTTTTATACAAATATCTCCCAAGAGTAATTTAGCAAATTAGCCCAACAAACAGACCAAATTTAATGGCAAGGGTATGACTCAAAGGACAGTCCTCTAAATTATTTACATTTCTCCAGGGAGGAAGCGTCTTGCCTCGTTTTAACCGTTGTGAATTCAAAAAGTCCCTGTTGTATCACTATACAGCTTCGAATCGTCGTCGCGTCATTATTTTTTTTCAAGTGAAAGAAACTGTTGATTTCAAGATGAACGTGGAAATAAAAGAGGGGTCTTTTGTACGTGACTCGTGTTGCCAACTGTCCTTCACAGAAAGAAATGTTTGCTGCGATTATTTCAAAGATAAACGCGGATGCAGAAATCAAAGCTTTTATAAAAACGCTTTTACAAAATTTTATCAAGGAAAATTCTTATATCATTATTTTTTCTATGTAAATAAGACGTGTCGTGCGTGCGGAACGGTTTTGTTTATAAGAAAAATAAACCCCTGAAAGATTTTCTGACGTTGACAAGCGTGAAATTAAAAAGTAAAGGAAACATTTTCTCCCCATATCCGTGGCATTTGGTGACGTGTTGTCACCGTGAAATCAAGAAGATGGTAAAAAAATGACGGTGTCCGTATTTGAAGCAAACACATGGTTGCTGTAGTTGTCAAGAATAGAGGTATTTTTAGTTTTTTTTTTGTTTAAGATGAAAATATAAAGTTTTAAGAAAGATTTTCACATGTCTAGCTAGATGGTTGCTACAGCAGTGAACCAATGTGATAAAATTAGACGGATAAATAGTAAAAATTATTATTATCATTGTAGGCTTTGGCTTTGTGATGTTTTCAAACGTTTTATGGTTAAAAGTTAAGTTAAAAATGTGTTATTTCAGAAATCCGTTCAGAACATTGAAATTCACGATTTTGCTAGACTTTTCCAGTGACATCAGCAACTCATGGCCACCCCAGCGTTAGTTGAGGCGAAGGATGCCAGCATTCAGACTCTGCATTTTCCCATTCATTGTGATGATTGCTCGGTCTCATTATACAGCCAGCCTGGAGTCACAAGCCTTCATACAAAGGAAGGCTGTTTAAAAAAAAATCCTTTTTTTATTTTTCAAACCTACTACGCAGACGTGATTCGGAAGGCAGAGTAAGGATTCTTGGTAAAAAGAAAGATTTCACTGAAAGATACGTTTTGGTTACGAAATCTCTTTAAGGAAGAAATAGCAATATTTAAATTGCTTTTAGAGCAGTTATTTTAAATATAAATTTAATTATTTTTAAATGTAGAAAATAAAACATATTATTATCAATGATCACAGATTGACAAAAGAGGAAATAATGTTTTTTAAGAACGATGAAATTGTTTTGTTAGTTCATTAATGAAGATAATATTATAGTTTTGCAAACAAGATGTTCTTCTTCTTATAGTCGACAGCAAACTAAAATAGTCTCGGCCCATTGAGGTAATATTAATAGGCCCATTGAGGTAATATTAATATCAATGTTGTCTGGTAGAAATTGTTCTAGTGCCCAATAATTCTGACATAAACACTTCCCTTGGATAAGCAATAATAATTAGTATCAACAATATAAACAGATTTATGTACGAGTAGTTTATTTATCAAAATATGATATGAATACATGGATGTCTTTTTCGTTAGATATGTCCTAGCAAATACACTATTTTATTATTTCGCAGTAATACCGACTCAAGCATTGAACTCCTGGTCTTTTTATCCTGGCAAAGAAGTGGAGTGCTCTGAAGGGCATCCCCATTAACAGGATGTTCAAAATAATTGGCGATAGGGACATTGTCTGCCAACAAAGGCACTTCAATTATTTGCTGCCGCTCTTCTGATGTACCTTCCGTAGATAAGAGACGAAGATAAGTACCTGTATTTTTTATAACAAACTGTATTGTTAACATTGTTTTAAAACAGAGTCTTCGTCGTCGTTAACAGCTCAGATATGTCCCCATTTCAGAGTATCAAAAACAAAAAAAAGGATTCCTTTTTTTGTCTTTTTTAGTTCTGCTTTGTGTGGAATATTCCGTTCAATTTTGTGACAGTTATTCCGCTTATGGCATCGTCCTAATATAATCGCGTATTCAAAATCCAAACCTTGATGACTCAATTTGGACTTTTGGACATCCATTGGGTTGTTCGTTTCCTTATTGAGAATTGTGAATGCTCGAAAAACTTATCAGTATGATAATATCGTATTATTATAATGCCCCGTTTCTGACTTTTCCCGTGGGAAAAAGGCATTTTTCCCCCTTTCACCCAAGCTCTTCACTTCCACATTAAAAGAAATTTTCAAAAATCTTACGCCGTCCTGGTCGTCCAAAGGTATACAAATCGGTAACCAACGCCTCACCAACCTTCGCTTTGCGGACGACATCGTCCTGTTCGCCACATCTGCAACTGAGCTACAGATAATGCTGCAAGAGCTAAGCGAGGCAAGCCTTGAGGTTGGACTTTCAATGAACATGTCAAAGACTCAGATTATGTCTAACAGCACGAAACGTAGGGTAGAGGTGGATGGGCAATTAATACAATATGTCGACGAGTATATATATTTAGGCCAGATAGCTTCCTTCGAAAACAGGCAGGACAAAGAGGTCGAAAGACGAATCCAAAACGCCTGGAAGAGCTACTGGTCTATGAAAGAGCTAATGAAGGGCAACCTTCCAATGTCACTAAAGCGTAAACTCGTCGACATGTGTATCCTGCCTATCCTAACCTACGGTGCACAGACATGGTCATTGACGGAATCACAGAAGTCCAAACTCAAGGTCTGCCAACGTGCCATGGAGCGTAGTATGTTGAGTGTCAGAAGAATTGACCGTATAAGGAACACAACTCTACGCTCCAAAACAGGCATAACAGATGTGGGCTTAAAAACAGCAAAGCTGAAATGGGACTGGGCGGGACATGTCGCCCGCATGCATCCCGAACGATGGGCTAAACTGGCTACAGATTTTATACCAGAAAATGGACGCCGACGACGAGGCAGGCCTCGGAGACGTTGGCGGGACGACTTGGACGCGTACGATACAGACTGGACCACAAGTGCGCTTGATCGTGATGTTTGGCGTAGTGGAGGGGAGGCCTTTGCCCAGCAGTGGGAAATAAAGTAGGCTATTAAAAAAAAAAAAAAAAAAGATGGCCGTGTTATCTCTGGTATAAGCTATATTATTGTAAAGTTTCATAAAAATCCATTCAGTCGTTTTTGCGTGAAAGAGTAAAAAACATCCATCCATCAATACATACATACGTCTTCACAAACTCACGTTTATAATATTAAGTAGGAAGTAGGATTAAGATTCAGTTCCCAAAGCTTGAACATTCTTCGATGTTCACATTGTTCACAGAAAAAGTACAATAGCGATTTCGTTTCATGTCAGTCCTTCCTTTACGCGCTTTTCTGCAATTCAGCCTCCATTTTTCACTAAACACGTCCCGAATCCTCACTCCAGCCTGCGATTCCGTCTCACCTAATATCAAAGGGCCTTTGAACTTGTAAGAGCGTTAAAACGACAAAAATGTAAAATCCTGACAAATAATATGAAAAAGGAATAAAAAGGTACTTTGAAAATGGCTGCTATCTTACAGTGCTTACATGAATACATTTGAGAGATCTCTATAAGTAGATGATGGGATAAATATTGCAACTACCTACTAAGTAAGTATATTTGTTCCGCTTTAATCAATGGATTTAGATTACATTTAAAATTGATATAGATTGTACTAGATTTTCAACACGTGGCTCCGCCCGCGCTAACAGTTTTTCCTATGAGAATGAGGGATTTATCCGCGGTTAAAATCTATATGTTATTTTGATGTATAAGCTTAATTATAGTAAAGTTTCATTAAACCCATTCAGCAATTTTTGACAGAGTAACAAACACCATTATCCTCACAATCTTTTGCGTTTATAATATTAGTAGGATTCCAGTACATCCGGGACACTCCGTGATTTTAAATTTTATAAGACAAATTGATAGTTTATTATATTTTGTTTTGTTAGGTATTATCAAAACCGTTTGTATAATCTTCATAAAGCGGTAAAACATCTCGACAGAATACAAGAATTCACACGACTGTTTAGTGTTTGATAAAAGAGAGACATAATTCGTTGAAAACCAAACAATTTTCGAAGAAATAAAACTTCTATTCCCATTTAAAAGAATCTTCCTCACTAACACCTAAACAAAAAGACTCATTTTACAATTTTCCCCTTCGCCACTTACTATAGAAAGACGCAAGGTCCTTCGGGACGGCCGGGAACCGACCGCACCATCCATTTGTTCCTCGTTACGGTGTACACGTGGCCACTAAATAATATGAATAATTAATGTACAGCCAACCACCGGGATAATTATATCTAGCCGCCTTTTTGCGGCGTCGGCCGAACATGTAAATAAGGGTGAACGCGTGATCGTTATTGGGCATGTGTTGTGGAGAATAATCAGGTTATTGATGAGTAACGGAGTTTTAGATAGATAATAATAGATTTGCCTTATTATACGTTGTTCATACTGTTAAGTTAATTATTAATTGTTAATTAAGCCGCACGCATTGGTATATGACTATTTTGGGGTAGTCTTTCGCCTCTGTTCCTCCAAAAGTCCGGTGAAGATTTGATTTCTCGTAAGTACTTTTTCGACAGAAGCGTAGATCAAATAAAAAAAGTTTTTAACTTGGGATTTGGCAGCCTCTTGTTTGTAGTTTAAAATACTATTAAACTTTTCGTCTTAAAAATTGATAGTCCTCCTTTAATCTTTATAGAAGATACCTCGATAGAAATTTAAAACGCAACTTTTTCAGCAATACGCGCAAAATGTACGCAGCATAAAAATGCATCTGTTATTTAATTCATAGTCTCTAAAAAAATATTACCCCCTTTTTTAAAACAAAGTTTTCTGCAATGCATCGATATTTCGACTTACTAATGTGGTCAATCAAGAACTCGGACTCTAGTTCAAATAAGACTCCAAGCGTCTTCTAAAATCTTTAACATTATAGAAATCTAAGACGAATACGACGAGTAATAACCAAACAGAAAATAGACGCGAAAATAGTTGGTGAGTCAGCACGAGTTTTCTATGAGGAATCTATGAGGTGCGAATTGAGCGATATATGAGGAAAATTGGCCGAGTAATTTACTCACAAAAAATATTGATAGAGTGGAGATGCGAGATTCAACCGCGTCATCGCTTATATTCGGGAACGGAGGGACTGGGATGGGATGGAAATCGTTTATCTATGTTAATTCTAGTAGTTTTATCCCTTTCGCAGCAAAATGCCAGAAACGCATTTGGCCAAAACACCTATTTTTGGGCATCTGTGTTTTTATTTATTTTTATATCTGCTAGAACTATATAAAAAAACTGCTATTTACTTTATATGTGGGGATATAAAATTCAAATTTTGGTAGCAGTATACGAGTAAGTCGCCTGCCACTGCCTTATAAAAGACTTACGTCTATTTTGACTACTATAATTATAACTAGCCCATTTCATTGGGACTAGTTTAGGAATCATTTACAATCCAATTGAACTAATGAGAACAAAAAGTCTCATTAGTTTCATTGTGCAACTGCCCATAATTCAATGGAACTAGTGGGGAAAAATAGTCAAATGTTCAAACTACATAACATAACATTATTATTTAGGATTTGGCAGGGCAGTATCGTTTGGGTTTATGTAGAAAAGAGTAAACATAGAAACCGGATTATGATAATTAAGAAGATCCATAATTTAATTTAAATTAATCACATTTCCTTATAATGTTGATACAGGTTTAAGGTGGGAGATAATATTTATTCTCATTAATTGGATTCCGGGTTCATGCTCTTATCACTACATAGTATAAAATAAAGTCGCTTTCTCCGTCCCTATGTCCCTATGTCCCTATGTCCCTATGTCCCTATGTCCCTATGTCCCTTTGTACGCTTAAATCTTTAAAACTACGCAACGGATTTTGATGCGGTTTTTTTTAATAGATAGAGTGATTCAAGAGGAAGGTTTATATGTATAATACATGCATAATATACTGAAGGATAACCCACAATTACCATTTTCCCGTGCGGAGCCGGGGCGGGTCGCTAGTTTATTATATTACAAGGATTTTTATAGATTAATTAAGTATTTTAGTGCCCCAAAATGTATTATTAATATGTTGGTTTCTGAGGTAAATTGCTAGGGTTGCTCTATAATAATTTAGTTTGTGCTTTGATTTAAAAATAAATCTGTTCAATCACAATAAAAAGCGCTAATATTATTCAGTCCAAACAGCACAGGAACCATGTCTTAGGAAACCTGACCGTACGACTATCCTTATAATTTGTGCAATTAATTTACCATAGTAACTAATGAAATAAAAAATACTTTCAAAAAGTAAATGAGAATAAATATACATAGAGCACGCGCATCGCTCCACTGCCTTTATGTCAAGCGTAAGCAGATGTATGGGCGGTGAAATCAATAAAATTTTTCTTTTTAATTTATTTATTTATTTATTTAACAGTTTATTGTACACTTAAACATACAAAGGACAATCACATGTAGAGAGACGACACAACAGGTCTGCTTATTTCTTAAGAAATAGCTTACAGCAGACCCAGCAAATTTGTTCCTCGTGTCATATTTGCAACTTATCACTGCACATTTCAAAATGTTCTTCTATTAAATTACTTTTTTTCACCGGTAAAAACAATCAGCTCCGATAACCATTTGATACTAAACGAATGCGCTGAAGATGTTCGGACTGTTCATATCCGTGCTTACGGTTCATACTCCATTAGGCGTACCTACTCTATCCCTCCCAGAAAATTTTCTATTTATACTCTAAATTTCCATCACTAATACCGAACTGTACGAACAAATACAGATTAGCGACATGAACCGCGCTTGCGCCCGGCAGCCACCGTGTAGTTGTGCGTGTGAAATTCGGCGTGATTAGTAATAATTTAGCCGCCATGTTGGATGGTTCCCATTCTCTCAGAACATAATTCTGCTCGACAAAAGGGTTATTTAGTTTTTCTATTTTTTTGTGTTTTATCCATCGACTGCAAAGCCAAAAAGGAATAGTTGTGTATTTAGCAATCTTCTTATATTCTTTCTCAGCCCGTTGCAACCCACTGCTGGGTATAGGTCTCTCGTCGTCGTCATAAGCAACGGATGGCGTGCACTAGAATACTCGTAGAAACACGTAAGTAAATAACCCTTCTATTGCATACAAATAAATAATTGATTTCGGTCTTATGGGAGAATAAATATTGACCTACTTTGTCTGTACCAATCCGGCACCGAACGTTCAATTCCGCGAACGCCCACTTCCCTTAACGTCCAGATCCTTTATCGACCGTTTCCTCGAAGGGCCACATCCCTAAACGACCACCAGAACTGACCGTTTTCTCGAAGGGCCACATCCCCAAACGGCCACCAACCATTTCCTCGAAGGGCCATAAACCCGAACGGCCACCAACCGTTTCCTCAAAGGGCCACATATGTCTGTACTTGTAACTTAGTCATGATACAATGACCTTTTGTCTGAATTGGGAACTACCCGTCATGTTTTGTTCGCAGCGGCCGCTAATGTTGGAAATACGGATTTACACTATGCGTATTATGATTATGCAGATTTTGTGACAAGAAAGGTAGGTGTTTGTGTTAGAGCTTAGTTCGATTACCTTTTAGTAGGTACACGGTCAATGTTTTATTATTAATCTCATAGTTTACTTTTATATTACCTTGGATAGGATAGTCTATGATAGCATTTCTAGAATAATAACCTGGAAAATATTGGTATTGTATTTTTTTTTGAAATATTTTATAATTTTAAATGTTTTAATTTCTTATGTGTACAATAAATAAATTGGAGACGAAAGATGCGCTACCTTAGAAATGGCGGCGCCTAACTATAAGCCATAAGCTCAGGGTCTGACCACAAAAAAGTTAAATGTGAAGCTCGTACTGCTGTCTACAGTACAGTAAGACTTATTATAAAAGTAGTCAAGAATCACTATGTAAAATTATATAATAAAGCTTGATTTCATTAAAGATAAATTCGTTTTATTCAATTTAGTTACCCTCCGTTCCTTTTGCTATTTTACAACCAATGGCAGTGCCGTGTTTTACGATGTCAATTTAGACAAAGTGCCTTTGAGAGTCGAACAGCTGTTGTTTTATTGCTCACAACTCACCTTTCGCGGCTAATCAAAATACTTAAAATGCGTAAAATGTATGTTTACTAGCAATCTACCCGCGGCTACACCCGCGTTGTTTTTTAACTTTTCCGTAGTAATTTTTAACTATTACACGGAAACTTTTTTATTTTCCGGGATAAAAAGTATCTAAGATATTGACCGGGGATGTATATGTTAACGGAAATGTATGAAATCCGTCATTGTATACAATTCCTAGGAAATGTATACAATGCCTAAAGTCGCCCGGAAATATAGAAGTATATAATAGTACTACTCGTACAGAAGGGATATTTACCACTCCACGCACCAAAATAAGTTCCCCGCCCTATATACTTCCACTCACTGCATCCCGTAGGCGCCGCCAAACTCCGCTGGATGGTGTTGCGTGGTATTCGATGAAGCATAAAGACTATTTCTCTTTGATTTTCATTTACGTATGGGGGTTGTCTGTTATAAAAATTAGAACCACGTTGGTTCTTTGCTTTTACATTGTGGCGTATTATTTACTTAAACGACAGAGTGTTTACTTATCAAATTAATGAGCTTTACAAGCTTTATTTATAGTTTACGTGCTAGATACGCTGTAAAAATAATAAATAGCTGATTTTTTAATTTTATTTAACAAAAAGCCTTACAAAGATATTATATTTTACCGTATACCGTACAGTACAAGTTCGGAATTTTATACAATTCCTAGGAAATTCATACATTTCCTAGGATATGTGTGAATTAAATCATCTTTGAAACATTATTTCATACATTTCCTAACGCGCTCCGGAATTTTATACATTTCCTAGGAATTGTATACAATTCCTGGATTTCATACATTTCCTGTAACATATACAAAATTTACAAAATACCATACAGAATTTCAAATCGGTCGGACAGTTTCAGAAATAGACCTGTTCAATCTGCTGAGCCGTATGAGTTACTATACCTACATTACCTACATAGTTTTCTAACTATCCCACGGGAACTTTTCAGAATAATAAAAGGTGTCAAGCCCGCAATTTTGAATATGTCAATCTTCAATGAAAACAATTACTTTGAAAATTGCGAAGCATAGGCGAATAAAAGGAGTGTGAGGATTAAGCAGAATAGAAAAAGACAAATACAAACAAAAGTACGAAGTGTTATTTTTCAATCGGATGCAGAATGACCATTAGGTACAATAAAGAAAAAAAATTAATATTATAATAATATTTTAATCAGTTTGACTTTATTATATATAATACCTAATCATTAAATAGCAAAATATTTAGATAGATAAATAGACAGAGGTGGGGTGTGAACTTAGTATTATGAAAAAGCGGAGAGTAAAAATAATTAAAGATCATGACACAATCATGAGTTTTCAGATCGAACAATAAATTATTACGTAAATGTCTTTGTATGGTGATGGCGTACATAAAGGCAAATATGTTAAAAAATATGACTTTTTTAGAAGTAGTAACGTGAAAAGCAGACAAGTAAAAAGGAAACCATGTTTACTGAGCATTCGTCAAGAAAACAACATTTTACGTTCTTTTCATGGCTTCATCAAAAAAATCATGAGGCAACCTTGCCGACACATCCTAATAAAGATGTCGCAAAGCTCCCTCCCACACTGTCATATTCGTCAGTTTCGTCACCGGCATCCGACGGGCGGCCCATGAAATTTACATAGGGGGCGCCATCGCTGGGGCGCCAAGGGCGGGGGCGCGATTAAAATCCCTAAAATACACGTCAACGTGTTGACGTTTTGATGAGGCGAAATAAATTGTGCCCCGTTGCCCGAGGCGGACGCGTGATCCAAGGAAATGAAGGCAATCAACGCCCTAGTCTTTTTGCTGAGGCGGCGGCGGCTTGACAAAAATTTGGAACATTTATTCTGGATGCCTAAGTAATGCGGTATTCCAATTGTAAGTTATTGCTAGAAATCAGGCTGTGTTGTTTATTATTTTCGTCGATTTTTATTTTTGTGGAAGTTATTGTTAACCAAGGAATGAGCAGCAACCTTTGAGTATAAATATAAACATTTCAAGGCAGCAACGTTCAGGTATGTTACTGTTAATAACTACTATAATACCCAATCCATGTAGGTATTAAAATTAAAAATTAATTTCGCCCCACAAATTAGGCATGGGGATTATGATAACTCCCTGCTAAGGGGAGGTAAAAATTACACATACGCAAATTTTCGTAAAAATGTTATTTCGACTTATCTATTAGGGTCATTTTACTGAAAGTAATAAAAATAAAGTCTGTGTTGTTGATAGAGTTTTGCCATTGAAAGTAGATAATGAAAAAAACGCGGCAAATTTGAAAAAAAAGTCACTGTGGCAACCCCTTTTCTATGGATTTACCTAATTTGATACTTATTTTTTACACGCTTTATATTAGCTTCACTTGTAAGTAACTATGTATGTAAGAAAATCTTGGAATCCTAATTTGACCCACTTCCCGGTATTCGATTAGGATGAAATTTTGCACACGCTCTGAGTTCTGATGACAATACATGACTAGCTAAGAAACGTCATTACAAATCTAATATGGCGGCCTCCCCATTAATGTATCTAAAAAAATCTTGGAATCTTAATTTGACCCACTTCCTGGTCTTCGATTAGGATGAAATTTTGCACACGCTCTAAGTTTTGATGACAATGCATGACTAGCTAAGAAACTTCATTACAAATCCAATATGGCGGCCTCCCTAAGATGGCGAACTGGCTGTTTGAAATCCACCCCCATGATATGGGTATCAAATGAAAGGGTTTGCTGTCAGGAATACGAAAAAAAAAGTCACGTGACTTAAATCCAATATTGCGGACGTCCAAGGTGGCGGACAGAAAGCGTGTTTTTTAGTTTTCTAAACTATGTATTATTTTTTTAAATGTAACTTTGTTGCCAGTACAATGTTTTCCAATTTCATCGATTATCTACTTTCAATAGCCAACAACAAAACCACTTATGGTTCTTTGTCCAGAAATATCTAAGATAATATGAAATGTAAGTAAATCATTACAAAACTTTGTATTACTATCCGAACTATCTCTATACTTACTACCTTGTCCAGTTCAACACCTAGTCACCGATTCAAAGGGCCTTTCACACTATGCTTCTACCTTTAAAGGCGTCAACCCAACGTCTGGGAAACGTCACTCAAGTTCCGATACGCGCGGTCGGGTCTGGAATCAGATTGCGAATAGCGACCCGTCACCAAACTGTCAAGCTATTTTGAGCTTCAAAAGATGATGTTGGAAATAGCCTAATGTTAAGAAGTCACATTTAAGATATTTCCCGTTTTATACAAGAAATTTTGGGTTGATAAATTACGAGTAGGTCTTAATATAGGTATCGAATACGTGACATCTGCATTATGGCTTGCCGAAAAACTTTGTAATTGACCAACAATGTGTAAATATAAACAACGCTAAAAATAGACACTATCTAATATATAAAATTTTCGTGTCACAGTTTTCGTTCCCATACTCCTCCCAAACGGCTTGACCGATCTTTATGAAATTTTATATGCATATTCAGTAGGTCTGAGAATCGGCTACTATCTATTTTTCATACCCTTGAGAGCAGGCGGAGCCGCGGGGCGAACAGCTAGTTTTATATAAAATTGCGGCGATGGCTATATGAAGAAGATGATGATGATATATTATAAAGATATCATGCTCGTTCTTTAACACCTCATCGAAGGGCTCAAGTCTACTCTGGAATCAAGCTTTAGTCGACCACACTGGGCTAGTGCGGGTTGAGACGACTCTGGAAAGTCGCTCGAAAGTTGCCAGTGTGGGGGATCTGTTATACGGCAAGTAAAACTCAACTATTAAAAAGTAAAACTAGTTTTGCATGAAGCAAACTATTAAACGCGACAATTGACCGAGTTTGCACGGCACTGCATCTATTGTTTAAACTTAAATTGCTTTGGTCCGTCATAGCTCAGTTTGGTTTAGTTAGATTAAAAGTGGTTTTGGTTTTATACAGGTACAACTTTTGTAGAATTTTCAGTGAGATGCATTACTATTACCTAGTGATGATTGTTCTAATGAGACTTGGTTTTCAAGATTTAAGTCAAATAATAATTACTGAAGAAGTCTACCTCGCATCTAATCGCTTGGTTACGCAAAGCACAGCAAAGATAAGGGTTAATATTGTAGTTACAACATGAAGAAATACGAAGACAATTATTTCTTATCATGACACTTTTTTTTTAATTCATACAAATATAGGTTATGATTGGACATTTTTATGGTTGGACGTTTTTATGATTAGACATTTTTCGACCATTGGTCATTTTTCATGTTTGGACATTAGTCGCGCAAAGAAAAAAAGCTCATACACGCCTTAGTCAATTATAGTGTACAAAACCAGTTACATAGTTTTGGCAAAATGGACCCGTAGTTAGGTCCGGGAGAAGTTTAAAACGATCTCTCTTGTGTTGCTGACGTCGTCATGCGAAGGGTGACGGCTTTACATGGCACACGCCACCCATAAACATGTTAGGCTGCGTTTCCACTAGAGATGTGCGAGGGAAATGTGTCGTGCGAGGATGTCTAAGCTGTGTTGTAAAAATGTGTGGGTATTTCCACCAAAGCTGTGCGAAGAAAACGTGTCGTACCGGATCTGTAAAATAGCGCATTAGTACAGTATGTATGTCGCAAACCTCGCAATGCATCCCTCGCTTGTTTTGTACGTACAATACCTCGCTCCGCTAGGCCGTTTCCACCAGAGCTGTGCTGAGCGGGGCTAGGTAAATGATGCGATTCTATTGGTTCTTGAAAAACACATTTCTCGCAACGCATCCTCGCACATTATTGGTGGAAACGCAGCCTTTGAGTAGGCAAGCCTTAGCACAAATAATGCCCAAAATACAAAGTCCATGTCCAACATTAATTTCGACGAACGCTAATAATATCCAACACATAATATTATGTGCAATTTTGTGATTGGTCATTATTGTTCTTGGTAATTTTTTATGCTTGCTTGCTTATCGAGTGGGTTTCGAAGGTTTGTGAGGTAAGTAGGTTAATTTTTGTGTTTGTAAATTTGTAGACCATTTGTCTTTTTTACACAAGAGTTAAAGTTAGAATACAGAGCGCAAGAATAATTTCGTAAGAAATTTAAATGGTAAGTTGTGCTAATGTTAATATAATAGAGCTAATATAATAGAGACAACTAAATCTTAAAGAAGATTTGACTAAAACTTCGTTGTTGGTACCTACAGTTTTTAAGGCAATACTATTAGTTATTCATCTTGGAATATTTAATTTTATGAACTCAAACGAGAAAACACTATTTTATACCACATCAAAGACCACTTACCGAAATCCACTAACTAACATCAAAATCATAGCTCTCAATAAACAATCCGAAGTCGATTAGCCGTCTAATGTCTCTGTCAAATGGCAAATGTATGCAAATACGATTTGGATTACGCAAATGTCAAAAATACGACCTATAGGAGGGGTCGGCGGCGGCGGCGCGTGCCTTCGCATAAAGAGAGCGAGCGGACGTCCTACAAATCCGAACGTATGAGCTTAGCGAACTCAAACTGCGGCGACTGTGACGTGTGAAGCAATCGGAGTCCAATGCTGGGTTAAAATATAGATGTACGTAAACTACTTAAACAAAATGCTTAATGGTTATTTAAGTTTACTGTGGTATTTTATGATTGGTAGTTCATTTATTTATCAAACACTTAAAATCTAAAACACAATGTCAAATAAACTACAAATAAAAGACATCCTCCAGTGCGTCCCCTTGAGGCATAGTTCCCAGCACACTGGCAGCATTCCCTCTTTGAATCGCGCGACTTATCCTCTGCGCTAGGAAGCTGCCAGCCTGCGGTCACCAGAGACCTCAATGAGACGCACCGAAAGATCTCTAATTACTTTCCTGGCCTCCTTTTCACTGTATTTTGTTAAGTGATGGTTACTTGTTTGCTTTTTATTAGAAATTGTTTTAGTTTTGTAATTTGACTATTCAAGCAGATACTTAACTATGATATAGATAACGTTGAGAATACAAGGGTTCAAAAATGTCCTGTGAAGTGTTTCTAAATACTATATTTTTAAATTATAAATTGCAATTTGCAGGTTTTGTAACCAATAAAAAAGTTGAGCTATATTATTTATAAATTTTTGGTAGTAATTACTGTTCTTGTAACGAAAAAAACACATTAAATTTACAGAAAAACCGTCTTATCAAAAAATTTGTATGAATTGAATTTTTTGACTATTTATCCAAGCAAACAATTTTAAATTTTTTACAAAATTTGGATTACTATTTATCCAAGCAAACAATTTTATTATCAAATCCATTACAAAAGCGACGATGTAAGTCCATTGTCGCCACTCATTCGAAACATGAATGCAGCTCATGTTATATTTTGTGAAGGGGAGTATGGACGCGGATACGAACTCTAATGGCGTTTGATCTGCAATCGCGTATAGCAATGATTTCGGTAGGGTCGTATTTGCAGACGCGACACTGGCTGTTATGATTGCAATGAGCTCATGTGTTTTATTTAACAGATACGCCGTAGATTTTAGCAACATGATGTAGGTACCCAAATAACTGCTACAGACACATTTTGTAGAATTGCTACGACAGTGTAGCATTAGCGTAGACATCGGCTACGAAACTCGTAGCCTTCGTAGGCCGTAGCAAAATGCGGTCGGCTGTGTGTGCGTGGTATTAGTAGTTTTTATAAATGATCACAAATAAAAAATAGTATTGATTAACCCATGGTCTAAGAAAACAAGGTCTTGCATTCGGACCACGTGACTGACACAAGCCTACGTCATCCTTGTCGAATGCGTGTTAATAGACAAGGATGAACAGCGCATGATAATGTAGGCTTGTGTCAGTCACGTGGTCCGAATGCAAAACCTTGTTTTCTTAGACTATTTTTGGTTTCGGATATACCTAACCTTCTTTACTGTTCACCATATTAATAGAAATAATACCTACCATAATGTTAAGGTACTTACTAGCATCAAGAGCTATAATAATAAAATACAAACTGCTATATGCACTTAGGCTAAGAAATTAATTTTATACCAAAACATTCATGACTCACTGTATCGACTAGCCAACCCCACTCGAAAGGCCCCTATTGACTACAGGAAACAATTATTTCTCCTCCCCATATCGAAAAGGAAGGAACGTACGAACCATTAGTGACTACATTTTTTATTTCCATAAAAGAGCATTTGACAAAAGCACCCGACCATAAATCTTGGGTAAAGACTGCAGGTGCTGAGATTCGGGCGGAAACCGCGTCTCTTTCGCAAGCTAATGTGTTTACCCCATTACTCGTACAGGTTTCATAACCAGTCACCAAAGACCCCCGAATCAAGTGTACATTGCAAACAAAGACCGCGCCCGATAAGGAAGAATTAAAGAACGTAGGGGTCTTCGAGACTAGTCATGTTTTACAGCGCACGTGGATTTCGACAAACATCGTTGAGTCGACGCGTTTGCATTAAGTTTTATTACTTCCTCTCTTGTAAATTATAGGTGTAATATAGGAGTGAGCGTGGGGTGAAACTGAGATGTTCTCTTTAAGGAAAGTATGGACAAGTGCGAGTACCATTTGAAATAGTACATTTTTTAAATTTGAAAAACTAATGTAAAGATAAAAAGGGAAATATAAAAAATAAAACGAAAGAGAAAGAAAGAGAAAAGAAGGAACAAATATAACTATAGGTTAGGTTAGGTTAGGATACTCTATAGTTAAGTTGAGTAGATAAATATTCACGAATATTGTTTAGGATTACTGGGAAAATTAGGTGAGTATCGGTTGAACTTGAATTTATCACGTCAGATAATTAAATCGTTTAAATTAAAAAAGGAGAAACAAAACCTGTTGCCCCCTTAATCTCAAGACTGATGTCTTGATTGGTATTTTAGGCATTTTTGTGTTTGTGTAAATACTACTTTTATTTCTCCTCTCTGTAATTTTTATTAAAATAACAGCTTAATTTGAAATAAAAAAGTCTTAATCCATAGTGAAATATTATTTTCTAATTTGACTTCACTTAACCCTAAAAGCTGGCAAAAATATTACGTGTATCCGTCGAGAGCTCAGTAGAATCGTGTTTCTTCTTATTTATGGTGAAATTTAGCGGAGAATTTGTACGAATTTCTGTATTACTTTCCGTATTTAAAGACGCCTGCAGGCTTACAAGCTACATTATTCATTTGTTATCGTATGAAGAAACGATTTGAGAAACAACTGCTATACAAATGTTTGTGGTTTATACAAGTACAACACTATTGTTTTCCCTTTTTGTTCTAACCTGATATGAGGTAAATTTTGTATTAAAATATCGGTAACCTGAAAACCAGGAGGAGCTTTTATCTAGCAGTGAACGTAACTTGTTTCGACTGATGATGACGTATCATCCGATTTTTATAAATAAGCGTGCTTATCTCTGGAATCTTTAGCGGTGTAATTATTTTTAATATAAATTCAGCATGGTTAGTAAGTTTTTATTACCTTTCTGCATTTATTCATTCAACCTGACTTTCTACACTAATATACTATTAGTAAAACGTTTCTAATTATTAAAGTTAATGTTGCATTAAAACCGAACTTTCTATCATTTCAAATTTGTCCAAATACCAATCCGACTGTGGACTGAAATTTAACATGAACAAAGTTACCAGCCATCGGAACCTAGTTTCAAATTGCATTCATCAGCGGTATTCGAGTGGTGTGCTGAATATTGTGATGAATACGTAATGTTGCAAGTTTAATGCGAAGATTTCATTGTTAATTTTGCGTTTGTAACACTTTAAATGCTTAAAATCTTACAGAAGAGGTCTAGAGAATTAAAAGGCTCTCTCCTTTCCGGTAAAACTATTAGCTAATAAACCACACAATATCTGTAAGATCTCTATAGTACCTATCACAAAATGATATATTTTGAACTAGTGTTTATCACGCTACAGTTTTAGACGGTGAACAGAGGGGTATTATAAATTAGGCGTGTCTGTCTGTCTGTGGCATCGTACTTCCTAAATGGGTGCGCCGATTTTAATCTGATTTTTTGTTTGCAAGATGTCACAATCGAAGTTTCCTTAGCTATGATCCAAGAACATATCTTCAGCCACATGATGATTATCAGCTCTTTTCTATTTGTCGAAAGGATCAAGTAGGTAACGGTTTTGCGGCGGGGCGGGGGTTTTTATTTTTTAAATTTAATTTACATTATTACTGGGGATTTCGAAATATGTAATCTTTGATGTCTTTTATATTGAAACTTATATATTTGTTGACGATACAAGTCGGCTTGAGCCCCTTAATAGTTGCAAACCAACAAAATCTATATAAAAGAGTCCCTATGTCAATTTTTGCAAGCCACGATATTATCAATAAAATAATTTATAACCTTTTATCGCTACAATACGCCAATTATATCAATAACAAATTTTGAAAAATACACGAAACGGCAGAATTCGGCGTTCGGAACAAAAAATCCGGGCTAGTTGTAAAAAAAAATAAATAAAAATTCAACAACACGATCCCGTCAAATTCTAATTCGTTCCGGAGCTACGCGCAGCATGAGTTGATCAGCGGCGAGTGTTGCCAGAGGATAACAAAAAACTCCCAAAATAAAAATAAAAACACTCAGGAAACAAACTGGCGACTACGGACAATGTATATTGGTCGTCGTGTTAGGCAACGTGACTGACAGCTTGTTTTAAAAAAACGTGCTTTGTTAAATAAAAATATTTTTTTGTACGCAAAAATAACTAAATTCATTTAAATTAAATAATGGAAATAGCAGAAAGATCATGTGAGATAGAAAGAAAAAAAAAAAAAAACTTTTTTGCACAACCCCGAAAATTCCTTTCTTCTCGGTAGATGCATGTTTATTCGGTCATTTTTTTTAAAACGCGCTTTAAAGATCATCAACTGAACGCATTATATATGTATAAATAAATTGACCTCACTTGTTCTATCATTTCCATACATCTGCATGTTAAAAGCGTGTCACACGAGTAGTGACGTCATAGGCGCTCACAAAGGGAATAACGAGGACGCGCCGGAAGAGCCGCGCTGGCGCAGGTTCCGGCACGAACTGGATATTCCCACGTCAGCCTCTGGACATTCTAATAGTTCCATTTTTAAAAATACTAACGAGCGATACATGCATTCTAGTATGCTTGTAAAAAATATTTCAATCAATGTTTATACGAAAGATGCTGGCATGATCATTTCAAAAAAATATTTTTATTCATACAAATGATTAACTAACAGTTCACAGTTAGGACTAAAGTCTTCCCCTTGAAAGGTTTTGATATAATCTACACGGCTAGAAAGAGGGTTGTGTTAGGTTAGGTTAGGTTTATCATAATACAGATTGCCTTTTAATTTAGGTAACATTATTCGTGAGTCCTTGAACTGAACCATAAAGCTGTTCTAACTAAAATAAGAGTATTAAAGTTTATGATAGTATGTATAAACGTTATAAAAGGGCTTGCCAGTTTATCTTGGACCACATAAATTGCTCTTCTCTGGCTTGCGTAAAAATAAAAGTCATACTTGAGTAATAATTTTGAAAGCAAAAGTTAGTGAAGCCATAATAACTCAAGCTCTTGAAAGCTCGTATTTTAGAAATACATTTTGAAATGTTTGTTATAAGTAAACGTAATATTCACTGAAAAATCACAGAAGTTAAAAAAAACGTGCTTTTATTATTACTGTTATTTACGGGTCTTAGCGCGATAATTTTAAATAGGTAGGTATGTATTACGTACGATACCTTATTTAATTTTTGCCTGACGTTTCGGCGGGGTTGCACCTGCCGTGGTCGCGAGCGTGCGTGATACACAAAATCGTGCGTGATACACAAAATCAAGAGAGGGTAGATCGAGACGAATGCGCCCGCTCTTCACTATAGCAGTATCCACATCGCCGACTTCAGTCAGCTCGCGACCACGGCAGGTGCAACCCCGCCGAAACGTCGGGCAAAATAAGGTATCGTACGTAATACATACCTACCTATTTAAAATTATCGCGCTAAGACCCGTAAATAACAGTAATAATGTGTAGAAAGCGCGAAAGCCTCAAACAAACAACGTGCTTTTAATTCTAAATATAACTTATAATTTATTTTGTTTTTTATAATGTGTTAGTTAATTCTTAACCTTACATTTGTCACCGAAAATTCACACTACTAAAATCATCATCATCATCTCAGCCGAAAGACGTCCACTGCTGGACAAAGGCCTCCCCCAAGGATCTCCACAACGATCGGTCCTGCGCTGCCCGCATCCAGCGGTTTCCCGCGACCCTCACCAGATCGTCGGTCCACCTCGTGGGGGGCCTGCCCACACTACGTCTTCCGGCGCGCGGTCGCCATTCAAGAACCTTTCTGCCCCAACGGCCGTCGGTTCTACGTGCAATGTGCCCAGCCCATTGCCACTATATTACTACTAAAATAATGTATCTGAAATGTAGATGCCACGGATTAGAACTTGCTATAAGTCGCACCTGTGGTGTTAGTTCACATCAACAAAAAAAGTACTAGTACTTAATTTATCATCAATGGTACAGGTAAAGCCAATTGAAAAACTTTTTACCTAAACAATTTATAGGCTATTGTTTCTGAGTACCTAGGGTTAAAGTTTGAATAATGATATTATATCAAACCTTTTTCTGACTCGGTTATATTTCATCTTATAACGCCTACACAAAGTAATATTCCTCAAAGTGTTCGTAATAATACGTGGCTTTCCGCCCACATAATATGAAAATTTAATAACGACATTTCCGGAGTAGAAAAATAAATTAAAGGTTAAAGTTGGCGTCCTTAAAAATCCATTATATTTCTTATATGTGACGTTCTCAAAATGAAGGGACCTTATTGTCGGTATAGAGTTATCGCGCCTGTGACCCACCTGGACCTTGGCAAGCCGACAGCAGCGGCTGAAGATTGAAGATTTCCTTACGCACCAGTAGTAAAATATACAAGGAACTCTCTGGCACTAGTTTATTTACGTTTATTTACATGGAATTGAAACAGGTATAAACTTGGCAGTATCAAGCAGCATTTACAAAAGCCATCTACTAAAAAAGATGGACGAGGATGACGTATGAGTATGACGAAGGAATTCCAAAATTGAATGTTTGAATTGGGACGTGAAAGAAATGGAAAATGTGTTGGAAATGAGGTTGCAAAGCACCTCGTTACAGAGGTACACCTGTTTATTATTTATTTTTTTACATCTCACACACGGCTATCTGACCCCAAACTAGGCAGAGCCTGTACTATGAGTGTCAGAGAGCTGATATACATACTGTAACGAACTTTACCGCCTCTCTTTGGAAAAGTACAGTTTATTAAGTAAGTTAGAATAACGAAAAAATTGTGTAACTATAAATCTATTCATAGTTTCGTCTACTCAACACTGGCCCTTAATTTTTTGCATTCTAGAGAGACAAGTTGATGTTTCAAACAAGAAACAACCATATTGTAAGAAATGATTTGTAACGCATTGTAATAGGGTCTATTGAGAGTTAAACTGACGGAAAACATTAAGAAGCCAAAATTGCGTTCGAAAGTCACAAGGAGGATTCGGGACAGACGGCGAGGGACGCGGCAACGGGCGGAGTGTTTTGTGCGGCGTGTGGTGTATGGTGTTGTGATAGTTCAGTGTTTTTCCATAAGTAATAATATAGATATCCCAACGTGCGGCGAAGGCGTCGTTGATGGGGTAGCTCGTTCGCAGAGGTTCGTTTATTTTATTCCTACAAATTTATCTTTATCGTTAGGAACATTTTTCCTTTAATTTCAGTGCGGTAGAGGGCGGCTATTCCAATCAATTAAATAGGGACTATTAAGGGTTGTGCGCAAATAGATTAGGGAAATATAGGAGGTGATGAATGATCGAGACTATCGTAAAAATAATTATTTATATTCAAAATTAGGAAATACACTATAAAGTGCAATGTTACACGTTAAAATATGCATGGCACATTATAGCTGTGAATAGGGACTCTATAATAAATTTTCATTACATTTTAATATAAATTCATCCATAAACCGATACAACTTACACACTTACAAAATGTCAATCACTTGTTTCTCTACACACGCGACGGGCCCTGGCTTCCGGAGGTAGACCTAGCCAGTTCCCCTTGCAGCAGGTACAAGCGCTAGGGACACACCTCAGTATCTTAGTTTTCTATGCAATGCTGATACTGGTTAAGGGCTGTAGCTTGGTCTTGGGGCCCTAGTGTCGCCACGTATCCCTGGTATGGCCACCCTGCTGGTGTGCGGCGAGTGAGAAGTACCTTCTGCCGTTGAACATTGTATGGAAAATTATAGACGAGACATAGGTCACCAATCACAGGTGAACTTAGGGCTTAGGGACTCACGTGTATTAGGTCTGCAGACCGATTTTAGGTGAGATGAATGTATGTTCAGTGTGAGATATGATGATCGGAATAATCGAGGGACGGTTTGGTTTTAGCTTTTTAGACTAGGACGGGGTTAGGTCTGTCAAGGATTCTGTGAGCTTGGCCGGGTTGTAGGGCGGAAGGGAGACCCGGGCTTCTTAATTTTTAGATAGGATCCTAATTCTAGACTTATATAGTCTTATCCATACCTATACCCTTTCCCGGTTTTCTGAGTCTGAATTTATTTCAGGACAGCAATATTTTACTAACTTCAAGGTATATTTCTTTATATTTTTTTTATTATAATTACGTGTATAGCGTTCAAGTTGAGCTCGGAAGAAAGAAGACACAAAAGAAAGGATCGGGATCATCTATCGCCTTGGATAGTATTGTGAGTTGCATGCTTCATTATCCATTTCCTTACAACTGATTTTATTTTATTTTATTTTGTGTGTGTTTTCCTCTCTAGAATTCAAACGGGTCAAACAGAAATAATTCTAATAACACAACGTAATTGGGTATAATATTTAGACGATCACATTTAAATTTTGGCCAACATTATTATTGAGTAGTTCATATTTTAGTCAAATAAATAGATGGGTTAGAAGGTTATTACAGTGGTGCCGTGACCAGGATGATATGTTGGAAAGGACGAATTAGAGTGTGAATTAAATATTCTTATTCGGACACATATTGAAAAGAACCTGTGGTTAATTATTACCAAATAGGGCATGACTAGGTGACTAAAGTATATAACTTAAAATTTATAATATTACAATTTACTTTACACCCGGAGCTATTGTTTAAAGTAGGTAGAGACAAGAAAAAAAAGGGTCAGGCTTAAAGAGAACTTGGGCCCTTACGGAGCAAAGAAATCAACTTGGCGACGGCGACACGTGCGTAGCACTGAGCTTTTGTTCTACATAGTTAAGAAGAAGTTGAAAAAAAAAAAGGATCTTGGAAGGTTAGCCCAGTACGCAATAAAGTAACTACCTATTCAACTTAAGAACATGTGCAAAGCTTGTTCAAATGTCCAAATTATGCCGATATTTTTCATGGGAATTTTGTGTTCGTGTCCATTTTTTTCCTTATAATAAAGAGCTCATAAACTGTTAACACTTGTCTTTCAAAACAAAAAAAACATTAGGGGTTTCGGGAACTGCCCATTTGTAATTTTTTTTTGGGATGTTCTAAAATGTCAAGTTAGGGACATTTGAGTGAGATAAAACATTTGTTAAATAATATTCTCCTATTCTTGGGCAAATAATAAGATGAATATAATAAAATTGTATAATTGTCTTCTTTACTTTATGATCGATCTTCAAATAACTTGTTGATCATATCATAATATTATTAAAAATATTATTATGATAATTATATTTGGTACTTATTTGTTGTAATTTTAGTTTAGTATGCATTAACTGGTAACTCTGTGGTATTAGTCATCAGATTAGTTCAAACACTATGAGCTATCGGATACTTTGCTCGGTTAGATGAAGATAGAAAAACGATTTTTAATATTATGTATGTGTGTAGGCAATTCAAGATTGTGTGTGACGTTGACCAGCCCGCGCATGAACAGTGTGGTCGACAGGGGCGTATTTACCTTATTTTCAGGCCCTTAGTGGGGACATATATGAGTTGTTTATAACAATGAGGGTGATAAGGGGCGTAATTGAGAAATAATCTCAATATGTGGAACGGTTTAACTAATTTGAATTTTATTTGTGCGTTTGTATGGTATAATAAACATCTCAGATAGTATTTGTGAGAAATCGGTCTAAGATTCACTTTCGTTCCGAGGGTCAGAGTCATCTTACTGAGAAGCGGTGAAATGGTTAAGATTATTATATCCTACCTAACCGACGAGCAGGACAACTCTTTCAAAGCGAGTCCTTTCATTTTAGTTTAGATTCTCCACAAAGAAGGTCAATTCTAATTATTTCGGTTATTGCTCGAATACAATAAACAATGGTTATTAATTTATAGAACGGCAAAAGAAATTAGAGGCGATTTTATTTTAAACTTTATGGTCTTTTGTAGTAGAACAAACCAGAAATCACAAGGTCTTTGTCCAGCATGAAAAGAGTGAAAATAGGTAATTAATACCAGTTTGATATGGTATTAATAGTGAGCACATATAGGCGTGTTACTATAAAAAAAAAAAAACTATGATGACGGTTAACTGAGGGGTTTGATAACCTAGGGGCGTCTAGATGGAACATAAATTGTTTATGAGTCTTTTTCAATACCAAGTGGAAAATTCTTTTTAGGTTGTCTGGAAGAAAAACGCACTTCCAATAAGATTAACCTCTAGTTCAACATACTCCACGTTATTACTGAATTTTCTCGTAGGTGATCGTACAGGTTTCTTCATGGTGTACATGTGACTGCTTGAAATATAAGTAGAATGAATACTTGTTAAATAAGAACTTATATAAGAATAGTAAACCAGTTAGACTGGACTATATTTTCTTCTAGAGAGTTAAAAGAGATATGGGGCGGACTTATCGGAATCACATAACTTATTAGAATTGTAAGACAACAAGAGGCCTTTGTTCAGCAATTTCGAAAATTATATCTTGAACTCAGCAGTGAAATTTTAGACAGAAAAAGATGATTAGTAATTATTGTCTTGTTACCTCATTAATTTTACTATTTTAGAAAATATTAAATTAACTTGGTAACAAAGGGGCGCCTGTAACGAACTTTACCGCCTCTCTTTGGAAAAGTACAGTTTATTAAGTAAGTTAGAATAACGAAAAAATTGTGTAACTATAAATCTATTCATAGTTTCGTCTACTCAACACTGGCCCTTAATTTTTTGCATTCTAGAGAGACAAGTTGATGTTTCAAACAAGAAACAACCATATTGTAAGAAATGATTTGTAACGCATTGTAATAGGGTCTATTGAGAGTTAAACTGACGGAAAACATTAAGAAGCCAAAATTGCGTTCGAAAGTCACAAGGAGGATTCGGGACAGACGGCGAGGGACGCGGCAACGGGCGGAGTGTTTTGTGCGGCGTGTGGTGTATGGTGTTGTGATAGTTCAGTGTTTTTCCATAAGTAATAATATAGATATCCCAACGTGCGGCGAAGGCGTCGTTGATGGGGTAGCTCGTTCGCAGAGGTTCGTTTATTTTATTCCTACAAATTTATCTTTATCGTTAGGAACATTTTTCCTTTAATTTCAGTGCGGTAGAGGGCGGCTATTCCAATCAATTAAATAGGGACTATTAAGGGTTGTGCGCAAATAGATTAGGGAAATATAGGAGGTGATGAATGATCGAGACTATCGTAAAAATAATTATTTATATTCAAAATTAGGAAATACACTATAAAGTGCAATGTTACACGTTAAAATATGCATGGCACATTATAGCTGTGAATAGGGACTCTATAATAAATTTTCATTACATTTTAATATAAATTCATCCATAAACCGATACAACTTACACACTTACAAAATGTCAATCACTTGTTTCTCTACACACGCGACGGGCCCTGGCTTCCGGAGGTAGACCTAGCCAGTTCCCCTTGCAGCAGGTACAAGCGCTAGGGACACACCTCAGTATCTTAGTTTTCTATGCAATGCTGATACTGGTTAAGGGCTGTAGCTTGGTCTTGGGGCCCTAGTGTCGCCACGTATCCCTGGTATGGCCACCCTGCTGGTGTGCGGCGAGTGAGAAGTACCTTCTGCCGTTGAACATTGTATGGAAAATTATAGACGAGACATAGGTCACCAATCACAGGTGAACTTAGGGCTTAGGGACTCACGTGTATTAGGTCTGCAGACCGATTTTAGGTGAGATGAATGTATGTTCAGTGTGAGATATGATGATCGGAATAATCGAGGGACGGTTTGGTTTTAGCTTTTTAGACTAGGACGGGGTTAGGTCTGTCAAGGATTCTGTGAGCTTGGCCGGGTTGTAGGGCGGAAGGGAGACCCGGGCTTCTTAATTTTTAGATAGGATCCTAATTCTAGACTTATATAGTCTTATCCATACCTATACCCTTTCCCGGTTTTCTGAGTCTGAATTTATTTCAGGACAGCAATATTTTACTAACTTCAAGGTATATTTCTTTATATTTTTTTTATTATAATTACGTGTATAGCGTTCAAGTTGAGCTCGGAAGAAAGAAGACACAAAAGAAAGGATCGGGATCATCTATCGCCTTGGATAGTATTGTGAGTTGCATGCTTCATTATCCATTTCCTTACAACTGATTTTATTTTATTTTATTTTGTGTGTGTTTTCCTCTCTAGAATTCAAACGGGTCAAACAGAAATAATTCTAATAACACAACGTAATTGGGTATAATATTTAGACGATCACATTTAAATTTTGGCCAACATTATTATTGAGTAGTTCATATTTTAGTCAAATAAATAGATGGGTTAGAAGGTTATTACAATACATATATAAATATACAACATCCAGACCAAACACTAGCGCTCATCACATGAATATTTGCCCTGGGCGGGATTCGTACCCGCTAACTTGTGCTTCGTAGGCAGACGTACTACCAACTAGGCTACGAGGCCGTCTCACTACACATCAACGGGAGGATGGGGATTTGTCATTTGGGGCTCTCTTGTTGACCCGAACCTGAACTGCATGTGCGGAGCAGTACAAACCATGGCCCACTTGATGACCTGTCCTGCCTGCCCTGCCACCTGTTCTCAGCGGGACTTAATGGACGCCTCACACAATGCAGTTGAAGAGGCTAAGTTCTGGACTCGCAGAGAAGAAGATGAAGTTACTTAAAACTAACCAAAAGCATTTAAATTTAACATAAATTAAAATCGACAACAAAGTCCCTTTTCGAAGGTTAAATACTATGACTTTAGTTAAATTTTAAATGCTTATTGTGCCTTGTGATGTGATTCTTAGTTTATATTAAAAGTAACTTGAATATTTCCTTCAGGCACTTAACGTTTGCCTTGATCTTCTTCTTCTAAAACTTAATTCCACTTAAGACAAACCAGTAAAACTAGATATTATATTTTGACTATAAAAACAGGATACCTACAGTCATTATCATATTTTCCCGTTTGTAGTTTTTCTAAACCTAAGTAGTTCTCAGCAATGAAGAAGAGTTTTCTGGTTTTCTAAAGGCATCAACAATTTTAGTTCCGCTGCTTTTCCAGATAGTTTGTCCGCCCTGCCAATATCCCCGGCTATATGCGTTATTTTTAGATTTACACCTACATTTTCTGCTAGCACGGGCGTTCTATTTCCGGTCCAGACATTGACATGAATTTCACTCCGGATCTTGTACAATTTTCATTCGAAATATCGCTAATTAAAAGTTAGTCTGGTGAAATACCGCCGCAAGTCAAATAATGATAAATTTTAATTATTTATATTTGGATGTCTGCTTGGGAATTTTGGTTGCGTGCTTTATTTGCATTTGTAGAAATGAAATCCCTACTTATAATATATTACTAGCTTTTCGCCCCGCAGCTCCACTTACGGTAAAAAACTGTGGACTCTTTCTCCTAGTCCATTGAGAAACCAACATGACATAACCACTTCAAAACAATAATAAACATTGTAAAGTGAATGTTGTATCGTCATATATTTTGTACAATTTACACAATATTTTTATAATTTATAGGCTATGTGTTATTCTGATGTATAAGCTATTTTGTAAAGTTTCATTAAAATCCGTTCAGTATTTTTTGCGTGAAAGAGTAACAAACATTTATATATCCATACATCGATCCTCACTAACTTTCGCGTTTTTAATATTAGTAGAGTGTATTTAAACTAGGTTTTTCATTAATTTCGGTTTGAAATCCGACCAAGTAAAATTTCTTTTCTGGTGGCTCGTTTCTTGTTGTCTATACTTTACATACTAATTTATAAAGAGGAAAGATTTGATTGTTTGTTTGCATTGAATAGGCTCCGAAAGCACTGAACCGATTTAAATGAAAACGTATATAAAGATTGAATATACATTGGAAAGTAACATGACAACAATCAGACGAAAATTCGTCATTCCCATGGGAAAAACTGGTTATTTATAAAACAGATAATTTATCAAGCAATGATTTAATTTTATTTCAATAAAACGGAAGAAGTATGGCAAATGAAAGGAAATGGTCTCTGTCTGCCTCCGTAAAAGAGGCGTGACTTCAACATTTTCAATTATTTTAAACTAAAAATCATAAATTATAAGATACGTCTAAACGCAAAGAGACGTCATATCATAATCAAGTGTGACAGTTATTAGCTAACGGATTAATGTGCGAATTACATATTTATTACTTCACAGTTTTAGACGTGGACGCGTCCACGTGGCCTATATATAAATATGACGTCACCAAAAGATACAACGCGATTTGAAATTTTACAAGACAACTGACAGACGTAAATGAAAATATACTTTATGCTTTATCGAATACCACCTATTACTAATCTTCGCCTGGCAGAGTCCGGCGGGGTACGGTGCGTGGGGGGTAATCGGGCGGAGAGGTGAATGTCCCTTCTGTACTAATAGTACTAATAGTACTTCTGTGACATTACGTTGGAGATTGAGATAGGTCAGGGTTGAACCAGTGCCATCTGATGTTCGATGATGCTGTTACTAATTATATATGGCAGAAATAAGAATTGAGGAAATAAAACAATGATTAAAAAGAAGGCGGAGCCCTCGTAGCCATAGTTTGACCATGAAAATTAACGTCATATTATAGACACAAACTATTAATTATTTTGTATAATTACGGGTCTTAACGCGATAATTTTAAATTGGTATGTTTTACGATACGATACCTTATTTTTAATATACAAAATAATGTGTACTAAGCGCGAAAAACATACTATTGAATTATCCTCTAAAATGGCTAATGTTTCTATTCATAGATTGAATTGTATTTTATTTTCAGGCTTTATATTATTAAAGTATATTCTTTATTTCTGGTAATGAAGTTTTAGAATTCCGCACCATTTAACGTTTGTATCCAACCGATTTAGTCACGATTATTCTGAATTATACTAAAACTTTACCAGCAAAAACTTGCGTGATCGAAACGACAACGTTTCGATAAATTCTTCAATAACTTACAAAATAAAACGGTTATCATTTTTAAACGAACCAAAACAACAAGCTTATGGAAAACAGGTCACGAACAATATTACCTGCAACAAAATAAAGCAAAACATTAGTTAATTTTGTATAAAAAAGAAAATAAATAATTTTAGTAGTATCAAAATATTAAATGCGACTTAGATTAAGGTCATTCATTACATTACGGTCAAGAGAAATTTTAATAGACTTTAGCACGCAATTGCTGACGTTGTTTCCGTTTTTAAATAGCATGGTGATTTCAAGATTTGGTAAGTATATTTTGTGGTACAGAAGCCAGTACATACGGTTGGACATTCACACTACGAAATTCACCCCTGCCGCTACGAAATACAAGCGCTTTTAAGGTCAACATATCAAGCTGCATTGCTGGCTACTGTACATTGTTTTGATTGCGAATTACATTAAAGAAAAAAATAAAAACTGGTTCCAACTGAGAGCATCGAACCTATTCAGAAGCCCTAAACATTATTAGATTTAAATTTAAAGTTTAAAATTACGACTACATTAAATGTATGTTTATACAAAAAATCTAAATTGGTACAAGGATCTAAGCATTTTCATTCACAGCATAGTAAAACTAAAAGCAACACAAACAATGTTTTACAAACAACTCAGTACCAGTATCTAGTCGGCAAACGAACGAAAAACAATCCACAATGCAGAACTAACAAATGTAGCAGTCAAGCCCCGACAAATTCCATCAAAATAAGATATCTAGAGAGCTCGCCAAGCCAATGTTGTATTTATTTCATCTCCGCTAGGATTAGGCCTTGCCGCGTCGAAACTCGAGGCAACAGGTGCCGTCTCGTTCCCCCCACATCTCCTCTTCACACCCCCTCCACCCCGGAAACAAGATACACCCTAGCTAAACACTGTTTGTGCACATCATGCCACGAAAAAGTATACACAAGCTACATCGATTCGATGTTCAAACATGAGCGTCTGATCCTATTTGGAACGCAGACGAATGCGCCTTTGCATTTAGTGAGGAATTCATTGTTGTTTTTAAATATGTACTGCAATTGTAGCACCTTCCTGCCCGCATCTGATGTAGTGTAACATAAGTAAATATTGCAGCGTTGTCTCGAAGAAAGTTCTTCTAAGCTTCTAAGCCGTCTTTGCCTTAGTGCTAATATTAATTTGGTTAAATCAACTATCTTCTCATTCGTGTGAAATCAATCTATATAAATAATGTATTCTGATTGTCACAAAATGTACTCAGCTAAAGAGATACCAATAAGTGGTATCAATTTCGAAATTACTAGAAAAGAAATACCTACACAAAATCGTTTAAAGGTAAAATGCAACCGATTCTTCGTAAGTAACAAAACGTATATACTTTATTCACACTGACGACGACGTCCAGTCACGTTTTTGTCTTGAAACACAGTTCTGTGGTTCTGTAGAGGAAATGTAATGATTTTCTGGCACTTTGCTGCTAAATGTTTTAAATGAGTTTCCCTTACCTCAATTGCTCTATGTTACTACCTAGTTTCAATTGTTTACTATAGAAGAAACATTTTTACAATGAACGCTTTTGGATAGCCGATGTTAGTTCTGTATAAAGGAAGATCCAGTTGACCTATTACTACAAATATTGTTCCTTTGTCTTTTCAAAATATACTTGTCTCCACATAATGGTAATACTTTCACGCTAATACTACAACTGAAAAATGTACGTAGTTTGTACCCTGAACAACTTATTACATATACGTACATTTTTACTGACTAAAAATGACTTATTTCTACGGGAAAACGCTACCGAAAATATTTTTAAAAAGCGAGATATTTATTAAAAAAACTAGCTTTCATGGAATGAGATATTTTCCTGCGGTTTATAGAAGCTTATGTATCTAGCTGTATATCTATTTTAGTACTAGAAACCGGTTTAATCCGTTGCTTAGTTAAGAAGCACAAACAAACAAACAAGCTTTCGCATTTATAATATTAATACCTACTTGTAGATTATGCACTGAAGTATGAAAATTTGTTTTAAACAGGAATACAAAGTTTCCTAACTAATATTTTCTCTAAAGCATGCTCTAATGAATACATTACGTAGTAGAGACGAAATAAAGTAAATATTTGTATACTTAAAATATTTCAAGTTAAAACAAGAGATAACAAAAACATGATTATGTATTCAAAGTAAAGTGTGATGCTTAACTGAATTTCGTAGGGAGGCTGGGCTGGTTAATTACCTCGAGTTTTATACATAAATCTTTTTTATACTGCTATAAAACAATTTTCCTTGTAGCGATGTTCTGCATAAAATTATTAGCATTAACTATAAAGTACTGAAAACATATATTTGGTCCTTACATATGAAATTGCCGATTTTCAATACTGAGAACTTTAAAATCAAATATCTTGCGTTTCCTTAGGAATTCCAAATTCAAATTTATTTCGAAATAAAGCCAGAAAAATATTGTTTTAAAATTCGTATTTCATTTGTTTTAACATCATTTGTTTGAGTTTCAACATTGCTAACAACAACTATGGACAAATTGAAAATTCGCGGTATTTACGAATACGAGTTCCACCGTGGCACCAGTGCTGCAGAAACGACTCGAAGAATTAACAACGTGTATGGACCAAGCACCGCTAAAGAACGAACGGTGCGTTTTTGGTTTCAACGTTTCCGTTCTGGAAATTTCGATTTACACAACGAGCCTCGTGGACGACCTGATACTCAAGTGAATAATGAAGAATTGAAGGCGATAGTGGAAGCGGATCCATCTCAAACCACTTCTGAATTAGCAGCAGCCTTCGGCGTAAGTGACAAAACGATACTTATCCACTTGCGCCGAATCGGAAAAATTAAAAAGCTCGAAAAGTGGGTACCGCACGAATTGACTGAAGCAAACCAACAAACACGCGTTGCTTGCTGCGTTTCTTTGCTTAATCGCTACAATAATGAGGGGATTTTGAACCGTATCGTAACTTGTGATGAGAAATGGATCCTGTACGACAATCGGAAGCGATCATCACAATGGCTTGACCCTGGAGAACCGGCAAAACATTGCCCTAAGCGAAAACTGACCAAAAAGAAGATTCTGGTTAGTGTTTGGTGGACCAGTGCTGGTGTTATCCACTACAGCTTCTTGAGATCAGGCCAGACGATGACTGCAGACTTGTATTGCCAACAATTGCAAACAATGATGGAAAAGCTCGCCATTAAACAACCGAGACTGATGAATCGCTGTAGCCCACTGCTCCTTCAGGATAACGCTAGACCACACAGTGCACATCAAACGATCGCCAAGTTAGAGGAGCTGCGACTGGAACTTTTGCGTCACCCACCATACTCTCCAGATCTTGCCCCAACCGATTACCACTTTTTTCAAAATTTGGATAACTTTTTACAAGGAAAAAATTTCAAATCTGATGAGGCAGTCAAAACCGCCTTCAAACAGTTCATAGACTCTCGCTCCCAGGATTTTTTTTCCAAAGGTATCAATGATCTGCCTATAAAATGGCGGAATAAATAAGTGTATCGATAACAACGGCGCATACTTCGATTGATTAAATAATAATTTCATTAAAAAAAACTTGTTTCACTTTTTTGATACTGAACGGCAATTTCATATGTAAGGACCTAATATTTTAGATGTCTATCAAAGAACATTAGGTCAGCGCAGGATCGATCGTTTTCTATGGTGGCGGCTATGGTCCAAGAAAACAAGGTCTTACAAATTAGACCACGTGATTGACACGAGCCTACGTCATTTTGCCTGTTCATCCTTGTCGAATGCGTGTAATAGACAAGGATGAACAGCGCAAAATGACGTAGGCTTGTGTCAGTCACGTGGTCTGAATGGAAGACCTTGTTTTCTTAGACCGTGGCATTAACTATAAAATAGTGAAAACATTATATTTTAGATGTTTATCAAAAAACATTAGGTCAGCGCAGGATTGATTATTTTCTCTGATGGCGGCCTTTGTCCAGCGGTGGGCGTTTTTCGGCTGAAATTATGATGATGATGATGATCAAAGAGGTACTAAAATAATTGTCAAGTATTAAAAAAGTGCAGATTATTTTTGAATGTTTCATTCCGGTGACCAAATAAAGTAGTTTAATTAAATGAAAACAATTCAAAGCTGAAAGATGTTAAGGTTTCTAAGATATTATTTAGTAAGTATACTTTTAGATTTGGTATTCTGTGCTTTTAGTCCATATTACAGCAGAGCTTTATTTAAGAAATTTAGAGATCAAAGCAACCCGTCAACAAAGACGAAATTTTTAAAAGGCACATCTCAGAATTTCAGATTGTTTGGAGACTAAACTGATTCAACAAGAAAATAAGAAGATTACCGTTATTACATTTAGCTTTTACAAAGCTTAGTTCCAAAACTCAATTATTTCCCCCCATCAATTTCTGGAACACTCCAATCGGATAATCTAAATTTAATAACATCTCGAAAGCGAAACAGATTAGGATTTTGAATACAAGCGAGAACACAATATTCGTGAAATAGGAAACGTTGAATTATATCAAAATACAAGTCGAAATTCGAGTTCAGCAAATACCTATTTTGTTTGATCTTTATCAGTATAATAAAGGGACCGAGATACTTTCAATATTATTTATTCTTTTTACCTACCTATGTTACGCGTGTTCTAAAATTGATGTTTAATGTGTAACGAAAACCAAACTTGTGTCTGAAATACGCAAACCGTAGCTATATTTTTTGTGTAAACTATGTTTTTGGCATACAAAGTAATGTATACTTTCATACGATATTTTAAATGGAAATCGATGAAGCCGTAGACAGACGAACCGTTACATAAATCCTTTCAACAACTAGAAGAGAGCTAATAATTTTCCAATGGCTGAAGATACTTTCTTGGATCATAGCTAAAAAAACTAGATTAAAATCGGCGCATCCGTATAGGAACTACGATGCCACAGACAGACTGACAGACGCACACGTTAAACATTATAATACCCCTTCTTATTATCGGGGGTTAAAAATATAGGTTAATGGCATAAAACAGACTACACAGAGTACAATTCGTTAACAAAAGATGCTTAATTAGCCAAAATATTACTTTTTATCTGCGCTAACGATCTCTTAGTGAGAGTCCCATATCTACATTCACCGGTGAAAATACATTGTTCATTTCAACGACGAGAATTCCTAAAAATAATATATTTATATTTCGCAAATTAAGAATCGATTTGAAAGGGACGAGACAACATATTGTGTTATATGAGAAGGGTTTTTTATGCCTGTCCAGTGTAACAAGACCTGTCGTTTCAAGTGTCCCGTTGAGCTTTCGGTACAATATGCGGGCCTGAAATGGGGCTGGGAGGGTTTTGTTATGTTGGTCAGCCCCTCATGCTGTGGGCTTGCCATTTCGTTATAATTGATTTCCCTTTTTTTACGGTTCGACGGGTGTGCTTCGTCACGCGTAGAGCGCCGGTGTAAAATTGGGGGAGATATGTATGTATACCTATCTGAGGGTAGGAATCGTAGGTATATCTATTTTAGGGCGGCTGGCGTGTGGTGGGCAGATAAGAAAGGAAAGTCTAAATTGATTTGTTTTAGTAAAAATGATAAGCGAAGGATTTTGTTTCTGACAAACCTATTTGTCATTTAAATCATCTTTTATGTAGAGGCTTTAATTAAACCTTATCTTGTCAGCCTTATACTAAACATAATACTGAAAATTTCTAAAGCTGTAAAGTCACTTAAACAATATACAGATTATAAGTGGCGCTTAGCAAATACTGAAAAGACTACTGAGCATTCAGTCAATGGTTTTATAATTTTTTTTATTTATTTCTCAATACCAACAAACTTTCCAACTATGTATTTTGTATGGGAGTGTCATTTTTTTTTTTATTTTCGAAAATAATTTCTTTAAGTCAAATTGCTGGCTAAGCATGAGGAAATATATTCAGTATTTGCTACGCCATCGTTACACTCAGTATATTACCCTTTAATAGCTCAAATCGTTTCATAATAGCAATTATGCTATATTATATCGCCTCTGGCGCAGCAGAATTGCACGGCGATTATCCAAATCACCTTTGAATAATCAGTCTAGTGCAAGCAATTATACGCCAATATAAGATATACCGCAACACGCCTATAGATTATGTGTGTTCGTGCGTTCAAGATCGATTAATATGAATCATACACTGAATTGGCGGCATTTCTATTGTATTACACGCAGATTTATAGCCAATCCATTACCGTCTTTTATTTTATTTCAAACATTAAAATATTACCTTTGCATTTATTTTCCTCTAACTCCGTACAAGAAATTTTCTTGCTGACGGTACTTAATTGATCTGTAAATCGACATAAAAAAGAATTGGGCCGTAGACGGAACGAAAATAATATAGACAGCGTCGGTGGCAAAGTGGTAAGAGTCCTTGATTTTCACTCGGAAGTTCGCGGGTTCAAGCTCCGGTTTAGTACGTCTATTCTACGATTTTATGGTGATGGAAAACATCTTGAGGAAACCTGCACACACCTCCGAAGTAATACAAGGACTGTGTGTGAAGTTGAGCCATTCTAACTGGGCCAGCGTGGTCGCCTAAGGCCTGTTCGTTCATCCTTATTTCAGGATATGCTCGGTGGGGACTACATGATGGCCGTTAACGGTAGCTAGAAAAATTGTGTAAAGAGTATCTACGGACTTATGAACGCATAGTTTAATTAAAGAAATGTTTTTTGGCTAGGTACCTCTTAAAAGTAGTGACAAAACTTATTCCATGATCTATGTATTTATTTTTTAATCATGCAAAAAGCTTATTAGCTTAGCTTAGCAAATAAAATTGGTAGCATCATTTTACGTGAGAGAAAATAAACTAATTATTACGAGATTGTTCACGGACATTTGCGCGATGATTTCAAATAGGTAATGTGTACTATGCGCGAAAGCTTCAAACAATCATTAAAAAAACCTTGAATTACCTTAAATTAACGTAACTCAAAAATTATAAGTAAATACACAATATGCGTAGACGTCTACTGCCTGAAATGATGATGATGACACAATATGCTTTTTTTTTTTTTTTTTTTGAATTGACCTATGCTTGTGTCGAAAAGGTACGACAAATCAAGCTTCACCGGACTGACACAATATGCGTTGAAAAAATTCCAGACAGCAAATATTTACATAAAAAGTATTCAAAATTAAATCAAATCGCGGAAAAAGTGACAGTGACAAAGTGGCTATTCAACGCGTGGTCGAGATTAAAAATTGCCATTTTATTTCTAATTTATTAAATAATCGCAATCGGGGGCGCTCCGCGCGTGTTGGGTGCGTTTTATAGCCGACAGAGGGCGCTAATGACGTCAAATAATTGGTACTTTAAATGTAAATGACGACACACGCCAACTCGGCGCTTTATTAAATTTTGGCGTTAGAATCGCACCCGTCTGCGATTTCGCGTTGATTGTAAACAAGTCGTGCGCGATTCTAGGGCAAATAATGTTATGAAGTTTCAAAGTTTATTGGTGGTTTGTGATCATTGTTAAGTAAATTATGTGCGGGAAATAAACCGCGGCGATCTCGCGTGTTCGTCGCCGGGAAATTGCTCAAGATAATCTCTTGTGTGAAAGGGCTCTAATAAGCACATCTGCTGAAGTAATCTGAACAAATATACTCTTTTAACCCTCATGAAAGACAGTACACGCGCTCGTGCGGCTACATTTGACATGAAGGCTCAAACTCAATAAGACACGAGCTCGTGTACGAAATTCTCAACTCTAAAATCGGATTTTTACGGCCAAACCATGAAAAAATCGCTTGTACAGTGTATGGACGTTTGGTAGGGCGTTTATGAAGCAAGCTATTGGCACTTTTATTTCACTATGTGCCAGTACAAAAATATTAAAAAAAAAAACGAAAGTGACAGTTTGTATGAGCGTTGTGGAAGTGCTAGGTTATTTTACAATTTACAATAAGAATTTACCACAAATGAGGTCTAAACTCGACTAATAAGTGTTACATGATGTTTTAGTGATGTGCCAAAAGGATTTCTAATAAGAAATATGTGTTTTCCAATTAGAAAAAAATTACGAAAGTTTACTTCGGCATCATGGTAAGTTTTTTCCATTGTTCGATATTTACTATGAAAAATAGGGTCATATACCGTAATTTATACTAAACAGCAAACAAAAAACAAATAGTTCAATCAATTATCTGCAATATTCTCATATTTCATCAAGAATAATACTATAGTTGCAGAGTTATTTTGGTTCTTAATAACAAACTTGTAACCGTATAGTTGTCTAAACTATACGTAGCTTCAAGTATATAAACTATCTTCGATCGCACCAGCCAGCAGCGCCCAAATGACTAGGAGTCAAAGTGGTCACCATGGCCGAAAAACCGTCGGAAGAGAGTGAGACAGAGATACCTATGTATGTATAATGGGTACTAAAAATACCATTTAGACAAATAGCCGACAAACCCTCGCATCGATCACTATTAGTCGACAGCAAGACGATTGACATATCGATCGCGATCCAGATCAAAGGTCAGTTCCAATCTGTTTTATCTTAATCTCTTAGCAGCTAGCAATCCAACATTTCTCTACAGAGTACTGCTATAGCTATAGTAGATAAATTATAGTTACTACTGTAACTGAGAAATTGATTACTTGTTAAATTGAATAATGTTTTATTGCTACAGTATACATAGTCTGTCATTAGTCATATACATTTTGTCCATATTTTAATTATATAAAATAAAATAAAAATAAAATTACATAAAACCGTCATATTTAACAGAAAAAAAAATAAATAGGCGACTAAACTGGCCCAGTGATTTGAATATCTTTGCAGGTGTGTGACGTCGTCATCCTTCAGCTAAAAAGCGGCGAATACACGCACATAATATGAATTCGAAAATTGGGTAGGTACTTCGACTTTATTTCAATTGAATTATACTTATTAGAAAAAAAAATCGTTACAATTTCAGATTTATCAATGATGATGTATTATGAATGATTGACTTCTCAGTTTCTCGTAATCATTGATTTCTTGATTAACAATGACTCTACAATTTAACATGTAATTTAGATTATGATAAGTACGTAATTAATTTGTGTCATGTATGTATCAATTATATTTTTAAATATTTTACTTAATATTTTTTTAATATAAAACGAATTTGTCTAGTACTAACTGTAAATGTGCGTACATAATATATATAAACACAATACGGTTCCACCGCGTTGGACGTTGATTGATATCATGCTCATTAGTGAACGCAGCCAGAAATAGTGGCGTATATTTTGAATGCGTCCGTATCAGACGAGACTCGTAATGACAAGACGTCACGTAATTAAATGCGGATGAATTATGCGCGGGTACCTAGCCGGGCCGTGAATCGCCGGCCTTACAAAAATATTGTCCCAATTTATAGTAATGAAATATAAATATGTGTGTGTTATGTGTTTAATTGACACATGTGTGGGTTAGCGTAGCATCTACTTATTTCTTTTTATTTTCTCTGAGGGAAGTATCTTGGATGTTCACATCTATGAAACTATATATAATTAACTATTTTATTGAAATGTTTAGTTACCAAATGATTTTTAGATAAGTAATTTTAAACAAGAGCATAGAATAGAAGAAAATGATAGTACTAACCCGTACAGAAAGGATACTCCCCTCCCCCGCGCTAAAATGAATTCCCCGCCCGATATAGCGCCCCACGCCCCGCACCCCGCAGGCGCCACGTGATTCCACCAGGGGTGTTCGGGGTGTTTTACATAGCGCCTAGCGCCATTGACTCGTAGTTGATATTCAGTTGTTATTCAAAAAGAAGTAGCTTGGAAATAATTTTGATTCCCGCTAAATTCTTAATACTTTTCTTGAAATTTACTCTAGCTATCTGCAATATCATTCTTGCCATCACAAGATCGTAACCTCTTTGCATCGTAAAACACCCACAAATGGAAAAAGGCAACATTTCTCCAACACATAGTAGTCGTCGCAATATTATTACTATTCAAACACAAACACATTAGAATCACTCTGCAAAATCCACATTCATTTTGAATAAGTTGACTAAAGTCAAATTAATTCCATCAGAAGCATTTGCTCAAAATGCAAATTCTGCCCAAGTGGCTCTCTGCCATTTAGTTCCATTAGAACAATAGACGAATTCAAATCAGGACTCATTCTCACTTCGATTTAAAGCTGTAGGAGCAACGTGTGCCTAAGTGCAGGACAAACATTGCTACCAGCTAACTTAAACCTGCGATGGACAGGCCAGTGTTACCAGACCTCTGACAAATCAAATTAGGTACTTAAAGAATTGTTAATATTTTCTTAAATTACTCGTGCTAGTAATGATAGTCCTATGTCCTGTGTCTGACTGTCCTATTTATTTCTGGTGTCAATCCCTATCCCTACTTATATTATAAATGCGAAAGTAACTCTGTCTGTCTATGTGTCTGTTACGCTTTCAGGCTAAAACCACTGAACCAATTTTGATGAAACTTGGTACAAAGATAGAATAGACCTTGGGGAAGGACATAAGCTACCTATTACTGCGGGAAAATACCTCACTTTCACCGGAAAAACTGTTAACGCGGGCGAAGCTGCAGGCACGGAAGCTAGTAAAGAATATTTGAAGTACAAAAATACAAAAATTGTTTACTGTCGAAAAATTCACTATTAAATATTTGGTATAAAGACAAAACCATCAGCCATCTTTTACCCTCACACGAAAAACCGCTCTAACTTGAACCCGAATATTCCAACCTTAAGTAGCAGCAGCAGATGTTTCAAAGACCATTAAAAACTGGTGGTACCCTGGTCCCAATAACTAAGTGTAGACTGGCAAGCCGCTTATGCAAATGACGATTTGCCGCGGACGCACCTAATGGGCCATAAAGGGCAGAGGAAGGAGGATGAGGGGGGGATGCATGCACTTTTAGAAGCCCCCCATAAAGCTGTTTGTAGTGGCAACTTCCTCTAGGCTATGTTTGTCTCACGACTAGCAATATTCTCTTCCGGCGAAAGAAAAACATTTCCTCAAAGCTATTTTTATTAAGGAAAAGAGAAAATTCTCTTATCAAACTAAGAATAAAAAAGCGAAAAGATTTTGTATAAAATAAATAGAATGCTCAGTGATAATTAGCAAAAGGCAGCCTTTGCAGTATAAATTTTCTCATTGTTTATTCTAGTTTAAGAAACCATTCCCACTCCCTTTTAATTAAGTGCAACATCTTCTTCTATCTTTACTTTAATAAAATTGAAGAATCGACGTGTCTGTGCATTGATTTGTTTTTCAAAAAACTGATTATAGGTGATAAAGGGAGTGTAGCTGAACACAAAAATACAAGTTTTGAAGAAAATGTCCGTCTGTCTGTCTGTTTGTACACGCTAATCTCTGGAACTACTAGACGGATTAACGATATTTTCCGGAAGAACGTCAAATTGACGTAAATATGAATTCGAAAATCGAAACACATAATATGTAGTCAACGGTTCTGGCTACTCAACTACCGACGCTCACGCATGGCAGTTAAGGGATTGCGAATAGTTTTGGTTTGAAAAGTCAATATTACGACCCTTTCACTTGTGTAACTTTAGGCTGTTCCACTAGCGATGTGCCAAGAAGATCCAAAAATAGTGTCACTTTTTTGTAGTCTCGCCACTCTTTTGAACTGATACGAAGATTTTTTTGCACACTGCTTATCTTTATAATACATGTTTGCTGAAAAATCAGCCTTAGATCACTTGGAACAACATTTAATATACGAAAACAATTACACATAGTATAAAACTTTTTCGAGCAAGCGAATAAGCTTTTGATTAACCGAAGAGCAGACAAGCCACATGCATAAAGTTTAATTAACCGAGGCGGGTTTAATATTGGAAAGCTCTTGTATTTGGCTTAAATGTCGAGAAAGTATAGATTTGAGAGTGTGTTCGAGCGGACATTTTCTATTAAGGTCATAATAATATCGAAGTAAATTGTCAGATTATATTTAAAAATTAACATTTTTAGTGCCTTTCACAAGTACCTACGTGGTTTTATTTAAAATAGGAGAGAAAAATGACAGTAAACTTTCCAAACTATTTAACGATATAAAAAAGCCTTTATTTTTATATAAAAATCAGAAACAAAACAATTATTGTTAAAGAGAACTTTCAATTGATTTTAACCAAATACAAGTATGTTTGATAAGGCTTCAGAGGTTCTCATGAAATTACTAGAATATTCAGACAGTAATAATAAGGTTACTAATTTAACTAGTAATTTTTATCTGTCTGCACAATTGCACAGCATCGCTTAAAACAGGATATAATCCTGCATTTTTTGGCAACAACCGGTCCTTTTACATTACAAACCGACCCCTAAGTTATTACAAAAATCGAATACACCGCGCATCCCCTGCTCGGGATTGTTCGATACATTGGCTCGGTTCCACAAATTGATCAATTTATATCGCTAGCAGACTTTTATTGGCGTTTATCCCATTTAATTGCCATGGAACAGATTAAATCCGAAATGCGGTGTCTATTACGATAATAATGTACCGAAAACATATGTACGCTGGTACAAACAAATGCGGCCATTTTGTACACGTTTTTTAGCACTGGCGGCGGCGTTTTTAGTACCTATATATTTGTGTGATTGCAAAATATTGATTTGTGTTTGTCTGTGCTGTGAGCAAAAATATCTAAAATATTTTGCCTTCTCTTGTAATACACTGAGATCTAGTTTTTTTATTTTATTTCAATTATTGTTTTTTTTTTCTTGTCAACAGATAGATAGGTCTGTGAAAACACTGTTACTATGGTACATAAACGAAAATAAACGGTAAGTAACAATTTATGGCTTCCCATTAATTTTCTTCGTTATAATGAGCTTTAAAAACTAAGTAATGCATTACTTTTCTTATTTTCACGAAACCCAAACATTTTCGGCAGACATTCCAATTTTAATTTTTACTAACTGAAGCCAAACGCTAAATTAAAAAAGAACGACCCCCACTCAAAGTTTAGATCAAAAGCCTCTCTGATTACCACTCAATTTTTCGAAATAAGTTCGTGATTTTCTACCATAAAGTTGGTCTACACGCACTCATAATAGTTTTTTTATTTGCACGCTCTGGTGTTTTCAACTTTTTTAATTTGGCCTCCCTATCTGGCGAGCCATCCAGACTCGGTCTAGGGGAGGAAAGCACCCATTTTAAACATTGTCTGAACTGATTGGAAATATTTTCAATTTGCCCGTTTGGTTTGCTGTTTTGTTTTATGTATTCAAGGACTTTCAGTTTATGGACTACAAATAAAAAACGGTAATGCTTGTATCTTTTTGTTAACAGAGCTTTGGTATAAAAACGATAAAGCTTTTGTTGCTACCGGCGCCGTATAGTTGCACGTGTAGTACTAAAAATTTAACGGTGTTTTTTAGACTTGATTTATAATTACTAGTTTCAGTCTATGACCTAGCAGCCCACACGAAAAGAATTAGGTGTATTAGTCACCAATAATTAAAAAATATATAAAAAAAGTAAACATTACACTATTTCTCAGCACGTCTAAAAGATAGCGAGTTCAAAAATATTTTTCGAGAATAAAATGAAATATTTTGGTCCGTTATAAATATTTATTAGATTTGTATCAAAACCGAATATAATCTGGAAACATAAACGAAAGAAATTATACCCTCCATTATGTAATAATAAGTATCATGGTTGTTCCAATAGAATCAATAAGTTCGAACACTGATTACTCCTGGGAAATTTACAGTGCTTGTTTTGTGTTTTGCTCCAAATGGTAAATACAAAAGCAAACCGTTTGCTTTTAAATCAAAAAGAGAATATAATTGTAAATTTACAACATAGATAACAATAAAAATATACGCCCATATCCTACAAGTGAGATGTAGACTAGAAACAATAAGACAAATTAACTTGACAGATTTGAAACCAAATGTAATGTTCCAAAAGTTCTTATTTATGCATCGTATTATGTACTGTAGTAATACGATGTCAAGTCATTTCAGGCCCATTTCCATTTTACCCTTTTTATCGAAAACCCTTGAAGCTATTGCTCATAAACAACTCTCTTCGTATTTTCATTCAAATGGGCTTCTTAATCCCCTTCAATCTGGGTTCCGTCCTGGTCACAGTACTACCACCGCCCTTCTCAAAGTGACTGATGATATTAGAGATGGCATGGATAAGACTATGGTCACGCTGATGGTTTTAATTGATTTCTCCAACGCTTTCAACAACGTCGACCATGACGTTCTTCTTGCCATTCTCTCCTATCTGAATGTCTCCTTCTCGGCTCGGCAATGGTTAGCTTCTTATCTTCAGGGTCGACAGCAGGCAATCCGAGTTAATGACTCTATGTCGGAGTGGAGTGATTTGATTGCTGGCGTCCCTCAGGGAGGAATTTTGTCCCCGTTGCTATTTTCATTATTCATTAATGAAATATCCAGACGTCTGCACTGTTCCTATCATCTCTATGCTGATGATCTACAGCTTTACACACAGTGCCATTATACTGATATAGATGAGGCATTTCGAGTAATTAATGAGGATCTTGAGAGTATATATTGTTGGTCGACGAAATTCGGAATCGCCGTCAACCCGAGTAAATGCCAGGCCATCTTGCTGGGTAGCACTCGCCAAATCTCAAATTTAAATAATACTAATATTGGCAGTGTTATCTACAATCACAATCAGGTCGAGCTCTGTTCTCAGGTCAAGGACCTTGGACTGTTCCTTGATAGCTCCATGAGTTGGAGGAAGCAAGTGGATGGCATCAGTCGGAAGGTAATCATTACGCTGAGACTATTGTATCGGTTAAAAAAATTTCTACCTTTCAAAGCCAAGCTCACCTTAGTTCAGGCACTCTGTTTGCCGGTAATTGATTATGCCGACGACGTGTGCTATCCAGACCTCTCGTCCGAACTTCTCGATAAGCTTGAGCGACTCCAAAACCGCTGTATTAGGTATATATTTGGTCTGCGCAAATACGACCATATTTCCGAGTGTCGTCGTAAACTAGGGTGGCTTCCAATACGTCAGCGACGTCAACTACGAATTCTCACCACCTTATTTACTATCCTCAATGATCAGTTGGCCCCTGAGTATCTCAAGTCCCGGTTTACCCTCCTCCGTGACTCCCATGGTCTTCACTTGCGGTCTTCTCATAATCTTTTGCTCTGCAGCACTGTGTGTAGGACTGGCTTCCGTCAAAATTCTTTCACGGTGGAGGCAGCAAGGCTTTGGGATTCTATACCTGTAAATATCCGTAAGGCTCCAAATCGCACTGTTTTTAAAAAACTAGTCTACGATCATCTCAACAAGTCCCTTACATAGTAGGTAATCAATAAATGGCCCAGTAATTTTCCTCTTTACTGTAATGTGGTTTTCGCCTTTTGTTAAGTATTTTATGTATGTAATTATGTTTAATACTCTTAACACTCGTGTTTAATATATGTAGTTATTTACAATCTAAGTAGGTATATATTTTATATAAATGTATTGTATTATTTAGTTAGTTTTAGTTTTTTTTCTTCTATCTATTTTGTAATAGTCATACTTAGTTATTGTGCGTGCACCCGCTTTGATTTTTCTCTGTTTGCCTTGTGGTTGGCCGGTGGAGAATGCCGAATGGCATTAGGCCCGCCTATTGTATTTGTGCAATGAAGTTTAATAAATAAATAAAAATAAATACTGTACATAGCGTATTTGGCTCTCAGCGGTTTTGGTAAAATGCGTATTTGGCCAAATACGTTTCTGGCACTTTGCTGCGAAATATAATGTAAGGCCATCTTCCGAGACAAATGCCATTCTGGTTCCTCTCCACTACTGGAGGTTGGCGTCATCTCTGCATACGTCCCTCTATCTCTCGTCAAACGGAATAGTTCTTCCACCGTGGCGACGCCTGTCCAGCTTTTAATGTTGTCGAGCCACGACATTTTAGGTCTGCCGACGCCTCTTTTCCCTTCGATTTTGCCCATCATTGTCGTTTGAAGTGATCGACTTCACTCGCATTCCTGCCTATGATTGTATGAGCGACGCACGACGACGCCGACTCTCGAAAGACGCTAGCGTGGGTGGTCTCTTATAGCTGGGCGATTCGACAATTTATTTTACAATTCTTCTTCCGAGTAATTCCCTAATTGGTTCTATTGACGTCAAGACAAAAAGGGTTCCGGAAGGGTTCCGTTTAGAATAAACTTATCGTGGGATCCAGATTTAAATAGGTAAGGGGTACAATAAAAAGAAAAGCAAATAAGATCTTTAGATATGCTTAACTATAAAGCCCAATACACACTACGATTTTTCCATCGATACAAGCGCGCGGTCGAAAACAGCGCTACAGCATTATGACACCGCAGCTTTATACAAATATTATTTCGCGTCCCACGTTTGGAAATAATTAAATTAAATTAAATAATAATATACTTAATTAAAAATCACTTTATTTCATCTGCAACTTTCAATCTACTTACATACTACAAGGCAAGTCTTAGTACCCAATTACACCAAATCAAATGAAAATTTGTGGGCGTGTAGAGCATACTATTTTGAAAACACAGTATATTTCAGTGCTGTCATCATCATCATCATCATATAATTTCAACCTATAGACGTCCTTTGCTATATAAAAGCCTCCCTCATATATCTCCACAACTATCAAATGTATCACAACATAAACTAAACTATTAATATAACTAGTGGCTCCGTAAACTGAGACTTTGCTAGTTAGCAAAATAAAAAAAAAACTACGCTGACCCTTATTTTAATTTGTAATTGTAACCCGCTCAAAAATATTCACGTGAATCAGTTGAGAACAGATAAACAAAGACTGAATGATATATACGAAATCATTTTTCTCCAAGCAGAAGAAACGGAGGTCTGAGACGCTTCGCTCGCGCTTTGCAGCACTCGCTCGGTCGAAATGTCGCAGTGTGTAAAGGTCCCAAAATGTAAGAAAGGCCCAGCGGTGTCCCTTCCACAGATCTACCCTATTAGTGGACAAACAGCAGCGTTAATGCAGATCCAACCCGTTCAATTATTCACGGCCGACCCGGCCTGTGATTCCCCGCAAGGTCCTCCACGATCAATAGTAATGAACCGTATTGCTTACACAACTAAGATCATTCTCCAAACAAACCCTTCTTAAAAAAAATTCTTCGCCCTGAGTCAATAAAACTTACATACATGCCGTCGTAAATTGTAGAACTCGTCAGAATGCATCGGCATTTTACAAAACATCGCTGTCAATTCTACTATAGTCATTATTTCTCTGCCCGCTCGCTACTCCTACACACACACACACACATACTCATACTACTTGTAGTACTAGCACGGTATCGCAATGTCATTAGTAAAAAAAAGACAGAAAAATGTTTTTTTAATTGATAAACATGTAGTTTTTTTTTCATCTTTAAGTTCCAAAGGGAATATTATTCAGTTTCATAGGTAGGTTCATCCCCTAAAATATTGTGTGCTAATAAACTTACATCCTGTATAAAGCAATTTAAAGACAACGGCGATACTTTACTATCAGTTCATACTGCCTGTCCCACGGTAGTATTAAAATAACCACCTCTTCAAACGAGTAAGTATAGTATGTATGGGAACTATCATGTGGTTTGCGTGGTAATAGGTCGTCTTCCTTCGGTTGAGTTTGCTATCGTAAATGGTATAGTTAACTGGGTAACCTATTTTTTATACCATTGATTTTTTCAGGGAGCGTTTTATTTGTCATATATTTTATTTTAGAACAGAATAGAAAATAATATACTTTTTTGCTTACTAATAAGAAATAAATCTGTACAAATGGGCCGCCTTATTGCTAGGGTAGCAATTTCTACCAGGCATTTCTAGGTTCAGATATTGTCCTTATTATAGAAACTGTTTAGGGCTAGCTTAGGCTGGCTTAGGATTTTTGTTGCTGGTAAGGGGTAATAAGCTTCATGTTAAGATTGGAAGGTCAGTCATAATTTTGGCTGGTAAGATGCTTGTATGCCTCATAAAATGTGACAATTTCTTTTTTAACGTTGATAGAGCGAAAAAAAATTACAGTGACGTGTGAAACGTTTGAAATTTTACAATATTTAATTAGCGCATCAGGTTCCAAAATAAATATTTTTATTAACAAAATATCATATTTCGGCACGTTTTCGCCTGAATAAATACTCTCATTTCCTTTGTGTGCAAAATTTTAATTTAAAATTTCAGAAGCCATGTCCATTATTAAAATTGATGGCGCCTGGTTGAAGAATTCCCTGCGTTTTGGTAAATAAAATAAAATTGAACAAAGAATGCTAACATTCAAACACATTTTTTTATATTTTAGCTCACTGTTTTCGTTAGAAACAAAATATACTAGTAAGTAAATAGGGTTATGATATAAAAAAATGTAGAGGATAAGGAAAACAATAAAATACTTATAAAATTGTATTGATATTTATTGCATTTAATATTTTCAGTAAATATTTACCACATTTATTACAAATAAATATGTTTTGTATTTATCTGTTACTAGTTTTGGTGTTAAAGCAAAAAATAAACTAGTAAAACGTTATAATAAAATTATGTTCATCAGTTGACTAAGAGCCTTTTATGACCAAAAAGTTGAAAAGAAAACTTTGGTTCAACGTTCTACTTAGCACTGAAGTATGAAGTTTTTATTCGCCATTAACTTTATTTACAGCTTCCATTAGTGGAAATATAAGTTGAATTCATATAAAGGTAGTTTTCAAACCATGAAATAAGGAAAAAGAGAAGATCCATATTTAGACTTCTTTACCTAATATTATGCTGTTTTTGCTTTACAGTAACCTATAAAGGTCAGATAACCCTTTATAAGGCAAAACAACTTTATAAAATGTATTCGTTTTCGATTTTATGGTCAAAGTATAGGGTTAAAATTAAAGTGGCAATATAGTGGCCACTGCCTTGTGTTTATTACAGTTCCAGGTGGTTCCTGGTGGTTGGTGGTGGTGGTTCTTTAGCTGAGTCCGATGCAAGACAGATAGAGAGATATTTTCTCCCCTAGTAGAAACTCTACTCGCTTTAGAATGATATGCCTATCTAGTTGAACAAGCAGAAGCGTAGCTTTAGGACAGTAGTCCGAAAGACTGGAACCATGGTCACCCTAACATGACCATTCACGCACGACAGAGATAAGTTCTCGTGCGTATTCTTTCTTATATCCCATTGGATGGCAGGTTTGTGAGCCAAACTTTTAACGCTTCATGCTACGGGGGCGAGACAGAGGAAAGTGAGTGTTATCTTTCTATTGAATTACGCAGACGGTTACAAAATATAAATAACCTATTTCAATCTGTGACGGATTTAACAAAATTTATTTACTTTTTTATATTTGGTGACTTTTGCCTTCAAACTGGTGATAAAGAATAAATTCAATATAATATCATTCTTCTGACTATAAGTGAAAAACATCATTTTAATTATTAGAATTCTAAAATAAGTAAAATGAAACTAAGTTGATTATTGATTGCTACAAAAGAAAAAGCTCTTACATTCGCAGAGCAGATGTTTAAATTAATCATTCAAATAACAGGGCGGTCAGAACGAGTGGTTTGATAGATAGTCGGTCTAGACTTCGTCGGTATGCCAGTAGTCAAACTACTCGTCGTCATTCACTCACAATAGGTCAACCGTTCCCCCGTGTCCATTACTGAAGCAAATTATATCACGGCGCAATATTCCTAAGTGTACGGTGGCACCAACCCTCCCACGGGCTTTTGTCTAGTCACAGACGAAACAACGTTATATACACGATGACATTTTGTGAAGAATAGTAAAATTTGTGAAGCGCTTCGGTTAGAATGATTGTGATATGTTCCTAAATCAAGTTGTAAAATTAACGGTATAACGGAAGTAAAATATAATGAAACAAATCTAATTTAGTATTAAATGAATGCAATGCCCCGTAGCCTAGTTGGTAGTACGTCTAGCTACTGAGCACAGGGTCACGGGTTCGAATCCCGCCCAGGGCAACCATTCGTGTGATGAGCACTTGTGTTTGCCCTGTGTCTGGATGTTGTATATTCATATATGTATGTATATCAGCTGTCTGGCACCCATAGTACAGGCTCTGCCTAGTTTTGGGTCAGATGGCCATGTGTGAGTTGTCCCACATATTATTATTATGTATTCTTATCGAAGATGGTTCTGTATAACTTGAGAGAGTGTGAGATAGATATGTAAGAGATGTCCGCACATAATACATATTTTAAGGAAATTGATCATCATCATATTATTATTTTCAGCCGAAAAACGTCCACTTCACAACGATCAGTCCTGCGCTGCCCGCAATCAACGGCTTTCCACGACACTTCCGCGAAAATTACTTGCAAGGTCTCGTTAGAGTCGGTACAAAAATTATGTAACATTACTCCATGCTTACGTAGAAACTACTTCAAAAACACGATTAAAAATTTAAAGCTATAGAAACCATTCAGCTGTCTGACACACATAGTACAGGTTTTGCCTAGTTTTGGGTCAGATGACCGTGTGGGAGATGTCCCACGTATTTATTTATTTTAATATACCAAGTATTAATACTGGGTTAGAATGTCTGTATTGTATTTTATAAGGTCAGCGACCGACCTCTTAGCTGATACTTTTACTAATAGACGGAGGATCTCTAAGGATCAGGCTTACATAGCGCCAATCAGGCTAATGAGAATGCGCTTGTACTATTAAGTATCTATTCTTTGCTACGGGCTATTAAGAGGGAGAATATCTGTACACTAACGCCATGGTTATACAACTTTTTTTAAAGAACGCTAATAGAATTTCGCGGTACCTACTCAAAAAGCGGCAAGCTCATTTCTAAATTAAATCGCAGCGGTAACCTTTAAAAATGTTCTACAACTTTTTTTTATTCTCTATAGCATATTCAAAATTGTGTGAACTTTACATAGCAGCTCCGCGGTAAAAAGTAGCCTATGTGTTATTCTGATATATAAGCTATATTATTGTAAAGTTTCATTAAAATCCGTCCAGTAATTCCAGATATTAGCGTGTACAAACAGACAGACAGAAAAAATATTTCTTTTAAACTTGTCTTTATCACATACAGTTTTTTGAAAAACAAATCAATGTACAGACACGCCGATTCTTCAGTTTTATGATAGTACGTATAGAAATATTTATTATTATTATAATGACGAGAGTGAGAGGCACGAGCCTACCCTGAAATTAAGGTAAAAGCCTAAAAGGCCCTAATCGAAAACGCTGACTTGGAGTGGTTTGATAAACTTATACGTTTATAAACCTTTACAGTTGTGAACAGGTTTCTTTACGATGTTTTTCTTCACCAAAACTGCAATACAGATTGCAGCTAGGAATAAAATTGCAATAAAACTTTGTTGATAGTAAAACTATATTTTTTACTTAATTCTCGTATCAAAAAAATAAACATCGGAAAGATAAGAGCAGAAAGAATTAGTAAAGTAAAAATTTTATTGATGACAAATTATACAATTTTGGATAGTTGAAACGGCGCTAGTTTCATTATCTTCGCAGTGGTCGCAGTCTGCTTTTAAGCGGAGTCTATTGATTCTCTAGTCTGTGCCATCTCGTTAAAAGACAATTAATGAGGGTAGAACAAAAAACGCCAGCCATCCTAATGAACGTAGTCATGCGTTTTATTAGAGTGTACGTGTTGGGCCGTCATGGTTTTCGTTATTAATGAGAAAGGTTCTAAATTTTAGGGTCTGTGGTCTTGCAATGCACGCAAGGGTTCGGAAAGAGCTTTTGGTTTTAATAATAATTTGATTTCGAAACCCCGATTTTATACTCCTGTTGTGGTAATATTATCTGAAAAGTGTTAAATTTACGTCCTACGCTTAAAGTTTGATGTTAGGTATATTTACTGTATATATACTGAGTTACAATCATCTTTTTTTATATAATTATAGTTTTTTTTGGAATAAAGCACAACTAGAATACCTATCTACATACAAAATACCTAAGAATTATTTCAATCAAATCAAAATATTTTGTTTTAATTCGAAATAAGATTACACTAATAGTTTTTCTAAGTCAAATTTTACATAACTAGTACAGGGTAGTTTGGGGTCAGACAGCCGTGTATGAGATGCTCCTATATATATTTATTTATAATTTAGTAAGCTCCATTTTCGAACAAGAAAAAAAACAAGACGAGGTTTCTTTTGTGAAACAGTTGAAAATCCACATTTTGCAACTATTCCTAAGAATTTTCTCTTTGCGTTCGCAGTGACATCGTTATCCCGTCTCCTAACATTTCATATAAAGGACGCACCATTACAGTATGAACAGTTACTGTACTCCTGTTTCCTCTCTAACGTTTTCAAATATCTCACAAAAGCACGTCTGTTTTGATGTGTTCGTACATGCTAATGATTTAAGTGTTTCATTTGCTGTGTGGAAGAAAGTAAGTACCTAGTAAATTAAATATTTCATATTGACAAAATTCGAGTATTAAAAAAATACGATGTCAGAGCTGTCCACGGTTGGCTAGCAACAACATACTACGAGTAACTTTTTATTTCTTTTCAGCTTGCAACTGCAACATTTTTTTATTTGAATAAACTATTAATTCAGTTTTCTACTAAACATCAAAACTAATAGAGTTGTTTTCCAGTGAAGAATCAACATAATACAAAAATAAAAGATAGGATAAAAATTTACCAAAATTATCAATTTACGATTTACTAAAATCGGTAGTTCCTAGTCAAAAAATTTTACTTAAATAGTAAAAACAAAGTACATTTTTAGCAAAACTTTTCAGCTCAAAAATATGTTTCTGGAAATGGTTAACTATAATAATATTTCCTTTAACTGTATTTATATTTAAAGCTACACAGACCGTGCTCTCCGACCGTACAGGTTATAGTTACAGTGCAATATTGCAGGAATTTAAAACAAGACATTGTTACAACGTCGTTCAGGAACAAGAACTGAAACTGGGATGATGAATCATCAATACTATACAATCCTGAATCAAGAGTAGCCTTACCATTTCGAGGTAGCGTATTATTTATCTTGAATCTACAATCATTCTTAGATCGTATTCCATTTTTGAAACAAAGATGCTAGTTTTTGTTTTTCGAATGCAAAAGTCTTACTAATACTAGCTAATAAAAGTTTACTATTAATAAGTTACTAATAATTTTAGTATTAATTTTATTATTATTACTATTTAAAAGCAGATTTTGATTGAGGTATCTAACAATCAACTGAAGAGTGTCAATAATTATTTTCTAGTTATACTAACAAACCTAGTTTTTGTGTAAATATCAATTAATATGAATGTTCTTATCGACATCAAAGTTAAAAGAAAAAAGAAAACAAAAGAACAATCGAAGTTTTTCTGAAAAAGGGTCACACAAATGTTTACTCAAAAACTCTTGCATATCTCCATCCCATTGGCTTTCCCTACCAAGATAGTCATATTCCGTGCGCTTATGTAGAATTTAAGCAATGCCAAGTGGAATGGATGCAATATAGGTGACAAATATGTGTGTCAGCCGAACGAGTCGTGGGGGGAAACCGGCGGGTGAAGGGGGGGAGAGATATCGGTCTTGTCCAAGTTATAAAGGGTGTGACAGAAGCAGAGCGACAATACTATATGCTTACTATATGATTGCGAAAGTCTTGCTACTCCTTGTTGTGTTTCTAAAACGACAAATGCTATGGTTTGTTTCTCATTAATCAGGAAAAAAGGTCATTAACGCCTGTATACAATTCGTACAATTTTTTCTAACGATATGATAGAACTATAGGAAATTATCGTAAAACACGTAATTTGGAATACCGTAGTAGAAGGCCGGGGTCTTGCCGGGGTGACCGTGTGACCTTGCCAGACATTTTAGCGTTACAATTTTTTTAATAACTTTCTAGAAAAGAAAGAGATCAATGAACTTTTGTCCGTATTTATATTAAACAGACCATATAATTATATTAACTCGATACAGACTTAAATTGATGATTGCTAGTGATGATGAAGATGATGATGATTGGAAGTCTGGTCTAGTTGTAGTCTTCAAAAATGTTGTTGCCGAATCGACACGACAAGAGGGATGAACATACAGGGTCAAATTATCTAACATTATAAAGTCGCAACACGTCAGTGATTTTGTACTGATATATTTTTGACCAATATAAAGCTGCGTGACATTTGCAATCACAACACCGAGACTACTCTCCTGTACCTCAGCTAGTTGCACGTCTTTGTACTACCCAAATAAAATTCTTTCGTACACTATGTACGTACAGAATATAAGTAAAAGCTTGGCAAATACTAAAAGGACATGCTTACTCAATGCTTGACCAACATTTCCGAAGACAATTTTCTCGGAAACGAATAACAAAATCGATGACCTTTACGACAAAAACGTAAGCAGATAAAAAAAGATTGATTGATTGCAGGTGTATATTTCGTGACTTCTTTTCAGTTTCATGATAAAATTTTAGAAATATTTAAATCTGTGCTTCGGAAGGCATGTTTAGTCGTAGGAAAAAATATTTTATTTATTCATAGAAATGGTAATCTTTAGAATAGACTTATCAAATTATTGAATGACAGGGTATCATTCATTTTGGACCAAAAAAGTAAAACTGCCGGCCAGCAGAAAAAAGTATAACTTTCGGGTAGAACACACAATTTCTGTATTCTTTTACTATGAACTAATCCTGTGCACCCCATGGTTGTATAGTTAGAAGCTATTAATTAAATAATAAAAATGTTGTTATAAAAGTATTATTTTGACGCATGTCACAGCGCATGTAGTCATATTGTATTGAATATATTATATTCCTTTATTTTATGTAGTTTAACTTATTTTTTTATTATTATAATAGGGGCCCACATGGATTAAGTATGTATTTGTTTAATATAATTAAAAAATATATTATGAAAGTATTATTATGATGCATAATCAAGAATGATCATTCATCGACTTTTTTTTGTTTATTATTAAGAAAAAAAAGTAAAAAAAAGAAATATATAAAGAAAATGTAAAAAAAAAGTAAAGAAATATAGAAACTATGACGTGTTCTATCCGAAAAATACACTTTTTTTCCTTGGCCGGCATTTTCACTTTTTTGGTCCAACATTGTATGAAACGTGAATGATGTCCTTTGACATGGTGGTACCTTAAATTCCTGGTCGAATCTTAAACAGTTTTTACCGCGGGAAAATCTTATTCCTACGGGAAACGGGTTAAAAATCAAATTTTTCTAAGTTTTTAAATGAAATTTTACATGATGGTACCAAGGACGTTCGAAATTAGTAATAATTATATGGGCTACCTTATATCCCCGTTCAATATCCTAGATACGTTTATACCACGGGAAAATCTAATTCCTAAGGGAAACTTTTCACGGTAAAATAAAAAAAAAATGCGGACAGCTAGTTATTAAATAAAAATAAGACTGGCAGGCTAAAAATGCAGCTGAAGAAAAATCTAGATTATTCTTAAAACTTGGCATTGCGGCTGCCAGTAATATTCTGGTCTTCAAAGCGAATAAACATATCGATATCTCAATGTTTTCACTATCAACATCCCACACTCGAGACTGCGCGCAGTATTTATAGCTTCCTGTTTTTATTTTCAGTTTCTAACGAATCAAGTCGACCGTTCTACTTTTGAATTTCTTATCAAGGTCACATTGCAGTAAATAAAAAATATTCAATCTGTTCAAACGAATTCAAATTTAAAATGCGTTCTTTTGTCATGTGTTTTAATTCGTAGTTCCGTGTTTGTGCTTTCGAGTTCATTGACCTTTATCAGTAATTTTAATTTTACAAAAACAACATTAATATGACTGTTATTTTAAATTTTTCTTCATACATTTTAGAATTTCTTTCCTTTTAAGAACAGCTGAATAAAAAATAAGTTATTTGCATGAGAATCTAACATTTATATTTAAAAATTTAGTAGAAATATAGAACAGGTTTGTAAAATTGTTAATGTTTTCGAAAACAAAAAAAAATAGATAGGTATAACTTAAAATAAAATATGTATTGTAAAAAAAAATTAAACAAAAATTTAAACATCCTATCGGAACACGAATGCTAAAAGTAACATTAATATTTAAACAAAGGTTTCAACCATTAATTCACGCCATAAAACCACTTACCATTCACAATCTGGTCGACGAGCATCCTTTTACATAAACCAATGAGCGCTAAAATACCGCATACAGCCGTAAACGCATCATCACCAAAGAAAAATCTCGATAACTTACTGGTCGAAAAGAAAATTCGAATTTAGAATGATAGAAAAATAAAAACACTGTTCACTACGATGCACGCGTGTGATTGGTCGCGGGAGTGTGAGCGGGAATATGTCCGCCGACGCCGCGAGCTCCGGCAACACTGCCGCCCGCCCAAACAATGTTGCCAGAGCCAGTCTAGAATTAAAATACATGAGATTGTAAGTGACGCATGGCGGGTGTGAAGGGAGAAAGTTTTTCAGGTGGGGTAGATGTAGCTAAAATAGTTTTTTTTCGAAAGTATTTAAAAATAGTACGTTGTGGATTGCTTGACAATTTTGTTAAATATGTTAATTTAAATTAATAAATTGTATAACTGATGTGTCGTAATCGTAATAATAATAAACGTAAATTTTATTATCTACACGCCTACACAGGAGGCAACTCGGACAAACACGCACATACCAGTTTGACTGTTTGTCACTCACACTAAATAACAATCATAGAACATTACCAGAGCAGCAGAATGTTATGTAATATACACAAAATCAATCATAGCAACTTACAAAATCAAAAATTCATCATTACATAAACATATTTCATCAAAAACATCCAAATTAATCGCAGCTGGCAACACCGGCTGGAACTTGCACCCCCTCCATCCGTTACAGGCCTTTCTTTGTTTCCTATCCCTCGTCGCTAAACAAATCTTGCAAATATCAATTGACTGTGATTGGGTCGCACGGAGTTCAGGATATGAATTTCAATCAGGTTAATATCTTGTCTAAACATGTATTTTTATTAATAAACGCCTTTTCTATTAAACTTTCGAAAGATTTGAGAATTAGGTACTTGAGAAAAGGACGACAAATCATTGACATTACTCTTTCTCTGAAGACGAAGGGAATAAACGTTTAAGTAGATATTAATATAAACTGTTACAATACAATTGTCCAATCAATAGAATAAAATTAATTTATATATTTTTAGGTTATAGTAGCCAAAATAGGCAAATAATGCAAAATTCTGGTTAAGTCATGACGGGTTTCTATTGAATATTTCGTAAATCGGGCACTTTTGTTTTTGTCAATTTATATATTTTATTTCGTAACTAGTACTACCTACCCTTTACCTTAGTAAATCAGTAATAAAAAGCACTTTCAATTTCAGAAATAAATAATTTAGGGACATATAACTTAGTCAAAGCCCGTACTTTAGGTAGAGAGCTTAGAGATGAAAATATTTAACTAATAGCTTCGTATAGACAACATCCATCCAGACAAGGTAAACACAACCCAATATTTGCGCAAGGTACATTTCTGCCCAGTTTTGAAGGTGGATGCAATGCCAAATAAATACAGAATGACGTGGCACATTGCACAAAAACAATGTCCATTTTAGTGTGGCCAAAAATTAACAAATATTCATACCACCCACGAGCGTTATACCAAATTTATATTTGGAACGAAAATGCGAACGTTAGCACTGCGTCGTTAATCAATTAACCGTTGAAATTTAATAAAATATGCCCTCGATACGGCACTGGCGGTTAATAAAATTAGGCTATTATTTAGTACATGGGCCGGCGGTAATGAGGTATATGGAAAATCGATATTCATAATAAAAAATATTATAGACTACAGCTTACCTGAGGCAAAATGGCCACGGTATTACGAACGCGTACCTGGATAAACAGAATAATTGAGTTTAGAAGGTTGATGTTAGTTTGTAAATTGAAAAAGGCTTAAATCCTAAAGATTGTGGTAATGACAAAATAAAGGTTACAACCTTAGAGTATAAATAGAAAATTTTCTGGGAGGGATAGAGTACGCCTAATCGAGTATGAACCGTAAGCACGGATATGAACAGTCCGAATATCTTCAGCGCGTTCGTTTAGTATCAAATGGTTATCGGAGCTGATTATTTTTCTCGGTAAAAATAAGAAAATTAATAGGAGAACATTTTGAAATGTGCAGTGATAAGTTGCAAACATGACTTGAGGAACAAATCAAAAAAGAAAAATGTTATTGATTTCACCGCCCATACAAAATCTGCCAAAATTTGCTTCCGCTTGACATAAAGGCAGCGGAGCGATGCGCGTGCTCTATGTATATTTATTCTCTAAGGTTACAACATTTAATGTTGCTTTGATGGTATATTTTCATGTATTTAATATCTTATGTAGAGAATATGTTGAAAAAAAGCTCATTATGGCGGTTATTTTAAGTAATCATCGGATTAGAGAATGTTTTTATTTACTAAAATTTATAATTGAATTAATACTCTACTAAAGCAATGTAACTATTCATGTAGTTCAGAATTTTGTACATCTCACTACGTAGATATTATTACATTACATTACAACAACTAACTGAACCAAGTAAATAGACTTTGTGTCTTTTATAAAAAAAAAAATCGGTGACAACAAGTCAATTCGGTTGTGTACTTTCCCATATTTTCCCGACTCGATCAAACAGTGACAGAGGTGCGTCGAATAATCGATATGGAACCATCAATCAAACCTCTGTGCATACAGTTCTGTGACGTTGGCAATATTGGAGCCGTGTGCGTCATTGGAAATCCCAATTTACTTCACTTTTATTGAAAACTAGCCTATGTTACTCAGGGTAAATGTAGCTTTGTAATGGTGAAAGAATTTTTTAAATTGGTTTAGTAGTTTTTGAGTTTATTCATTACAAACACACACACACACAATAATACAATAATACAGTGCTGGCTACTGTACAAGTACAATGAAGCTTCGTGGCCATCAAGAAAAATATAGTATATTATAGAAGGATTATATTATCTGTGTTATAGGTAATTGATTATAATAATTGATGTCCTTATGTGATTTTTCAAATTAGACAAATATTTTGATGTAATACACTCGAGAGCAAAGAATCCGGGTCACTTAGAAAAACCTATAAATCTAGGAAACTAAGAATGCTAGCTTAATGAAATAAATTGTCTTTAGTAGACAATTTAATACTCCTTAAATGAAAGTAATAAAATTTATAAGTCACTACATTTTTATTTATTAAAAACGAAACAAAGTAAAAAAACTGCTGATCTCGCCTTAAAACAAAAATAGTAAACATGACATTTTTGTACAACAATATGATTTTCTTGGATTTTAATACTTTGTATTGCCTCCTCATGCTTCCTTTTCTGTGTTTACGCGGTTTGGCATGCTGTACACCAAGTTCCTTATACGATTTTGCGAAATATTCTCCCATTCCTCTGTGATACCAATCTTGAGCTCACGGAGCGTGATTGGGGGAGGGTTTCGTTGTTTTACGCATCTCCCCAGCTCGTCGCAAGCATGCTCGATCGGGTTGATATCCGGGCTGCGTGCTGGCCACTTCATACGAGCAATATTCATCTCTTGTAGGTAGTCATTCACAATCAAACCTGTATGAGGTCGGGCATTGTCATAAATAAAAATAGCATCTTCACCCAAATTGACCATAAATGGCCCAACGTGTTCATTAAGGATTTCGTCCATATAAATTACGCTAGTTAAAGAACCATTTTCTATGAACACCAGTTCTGTGCGACTCTCAGATGAAATTCCGGCCCACGCATGTACAGACCTACCACCGTAGCCTACTTTTTCTTTTATGCATGCTTGCTTGAATCTTTTCCCTGGTCTTTTATATAATAATACTGGCAGGTTCATGTAACGAAAACTTGATTAAATTCCAGTACAATTTAAGTTACTGTCTAAAAGTGTTAGAAAACACCAATGTTATAGTAGGAGAAATTAACTGTAATAAATGGCTGAAAACGGGTAAACATGTTGAATTGGTTCATGTAATAAGCAATAACTTAAATCATGTTCATTGTTTAGAATTAAGCTATATTAAAAATGATATACTAGACAGAATTAATACGTGTAGATCAATAGTTTTAGATATAATACTGTTTAATTGTAAGAACATACAAATAGAAAACCGAGCCAAGAAGAATACGGAAGGTAAGCTAGGTAATGGGGAAATTCGGTCAGAGTTTTTTCGAGGCTAGAGCAAAGTGTAAGAAAAAGAGAGCTTATAATTTAGAGATCTGTTACCAGAATACTAGGGGGCTCCGAACTAAGCTCCAAGATTTTTGTGATAATATTTGCAATTCATCGGCACAGATTTGGGCGGTCACAGAAAGCGGGCTCAGTGACTCTATAAAGGACGGGGAGGTAGTCCCGCGCGGCTACAGTGTGTTGCGCTGCGACAGAACCGACGGCCGGAAGCAGGGTGGGGCGATGCTTGTGGCCGCGCCTCACCTGAGCTTGCGGCCGCGGCCCCTGCCCGATACCCCAAATTTAGATGACGCGGTTTTCGAATTGTTATGCGCAGATGTATACCACCAAGCTAGAAAATTGTTTACGTGCTGTGTAGTATATATTCCTCCCAGTAGTAGAGATACAGAATACATGAGAATGTTTCATATAGTTGAGCAATGTTGTGTTAAATACCAAAAACTTATTGTACTCGGAGACTTTAATTTGTATTCGTCAAGTACAGAGGTGCAATGTTATTATGAATGTTTTTTAGCGGTCTGCGAATTTCGGCAATTAAATGAGGTAGTTAACTGCAAAAATAGAATACTGGATCTTGTGCTTTCGAATTTGGAGAGCTATGACTTATTTGTTAGCGAGGCACGAGAGTCATTAGTTTCTCATCCTGACCCGCAGCACCCACCGCTCTGTGTGCAATGTGTCTGCAACGAACGGCCTTTGCCTAAAAATAAGGACCAGCCATACTCACACGATCGTTCTATAAGTAATAATAATAAACTTAGTAAAAATTGGAATTTTTATAAATGTAATTTTGTGGGTCTCTACGACTCATTTATTAATGTTGATTGGAGCGCATTATATAAGATAAAAAATATGCAAGATGCAGTCAATTACTTTTATACGGTTGTGAATGAATTAATAGCTTATTTTACCCCTGTAAAGCAAAATAAACTCAATTTAAATAGAGTTCACACGTATCCAAAATGGTACACACCAGAGATAATAGGAGATATAAATAATAAAGCCAAATTACACAAGGCATATAAAGCAAGTAAGAATCCACAAGATTATAAACTGTTTTCTGACTTTCGCAAGCAGTTGAAGAACAAAATTGCAATTGAATATAAAAGTTATATAAACCGAATTCAGAAATCATTAATCGACAATCCTAAGTCTTTCTGGGCGTATATAAATAACAAACGTGAAAAACGGAACAGGCCGCAGGTTACTAAAGACGGATTATTGTTATCGGAGGACCAGTGCGCGAGCGCCTTCGCAGAATACTTTAAGTCGGTTTATGACACAGAAGTCCCGCGCCTAGACGCGTCAGCGGCGTCCCGGGTGGGAGCCACTGCATCTCGCGTGCACGTACCCAGTTTCTCCATCGAGGAGGTCAAAAAGGCACTAAAGCGACTTAAACCAAAAAAGTCAGTCGGACCAGATGGAATACCACCTTTCCTGATTAGGGATTGTTCCGAAGTACTAGTCGAACCACTGCATTACATATATAATCTGTGTCTAAAATTGGCTGCATATCCCGAACAATGGAAAATTTCGAGGGTTATTCCGATACATAAAGGGGGCGTTGGTTCGGATATATCAGGACACAGACCAGTTGCGATACCCTCTACGTTTGCCAAGGTATTCGAGTCCGCTCTTTACGACTCTATATACACGCAGTTAAAGGTCACCCTATCAGACTGTCAGCACGGGTTCCGGTCCGGTCGTGGAACACATACAAACCATTTGTGTTTTACGCAGTATGTGTCTACTGCTATGGACGAGGTATCTGGAGGGCAGGTGGACACTGCGTATTTTGATTTTAAAAAAGCGTTTGACTCGGTAAATAATGATATCTTGATGGAAAAGTTTGCTAATGTCGGATTCACACCGGCTCTACTTATGTTTTTCAGCGATTATTTATCAAATCGTAGGCAGTATGTGGATTACGAAGGGAAGATCTCTGAAGCTTATGAAACATTGTCAGGAGTAAGCCAAGGCAGTAATTTGGGGCCATTGGAGTTTTTAATCATGATTAATGATTTGCCTGAGGTGGTACAGCATGCAAAATGTCTACTTTTTGCGGATGACCTAAAATTGTTTATGACAATCAGGGGCATTGAAGACTGCAGACGATTACAGAAAGACATAGACCGAGTAATGAAATGGAGCATTGACAACAAGCTGTATTTCAATGTAAACAAGTGTACAGTAATGTCGTATACTCGGGCACGATGTCCTCTGCAGTATGACTACACAATGGAAGGAGAGTTTTTATCAAGAACCTCCGCGGTCCGTGATCTAGGGCTTTACCTTACTCCAGATCTATCTTATAGCGAGCACATCACTGCTACGTGTAAGAAAGCTTTTAAGAGCCTTGGATTTGTTCTCCGACAGTCGAAAGACTTTCAGAATTTAGAAGCTATAAGATCTTTATATAATGCACTAGTAAGGAGTTACCTAGAATTTAACTGTATTGTATGGACTCCCCATGAGGAGAAATATAAATTAATGCTGGAAAAAATTCAAAACAAGTTTCTAAGATACATGTACAAGAAACAGTATGGCGTGTATCCTTTTTATCCTCTGATGTACCCAACACTATTTGTGCTAGGAATGGTGGGATACGATAAACTGGAACTAAGAAGGAAACTGGCATTAGCGATATATGTTTATAAAGTATTTGTAGGAAAGCTAAATAATCCACAAGTTTTGGAGTCAATAGGGCTGTTAGTTCCGAATCAACGGTTAAGGCAAAAACCACGGGGTAATACATTCTCGATACCGAAATGTAGGACTAACTTACTGAAGCACGCTCCGATCACTACAGCTCTAAATATATTGAATGGAGTTTCAAGGGAGTTGGACTTATTTAATTGCTCATTGCCGAAATTCGAGGAAATAGCTACGAAACATCTTTGTTTTTAACTAACCAGTGTATTGTGCTTAAGTGGCATTGTTTAAATTCTGTAATAATTATTGAAATATTGCTAAATTAATTAATTTTCGACATATTTCTAATGTATTCAATGACTATTTTTAATCTCTTTGACATGACTTGTAATTTATTTTCGACATATTTTTAATGTATGCAATTACTAAACTAATTTCTTTGACATTGTTTGTTACGTTTATTATTTATTTGTATTTGATGTTTTTATATTTGCATTATCGACTTGGGTGTATACCTGTAATGATAATGTATTTGAACCTGTTAATGAATTAATAAATTGAATTGAATTGAATTGAATTGAATATACTCTGTGTCTTCCATCGTGCTTGTAGAGCATACATTTTGATTCGTCGTAGAACATAACTTACGACCAATCTTCAATAGTCCAATTTAAATGGTTCTGGGTATATCTTAGTCTTGAAATACGATGACCACGCTTTAGTTTGGGGCCATTTGCAGGTCTAAGTGGTTCAGGTTACCTTCTGAAAGTCGTCATCTTACTGTCCATGCGCTTGGGTTACTTCCTCCGAGGCGTTGAAACTGATTTGTAAGTTCAGTTCTTGTGAGAAAGCGATTACGAAGCATGGTGTTCACCAAGTATCGATCTTCTCGTGCTGTGGTACACCCAGTTCTGTCTGTACCTGGTCTACGTAGGTTAGAGCCAGTGTCCTCGTAACGTAGGAGAACTCTTTGTACTGTTGACAGCGACACACCGAGAGTCCTGGCTGTATCGCGCTGACTCCGGCCGGTTTCCAGCATTGTTAGGATTCTGGCGCATTCTTCAGGTGTAAGCGACATGATTACAGGTTAAATAATAAATATTTAACACTATCAATATGGTTTATATACCAACTTAAATTACAAAATAGAAACAATAGTAAAAACAAATGTAGTAATTTCATAGCTCCATCTTCGAAAGTCTCCTTTTTTCAAATTTGATATTTTTATGACAGCCAAAATTTAAAGATCATTTAATTAATACCCTAATTTAAGGAGTATTTAATTGTCTACTAAACACAACTTATTTCATTAAGCTAGCATTCTTAGTTTCCGAGATTTATAGGTTTTTCTAAGTGACCCGGATTCTTTGCTCTCCAGTGTAGATATTACCAGACTAGAATATAGAGTGACTTACATCCAGGTACAATCAACTGAAATCACATCGTGAAAAACAACAGCACTTTAAGTCCCCTGTTTTTGCCGATGACGGGAGGGTTATGGACGAGTGTCCTTCTGCCGATTACGTCATCAATCATTCTTGTATGGACATCGCGTTGAGAGGTATACTCGTACTATGTGAGTAGGAAAAAAAATCAGGAAAAAAAAACATATTTTACGTGTTATTTTCCAGAGATATTGTTTTTATAACGTTAGCTGGAACTTTTCTGTAATCACTTTCTCACCTATTAATACGAACTTATGATATTTTTATTGGTCCATGTTAATTATTTAAAAATATTTTGTCCCTATCATTATCTTATCTCCTTTTATTTTATTAAATTTACAAAATGAATATCTAGACTTGATATTTTTTAGTACTAAAAGTATTGATAGAATAATTATAAGAATTTCACATTTACGATTTTTCAAAGTTTAGCAGGGCTACTCTTAGATTACTTTCATAAAATGTCATGATTGTAGTAAATAGCCTCTTTAGTTCACATTCTACATACCTAATCAAAACCCATCGGCTTGCGAAGGACGCACCCATTATAGTTAGACTTATCGTTAAAATCAGGATTCATTCGATATCCAGTTATGGTTTTAAGGTGCTACATAGACGAACAGCCACATGTTAATAATTATAACAGAAAAATTACACAATCAAATGAAGATGTAAAATTGGTAAACTTTTATTACTTCTAATAACTTCCAACAGAAATATGACCTCTATAGCACAAGCTTTTCCTAATTGCCCGTGTATTAGATGTCATCACACAATTTCAGTCAAGTATATGAATACACACATACATGCATTTTTGTTCGAATTGTATTTTGACAGAAATAATTTATTGTAATTTTTTTATAGGTCAAGAGTAACCTGCAATAAAGCTATATAATATATATATTTTATTGTAAAAAAACGGTGAAGGAAAACATCGTCAGGAAACCTGCACACACCTGCGAAGAAATTCAAAGGTTGTGTTGTGTGTGAAGTTGACCGACCCGCACTGGGCCTAAGGCCTATTCACCCTGGAATCAGGGTAGGCTCGAGCCCTTCGGTGGGGACGTTCAAGACTGTTATCAAACGAAAAAGAAATAGAGAATCTGCATGCTTATTCTCAATAATAATTCTCAACCGCAAACCGACCACGGCTTCAAAAACCCTGCAGTCAGTCTGTGCGGACTAAACACCACCGGTACGGCCGTGCGTGTTAACCAAGAGACTTAATTAAGCTGGCGGTGTCACGACTGTACTCGCGCGTTGCCTAGCAACCGGCGCTTTGAACTTTGCCGCTCTGGGCGTAGTATCGGGTAGCTGAATCGGGTATTCTGTTTAATACACATTTAAACGATGATGATAGCTGTTGGGTTTTTTTTAATAACGGTTATGGGTATGAAATTTACGAACCCTAACCTAACCTAAAAGAAAAAAAATATTCAGACAAGATTCAGATATTTCAGAAAAGCAAATCGGCCCAAAATTTTCAAGAATTTATTTAAGATATAAATCTTAAATAAATTCTAAACAAAAACAATAATGGACAATAATGGCAGGATAGTAAAAATATCAAAAAAATACTCAACTAAAACAAGCGAATATTAATAACTCAAAACATATATTTTGCTCATTTAAAAGATGTAACTAACTACTGAACACATGTACCGTGATTCTGTTCCTTATAAAATAGAAATAAGAACGCTAAAAAATCCTAAGTATTCAGCTTGGCGTGCTTTTAAATGTACAATTGTAAGGCAAGGCGAAGCAGCTTAGTGATTAGTTCAGGAAAATAAGTTTACAAAAATTAGTTCTATTCTTTTTTAAACCTGTATATTTTTCTAACCTAAAGACTCTTTTTGTGATGTGTTTTTGAATTATCAGATAACATACATGCAAAAAATCAAAACATTGATCAGATTATTATTATTTAGCAAATTTGTAAAAACTTCCAGAATAAAATAATTATATTTATTTAAATTATCAGATGATTTCATTGCTTACTTAAGTAAATTGTATAATTACTTGAAACAATTTTCATAACATGTCCAAAGTTTTGCGATGACTTCAGCTTTGATGGAGCTTTGGCATCAGCCTCTGCCATTTTACATAATTTCACAAGTACCTACTTTTGGAAGTTATTATATTTCATGTAAAGTGTTAAATTCCGCTCGTAAAAGTTTTGTTTTCATGAAAATGTAATTGGATGTGTGCGTAAAGGCGCTTTGAATTTAATAAATGAAAATTAGCGAATCTTCTCTACTGCCTAAACAAAAACCTTGGGGTACAAACACCCATCCACCCGTATTAACAATGATCTCCCACCTCTCTTAGTCGAAATGAATGCAATTTCTTTATCAGTCATATTTTAAATATCAAAATTAAAACAATTCAATTTCTTAATGTAATTATTATTTTTCCACAATTGGGGATATTATAGCATGAAAATTTATTCACGTTGTCAATGATACTTACAATAAAACGTCAAATAATCTAAAGAGTTTAGTAGAAGTACTGCGATAGTAAAAAGAGGTTGCACATGAGCTTAAACTCAGTTACATAGGAAGAATAGAAAGTATTTTCTCGTAATTCATCACCAAGTTTCCTGGGTCGAAATTAAGTGACGTGTGAGGAAAAAAGAGTAGTGCAAAGTAACTGGTATTACATAAAATGCTTTTTTTCTACTACCGTAACTGGTTTCGAATCAATGGTTTCGTACGCGGCCGAAGGGATCCATCCATCCATCCTCACAAACTTTACTACTGTACATTTTGCGTTTTGTAAATTATGCCCCGAAGGGCTTAACAATATGTCATTTTATGTTTCTTAATGCCTTTGTAAAAATATTCAATATTAGGCTAGGATAAATAGGCTCGGGAAAGGGGCATTTAGGAATATAGACTTTCAGGGAAATGGAAATTCAGGTTGATGGACTTTCCCGGAAAGTTAAAGGACAGGGACATTCCGGGAAAAGGACATGAAGGATAAGGGACATTCGGAGAATATACGTTCAGGGAAATAAACTTAATGACCTGGCTAGACATTCCGATAATTAGGTAGACCTAGCCCTCTAGCATGCCCGTCTACGCAAGACAGACAATTTTGTCGTGCTTATTCTCTTATCTTGTTGGAGGATATTTCAAAATTGCGGGTTTCTCGTAACTTTTTGACAGTTAAATGTGCGACAAACTTTTGTCATAGCACTTCATGTTACGGGGGCTGAAGTGCCTGAATGAAAGTACCCTATACCGTGATGCCAATTTCTTTGTGGGAAGGGGCTTGTACAAGGCCTCCTCTCCCCTGATCAAGGAGTGCTGGTATTATTTCCTCGACAAGTCGCGGACGTCCAAATTGTTTTAGAGAGACATATTATGCCCGAAAGTGGGCGAAGAATTGATGCTAAGCAAGGGAGAAGATACTTTATTGCTTATAATTCCCGACCAAAGAAATATGACACCTCGCCATATTGCGGAATTTCAATGGAACTAATTTTATAAGGGAAATTGTTGCCATAGTCGTAAAAATATACACGTGGCGCCCCCAGAGCTGGTTTCTTATTTCTTTGGTCAGGCTTTATTATAGTAAATATAACACCCTCATTTTAAGATAGGCTCGAGCCCCTCGGTGGGGACATATATGAGCTGTTAACGATGAAAGTATATGCAAAGTAAGACAAAAGAAACATTTCTCTCATCAAACAGCCTCACACGTGACACGTCAGTCCTCAGTCCTCACAGATCCGAAGCTAACCCTCGTGAATAATTTACGGTCGGATCCCGTCCCCTAATTTGAACAAATTATAACGGTGAAGGGAAATTAGCCAGCCGACGCGACGGGCCGAAAAAATTGGCCCTCGGACGAACGGTCCGCCAACGGAATAACCAGTTAAAACCGGTTAAGAGCGGTTTTTAATCCCGCCATGTTGATTAATTGGGTTTTAACTGGTAAAGATCGCACGATTCGATGATCTCTTAAAAAATATTCGGTTAAATATCAAAATGTACACATGGCTGAAAAAGGTTTTCGTTTCAACAACATACGCATGCTACAATTTTGTACCTAAATAACAAGAAAAAATAAAATTTACGCCAAAATGAAGAAGCAATTAAAATACTAAGCGACAATGATCAGTTTTGTTTTCAAATCCAACATGTGATTTAGTGCACTACATACCTATCCTCGAAATTTAATTCGAATGAAAAATATTGCTCACAAAGTAAAAAATATCTTTAAAACGAGAGTCTATCACATGAATGCACGAAGGTACAAATCAATAAATGATTATTATGAATATAATGAGGACAGCTTAAAAAAAACTACATTATAAAAGGACTACAAGAACCGTAACTGCTATGAAGTACAAGCTAACTAAAGTTTAAAACACAGGAGAGCTCAGAAAAGTGAGACTCGCAAAGATCCCGTTATAAAAAAGTTATATAAAGTAAATGTCTTCTAGAAAGTTGCTACTGGAACTCTTGTTCTATCTTGAGGATAAGTTAATCATCGGTTGGTTACCGCTGTATGAAAGTTGTACTTTAACTTTGAGAATATAATTATGTTGGAATAAATTTAGCGGACACTAAAAATACAAATGCGTCTTGTAAAATCATTGCAATATATTTTCGATTTATGATATTGTACAGGGTTATTGAATTTGTACGTACACTTTATTGAACATGTAAGCATGCAAAACAGAAGTTTATTTTTCTTTTTGACTCTGCATTCAATTTTGTACTGATTTTCCCATAGAAACTAAATGTTATGCCTCGGTAAAAAGTAGCTGATGTCACCAATCACCAAACTACCTCCATACAAATATCACCGACGCTCTTTTGTATCGTGAAAAAAAAAACACACACACAAACACACACACAAACACACACACACACACACACACACACACACACACACACACACACACACACACACACACACTACCCACATACACACACACAAACACACACACTTTTATATTTTTAGAAATAAAAATAAACCACGTGTGAAATTTTACAAACAAATTATTGTAAAATCTGTCCCATGCACCTAATGAACCGCAAATTCTTTAAAATTATACCGGAAGACAACACAAACCTTCGTTACTGCTTTGTACTTATACCCCACCTATTTCAATTTGAATAATTTTGAAACCCGGCTGTTTTTGAACATAACAAAGTGCAGGAAATGAACCTGCGACCCTTAATTGGCTTGGCGCTGTGTTGATACGAACACGCTGTGAAACTTTTATGAAAATACCTTTGGGCCTTAGCAGTGGACAGAATTATAATCCTGAAGGGGATAAAATAAGCCCGGCTTTTTCAAATTTGGTTTTGTTTTACGTTTTACTTGAATGCGAGTTGCAAAAATAAATGGTTGATTACATACTGTGTCGTATGTGTAGTCTGGTTTTTCATCTGCAACATAGTATAGTACTCGTAAAGCTGAACAAATTTCATTGAGGAACATAGTGAAATCCATGAAATATCAAAACTAAAATTCAACTCCTTATACAAAGTGGCCGGGGTCACGTAACTGAAGTTCATATGAAAAAATGCTTTTTCAACCTATGTTTCTTATGGAAATTTATTCAGTTAATATCACTGTTCCTTAAGGAAAGTTGGTCAGATTAATAGGTACTGTCAGTATGTTGCAGTTAAACAGCCAGTTAAACTTCACGGTGTATAAAAATAACTTTAATTTTCACAAGAACAAGTCTTATTAAGACGCACTGCAGGACGAATGTCTAAATGAAAATATTATTATTGTAATAAGTATTATTAATCAAAAAGTAATAATAATGGGTGATGCTCAATGTATACTATATTCTCACTTATAGTAAAATTGCTCAGAACATACATCTGGTTACTCGAATTACAAAATTCATCTTTATTATAGAGATCAAAGAATTTAATTGTAACATTTGGATATTTGTATTATTTAGTTAAGGGGCTCCCCTATGCTAAGTGGCGCCGCCGTCTGTTAAAAAATAATAACTCGCGAAGTATACATTTTTTATAAAATCCGGTAGGTCATTTTCAAGTTGGCGTGCTATAGTATATATAGCGGCCATAAACTGTATTTATTATAGTCCGCTGTAGTTACAGATAGAAAATTTGCTAAAAACGGCCACTTTTGGCAAATTTTCTATCTGTAACTTCATCGAACTCAAACTAACAGAGTTGATGGCTTCTATATATCCTAAAACACCAAATCTTTAAAATGATATACCGGATTTTTGAAAAACTGTTTACTCATAGAGTAATTATTTTTTAACGGATGGCGGCGCCACTTAGCATAGGGGAGCCCCTTAAGTCAAATTTACATTATTTATTATGGCGAGTTTAAAAACTTAGCTGTCTTCTGTGAAGAAGAACTCGCCAAAGAATCTCAGCATCTTTTAGATACTACAAAATAAAAGATCCTCGCAAAGCCATATGCTGGCCACTATAAGTATACTTATTTTACTTAAAAAAAACGAGGTAAGAAAATCTGATTGGGAAATGTCAACGGCAATTCCCTTTTTATTTTATTTTGCCAATAAAAAGACGAAGTATCGTGTTCGCCGGCATCGATAATTAGTTTGGACATCGTCGCAACATAACTAAGACTTATGCTTGTTTGCTTAGCATGTGGGTTTCGAGGTTAACCTCACAAACCCTGGTGTCAGAATCAATGAGCCGCCTATGGTTTCTGACATGGCTCATGTAACGACTACATTCGTAGATAGTAATCGCGACCAACAAAGTGCCTTTCGAAGCACGGAATCATCTTTCTTTTCGGACAATCAGGCGATTTAGCCTGCAATGTCCTAACCAAACTGAGGAGAGTTTCACAAAGTTATATTTGATTGACAAAACCCCACCGGGATTCAAACCCAGAACCTCCTTAACGTGAGGTGAATATTTGACCACTCGACCACAAGTTTCAGATTAATTGGAGTGTTTTTAACAGTACAGAATCCAGCATAAGCAGCTGAATTTCGTCCCTACTGCTACAGAATAAGGGCGCTCTCAACATGAAAATGTTGAGCCGCAAGTTCGGGCTATTGTACTAGGGCAAAAAGCTCGCTTCTGGGCGCTCTTTTAAACACATTGGCGAATATCTTTAGCTATCTCGTACTCTTTGGTACAAGTCACTTTATTTAATAATTATCGGTTTTTTAATGAAATCTTTATTTAAACCAAGGTCGGTCTCGTCTTATGCATGTATATTATAGTAAATATCTTTCGTTTCACAGCTTTCTGAAACTTAAATGACCTGAAATCAGTGTTGTAGTTAAACCACGTCGCTATATTATTATCAATGAGAATTTCAAATACTGTAGTATAGCCATAAAATGCACCTATACCTACCGGATGCGTAAATGGGCAGTTCAAAACTTTATTTTGCAACAATTTAAAATAAATGTGTTACGGATGACTCTTTGGGGGAGGCCTTTGTCCAGCAGTGGACGTCTTTCGGCTGAGATGATGATGGATTATTTTAAGGAAGCAATGTATAACGATTCCAAGGTTAGTTGCACTAAACAGGTGTTCATGGAAAGTCTGTTAGCAACTCCGTTGAAGTTATTTTTTTAAATGTAGCAAAGGCAATTAATAAATCAAGTTCCCACACCATAATCTTTTATCTTAATATTGGATAAAATAATGTGTTCGTTTATATATTTCTATATTATTTATTCTAGGATTATTCTTCGACTCATCAATCATTTATTTAGGCCTAAATATGTCCACTGCTGGACTAGGACTTTCTCCAAAGATCCACAATGTATAGTGTTCCACTCATTTTGTGCAAGTTTAAGCTTATGCCAAACGCAACTTCAGAATTACCCGTATAATGAAAATCCAAGTATTTTAGTACCAAATCCGACCTTAGAGGGTTAAAACACTAAAGATTAATTTCACCTCAAAACAATTTGGCGGCATATTTTAACCGTAACTGGAGTTTATATTACGTTATAGAATATATAAACTAAAATACCTTCGGTGTTAGTAAAAAGTGGGGTAAGTAAGATTATTTAATTACTAAAAAAACTATACTGCAATTAGGTGGACATGTTTGACGTTTTTCTGAACTATACTGTTTATAAATATATAGTGTATTTTTTACTTAGAATACTTATGTTTAAAAATATATTGGACTGTTTCTAAGCTCGTTTTTATTCAAAAAAAATATTGAGATAAGTAGGCTTCTTAGACGTAACTAAATAAAAAATGGGAGACAGCATTTTTGTGATTATACAGAAAGAAATAATAGTGCAACAAGAAATTCGATTCTTTTCAAATATTAACGTACGAACTTTTAAAATATTTATTTATCTTACAACCTTCTGAATTTGGCCAGCAATATGGCGGTAGTAGTTGGACAATTAAAGCTGGGATAGGCACTTAAACAGTGCTTAAACGCCGCTGTTTAACCCATAATAATATTAAAGCTCCACAGTTTTATTAGTTGTCGAGTTAATAGTGTTCTGCAGTTGTTCTTGGTTATCATTTTAAAACAGAATATATTTACAGACTTTCAAAGTACTTAACGTTATTTTTTGTACTACAGAGTCATTTATGTAACAAACTAGCCTTCCGTCTCACGGCTCCGCCCGCACTTACAGTTTTCCCGTGGGAATAAGGTATTTTCCTGCGAACATATTAAGGGTTGAAGGGCGGGCTTATTGCTAGACTAAAAATTTCTTTTGACTTACTAGTTAACAGAAACTCCTATAATCAGGTCGGTTGGATCCAATTACATTTGGAAGAAAATGTAAAATATTTTCCATTATTTCATACTGTTTGTAAAAGCTATTTTCTTTATTTAAGTAGGCTTTAACCTAGGCTAGACAGAATATCCTTCGATTCACCCTCAAAACCAAATAAATATATTTCAGATAAGCTCGTTTTTTTCAATAGTACAAATGCAATTTCAAGTGGACGGCGTAAATAGTTTTAAATTGATTTCGTCGCACAAGTAAATTTTCTCAAACGATACAAAAAGTCTTTTTATAATAAATTAAAACGAAAAATACTTTGTGTTGATTCAACTAATGATTTTAAATATAGCTGTTTTAAATAAATAGGAATAAAACCCAATAACAACTATTGGTATCGAAATTGATTCAATTACCAAATGAAATGTCAGAAGTAAACAAATAACGCACCGGCATAGAGAAAAAAAACTGTGTAGGTAGACGTAGTACAAGGCGACTCGATCTTGTCAACACCTTAGTAATTTAGTTCTGAGATACCTATTTTTGTTTTCCATCAGCTTCGACCAATAGAAAGTCACCAATAGAAAGCTGCGTGACGTTTGGAGCAATCACAGCCCTGAGATAACCCCGCACCACAGGTAATAGACAGATTTCTTTTAGATTTACACGTGTCTATATAGTGTTTAATACTCTTTGCGCAAAGGTCACTTTAAAAAACAAAACATGTTTTTAAATCTCGAACAACATCCGAAAAGCTTTTGCGTACAAAGAAACTGACCAAATCCGCACTCGGCACCAAAACACCCTTTTCTTATGTTTATAAATATTTATGGGGGTGTGCCCAAGAGCACCTTTGGGCATATGTGGGATTCATCGGCTTTGCTTGCCGATCCCGGTCGACTTACGAAGTTTAGGCCAATTTATGTAAATTGGCTTCCACATAAATACATTTTTAGTTACTTCAGTTTGAATTGTAACTACCTACTGTTTTGTCGACATAACGCAAAACGGCGCATCTGGCAAATTTTCAGAATTTTTTTTTAATGAGAAACAATCTAAGTAGGTACTTGTCACGGCGTTTTTAACAAATTTTGTCAGATACACCTTTATTGTATTAAGATGACGACGTCAGTTATTCCTTTCTCATTATAACGACAATTTTTTTCTGAAGCTATATGGAATAATAGTTTTATAAAGGTTATTCGAAATTTTCACGAATTAGTTCTTCAAAACAATAGATTCCTTGGAATTGATAATGATCGAGTTTCGTTAATAAATTTTGTTTATTTATATTTATATCGGTTGAAATGAGTTATATCTACATATTCATAAAAACTAGAGAAATAAAAAATTAAATAATTTCAAAATCTACAGAAAATACCAAACAGTAAAGCCAGTTTTCCTAAATATTAATTATCAATTTTACCCCAACTCACTTGTCACTCGCAAATGTTCCATGTTGAAATTATTTTCCCAATTAAGTAAGGCACATCCCCTCCCCGAGATCTGGTAACCAGATGATGTCTTAATAAGCTCTTAAACATAACAGCATAAACGCGTTTGTTTAATGGGTTGAGAGGAAAATTTATACACACAGAAAATTAGGTTAATGAGTTTTAGTTGTGATGATTAGATGGATTGAAAATGGAAAGGGTTTTTCTAAAACACGTTCAAAGTCTGACAGATTTTTTCTTGTAAATTTTAGATAAAGGTCGATTTTATTTTATTGATAGCCATCGTCACGAACCTAGTCATGTTTGGTGGCATAGTCTTTGAGATAACTTTTAGTTCTTACAAACCACATATGTATAGAATCCGGGATTTGGACATTAGTCGCGGAAAGAATATTTAAAAGTAAGTGCGATAAAGTCATAACTTTAATACCCACGCCACGCTGAATAAATGATTTTCTATTGTATTCTTTTCATTTAGATTTCGTAGTAAATATCAATTAAAACGCTATAAAACATGCGATGTTGTACATTATGTTGAATTTATTTATTTATTTATTATTTATTATTATAACAGTCCTATTTAGTATTGTATGTATTTTATTTACTTTATTGACTATTTGTTTCACCTATAAAAATGTCCACCACCCTATATTTAAATACTGGTGTTTTTGTGTATTGCCTTAATTTCGATTTTGCTACGCCGTATCAATTTGCTACGAAACATCAAAATAGGTTACAAACAAATCCAAACCAAGAAATTAAGAACAACTAATATATTTTCCAAAGCGATTCCTCTAAAATTGTTCAGGTAAAGGACACAAAACCACATGTTTTGTGCGTCCCATGGGAGCGGCTAAATTACGAGGCCCTCAGCCTTTCAGGGGTACATAAATGTAAAACAATGGCTCTTTTGTGCGAGCTTCAAAAACGGAACAAACAAAGAACAAAACACATTTGAGTATAGAAATCTTTCTTTTTAAGTTTTGATCTTATTTTTGAATACAATCTAGCTTGTTAAAAATAATATTCAATTGATTGTAGCTGAAAATTATAGTCTCGTTTCTGTTTTAACAAATTAAAAAAAATAAAAAGACAGCGAGCGGTACGCGAACATCATGAAGAAATGTCAGTTTATGTATTTCATGCTCTTTAGGTCTTATTACTGGTATGTCCAGTAGAGTAATTAAATCTACCTATTTCCCTGAACGTCTATTTTTCAAATGTCCCTTTCCCCTCACCAATATTTTACAATTAAAAGATACTTTTCAGTTTCAAGTTGTTTGCTCCTCTAAGGCTTCACCTAGTTGAGTCAAACGACCTTCGTTTGCCAAGTTGAAACCTAAAGCTTTGGGTTTGGCAACCCTGACAGGTTATTTCAATGTATTAATTAGTTTTAAAATAATCCTTTAAATGTTATAAATGGATCTGTTTTTAACCCCCGACGAAAAAGAGGGGTGTTATAAGTTTGACGTGTGTGCCTATCTGTCTGTCTGTCTGTGGCATCGTAGCTCCTAAACGGATGCGCCGGTTTTGATCTAGTTTTTTTTGTTTGCAAGGTGTCACAATCGAGAGTGTTCTTAGCTATGCTCCAAGAAAATATCTTCAGCCATTTGAAGATTATCAGCTCTTTTCTAGTTGTTGAAAGGATCAAGTAACCGTTTTGTCTCGGGGGTAATTAAATGTTTTAATTTAGTGTTATACCAAACAGTGTTGCGTTGAATACGTGTTGTTGTATATGATGTTATTAATAATTTTGTTTTTTTGTTTGTAATTTAAATACTGTGATATAAATTTCATTGCCATCTACAAAAAAAATCTACTCAATAATATAGTACATAAGACAAAACTCAGTGCATTTCCATATTTTTCTTTAACTCGAAATACTCGAATCACTATTCAACCCGTCCCACATTATAATCCTATCGTTAGTATCGTTATCATTCGTTCGTTCTTTCTTTTTATTTCTGGTGTCATTATAGAATATTAATTGTATTAGTATTTGTTCACTACGCTTGTATGTAAGTATATCCTTTTCTTTATAGTACAATCGCTATATTTCTACATTAGTACACATCACATTCTGAGCAAATCCAAACCAACTTATTTTTCTTATCAATTGAAAACTATCAACAACGATTTTAAGCGAGGGATATTTTGCGAAAGGGACGTCATAAACCTGAACAAAGTCCCCATTCTACCTGTCCTACAATATAGATCTATTGTTCATTACTCACTTCACCCTACCTTTATTCTCTTTCCATCGTATAATAGCAATATTTCTATGTACATCCCTCATCACATTATCAGAAAATCAAACTATCTTTTCTTTCTCTCAACAATTGTAAACTGTCAACTCTCAGGTCCCTATTGGACCCGTTCCGCATTACAGATTCTGTCGTTCATTACGCCTGGATTCCTATATCCTGAGTGGAGCTGCAACTGACTCAATTTGATCACTATAACTGCATTCCAACTGTCGCCCAGTAACCGCGGCCTGCTCGCAATCCAAGTCACGGACAGAGGTGCGGTGACAGTGTTAGCGACTAAATAATAATAAATATGCTCATACGTGTTCCACTTAACATTTCCGGCCCCTCACGAGGTGGACCGACGATCTGGTGAGGGTCGCGGGAAGCCGCTGGATGCGGGCAGCGCAGGACCGATCATTGTGGAGATCCTTGGGGGAGACCTTTGTGGACGTCTTTCGGCTAAGATGATGATGATGATGATGATAAAGCTTTTTTTTTTTTTTTTTTTTTTTTTTTTTTTGCGGGTACTCGCCCTAGAAACAAGTGTTCTAAGCTCTCCTATTATATTAATTTGAATTAAATAGTAAACCTTTATTTTTCTACTCTAATTGTAATTAAATTCACTCAGTAAATAATAAATGTTAATGTGAAATAAAAGTAACCCTGTACCTGCTGGTTAGCCCTGTCTGCACAGCATTTTAATTGGTCATCACCTCACTCTACTGAACTCGGCTCGCCATGGCACAGAATGACATCCAAGTTGTACTTGACACTCATCATCGTCTAGAAAAGACCTTATTGGAAAAGATGGATGCATTCAATGAAAACCTCAGAGCAGCAACCAATAAGGACTCCGTGGCTAAAATACGCAGCGACTTCAATATATTCAAGGATATTGTGCTTGATTCCTTAAAACTTCTCCGGAAACAAATTTCAGATTTACAGATGTCTATTGATGCAGTGGAAATGCGACAGCGTCGAAAGTGCCTTGTATTTAATGGTGTTGATGAGTTGGGAGCCCAGGAAGATGTTGGAATGTCAATCCTTAACATTCTTCAGCAACAATTGGGGCTCAAGGACCTAACAGTAAGTTCTTTCAAGCACTGCCATAGACTGGGAGCACCCAAAGATGGCACTTCTCGACCCATTCTAGTTAGGTTTACTGACATATCTGTTAAGTCCAATGTTTGGAAAACTAAGACTAAGTTGAGAGGCACTAAGATATCACTTGCTGAGTTTCTCACGCGTTCCAAGCAAAACATTTTCATAAAGGCACGGAAACACTTTGGAATGAGAGAGTGTTGGACGATGGATGGAATCATCAATATCAAGCTGTCCGACGGAAAGAAACGTGTTGTTCGTTCTTTGGGTGAGCTGGACGAGCTCATTGCTGCGAACCCGACGCCGGTCCAGGCTAGAGGTGGTACTGCCGGACACTCATCATCGTTGTCAGCTTCTCCAGGCCGGACAGCGCGGGTTTGAACTTATCTGAGCTGCGTTTATCTGTTGTAGTTATACATATGTACAGTACAGTCACACTTAAATAACCCTCGATGATATTTTGTTCACTTTTATAGGTTTACCCAACATTTATATTGACGGATTTAATTCAATTTTAAATAACCAACGTTTGTTTTCGTTGGGTAGTACGTTCGGTGTCTGTCTGACTTGACGTTCTGTTGACAGGTGTCAGGCTGACTGACACTGAAATGACACGATTGGTACGTTCTGTTTGCGTACTTGTGGCATGTATTGTGCATTATTGTACTTATATCAATCTTTTTACTTTTCTTTTTATTGTATCCTACATTCGAAAATAATTGTTTTTGTTTTATGATTGATCCATACTCTGTTTTTATTTTTCTGTTAGTGTTATTTTATAGTTTGGATGGGTCTGACTGATGTGGGAAGCGTTGAATGGAGCGTACTGTAAGTGAACTGCCTTGATATTTTGTTTGTGACTGTAATAATGATACGTTCCGTTTAGCGCAGTTTTTGACTTTTTTTTTAAATTCCTATTGCTTTTATCATTTTATTATGCTGTCTTTTTGTTTTTGTTGTCTATATTATAAGTGATTTTGTAAGCGACTGACCAGCAGGTACACAGATGAAAGAGAAATTAAATTATTTTTAATCTTACATAAATACGCATATTATATTAACTACTATACTTTTATACCTACTCCAGCATACTTTTTATTATATTTTCCCACATATTTTTATGAACGTTAGTGACGATGACGATTCATTTCTTTCCGCACTAGATTTGTCTAGTGCGCGCTCTTTCGATTCCTGTGAGAGTGATGCCACTAGCAATGTGGTTACACTCGGCGATAACTTGCATAAAGCTTTTTCATCATTTGGGACTAATCTAAATCTGTGCCACATAAATGCTCAAAGCATTCCCAAACATCATTTTGATCTGATTGACACTTTTTCATCACCTCATATCCATGGTGTTCTGGTCTCCGAGAGTTGGCTTAAACCCGAACTGGCTTCCACTGCTTTCTCACTGCCCGGGTATGTGTTGATACGTAATGATCGGATTGGCATAAGAGGCGGAGGCGTGGCTATATATCTACGAAGTGACATAAAGTTCAAAATCTTAGCTCACTCGCCTTCCACATACAGCCACTCTGCGGAGTACTGCTTCTTAGAAGTCAATTTTAACAGAGTACGTACCTTGCTTGGAGTTGTTTATTGCCCTCCTGCTGTCGATTACTTCTCGGATCTGGAAAATGTTTTAATTTCCCTTGTGCCTGAATACTCACACCACATAATTATGGGTGACTTTAACACTGATCTTCTGCAGGATTCATCCCGATGTCATAAATTCAATTCTCTCCTTTTTGCCAATAATCTAAGTGTGCTCCCCCTCTCTGCCACCCATCATACTGCCACTTCGTCTACTCGCATTGATCACATTCTTACCTCCTCGCCTAAACTTGTTAGTGCACACGGACAATTTGACGCCCCCGGTTTTTCCAAACATGACTTAATCTATATGTCATATAGAATAAAAATGCCGAAAGTCAAACCCGTGGTTCGACACCTCAGAAGTTTTGCGAAAATGGATGTAGATAAACTTAGATCTGACGCCAGCTCTCTTGACTGGTCTCCGATCCTGAATGAGCCTGATGTGGAGGTTAAGGTTGGCCTGTTGAATGCGATGATCACCCAGCTCTACGATAAGCATGCTCCAGTCAGACCGGTAAGGATGAAACGTGCCCCTGCTCCCTGGATCACTAGGGGCGTCAGAATGGCCATGAGACGGAGAAATCGGGCGTTTCATAGGTTCAAGAAGGACCGTTCCGATGAGAACTGGGCCCTCTTTAAGGTTGCCAGAAACCGGTGCAATCAGATGGTAAGAGCGGCTAAACGTCGCTTTTTCTCAAATAAAGTTTCCAATTCTCCTCCTTCTGATGTTTGGAGTTTCTTTAATTCATTGGGACTTGGAAAAGTGAAGACGAACGATTTTCCTCATGGAGTTCAATTGAATGACTTGAACCACCACTTTGTTACAGTCCCAAGTCTCGATGCTCAGGTCAAAACTGCTACGATCGCTGAAATTGATGCCATGCCTCGCGGCGATTTTCCACATTTTCATTTTAATCCTGTTACGGAGGAGACCGTTAGGAAAACCATCTTGAGCATTAAATCTAAAGCTACTGGATTTGACGATGTGAGTCGTTCCATGGTGGTATACATTCTGGATGCCCTCCTTCCTATATTAACTCATGTCATTAACGAGTCTCTTGCTTCTGGGGTATTCCCTTCTTCTTGGAAAAAGGCATACGTTAGACCTATCCCTAAAGTCACTGTTCCAACTCTGTCAAGTCATTTCAGGCCCATTTCCATTTTACCCTTTTTATCGAAAACCCTTGAAGCTATTGCTCATAAACAACTCTCTTCGTATTTTCATTCAAATGGGCTTCTTAATCCCCTTCAATCTGGGTTCCGTCCTGGTCACAGTACTACCACCGCCCTTCTCAAAGTGACTGATGATATTCGAGATGGCATGGATAAGACTATGGTCACGCTGATGGTTTTAATTGATTTCTCCAACGCTTTCAACAACGTCGACCATGACGTTCTTCTTGCCATTCTCTCCTATCTGAATGTCTCCTTCTCGGCTCGGCAATGGTTAGCTTCTTATCTTCAGGGTCGACAGCAGGCAATCCGAGTTAATGACTCTATGTCGGAGTGGAGTGATTTGATTGCTGGCGTCCCTCAGGGAGGAATTTTGTCCCCGTTGCTATTTTCATTATTCATTAATGAAATATCCAGACCTCTGCACTGTTCCTATCATCTCTATGCTGACGATCTACAGCTTTACACACAGTGCCATTATACTGATATAGATGAGGCATTTCGAGTAATTAATGAGGATCTTGAGAGTATATATCGTTGGTCGACGAAATTCGGTATCGCCGTCAACCCGAGTAAGTGCCAGGCCATCTTGCTGGGTAGCTCTCGCCAAATCTCAAATTTAAATAATACTAATATTGGCAGTGTTATCTACAACCACAATCAGGTCGAGCTCTGTTCTCAGGTCAAGGACCTTGGGCTGTTCCTTGATAGCTCCATGAGTTGGAGGAAGCAAGTGGATGGCATCAGTCGGAAGGTAATCAATACGCTGAGACTATTGTATCGGTTAAAAAATTTTCTACCTTTCAAAGCCAAGCTCACCTTAGTTCAGGCACTCTGTTTGCCGGTAATTGATTATGCCGACGTGTGCTATCCAGACCTCTCGTCCGAACTTCTCGATAAGCTTGAGCGACTCCAAAACCGCTGTATTAGGTATATATTTGGTCTGCGCAAATACGACCATATTTCCGAGTGTCGTCGTAAACTAGGGTGGCTTCCAATACGTCAGCGACGTCAACTACGAATTCTCACCACCTTATTTACTATCCTCAATGATCAGTTGGCCCCTGAGTATCTCAAGTCCCGGTTTACCCTCCTCCGTGACTCCCATGGTCTTCACTTGCGGTCTTCTCATAATCTTTTGCTCTGCAGCACTGTGTGTAGGACTGGCTTCCGTCAAAATTCTTTCACGGTGGAGGCAGCAAGGCTTTGGGATTCTATACCTGTAAATATCCGTAAGGCTCCAAATCGCACTGTTTTTAAAAAACTAGTCTACGATCATCTCACCAAGTCCCTTACATAGTAGGTAATCAATAAGTGGCCCAGTAATTTTCCTTTTTACTGTCATGTAGTTTTCGCCTTTTGTTAAGTATTTTATGTATGTAATTATGTTTAATACTCTTAACACTCGTGTTTAATATATGTAGTTATTTACATTATCTAAGTAGGTATATGTTTTATATAAATGTATTGTATTATTTAGTTAGTTTTAGTTTTTTTTTTCTATCTTTTTTGTAATAGTCATTCTTAGTTATTGTGCGTGCACCCGCTTTGATTTTTCTCTGTTTGCCTTGTGGTTGGCCGGTGGAGAATGCCGAATGGCATTAGGCCCGCCTATTGTATTTGTGCAATGAAGTTTAATAAATAAATAAATAAATAAAGTGGAACATGATGTACCTACAAGTGTTTTATAACTATGAACATAATGGAGTTTCACCAAGCGCCAACAACTGCAAGTATAAATTATAATAAATATGCTTTACTGCAAAAATTAAAAACACAAAGCTGTTGGTCTCGGCTACTAACGGATAGGGAAAGCTCGGGGTATAACAACGGATGTAGTTGTTATACGAGATATCTTTGTTTTTTAATTATTGACTTAACCCTTTATAAGGCAAAACAACTTTATAAAATGCATTCGTTTTCGACTTTATGTTGAGGATATAAGGTTAAAATTAAGGTGGCAATATAGTGGCCACTGCCTTGTAAAGGTTTAAGCTTGTGTGGCAAAAAATCGACGTATCAAGCTTCACCAAAAGGCGGCTCTATAATTCTGACACCAGGATTTGGGTTAACCTTGAAACCCACTCGATAAGCAAGTAACTTCAAAACAATGATTCTTAGATTTTTTTTACAAAGTCGAGATTATTTCTATGAGAGATCTTTCAGGCATCCTGCACGGTGGTGAAAAAATAAAACGCGGAGTACATACAAGAAAACGCTATGATATTTATTACATACACAAACCTAAACCGCATGCAAATATCAATGATGTAAAAATTACAATAGGTACTACTATGATGATGAAAGATTTTATGTAAATCTTGCATTAATTGGTGGTTTGAACCAAGTAAAAGGAACAAACAAAATAAATAAAAAGTAGGTAAAAACAAAACATCAACAATTATCAAATAAACCGCCCGATCGTGCCTAGCGGGAATGTCCCCATCACACTGACCGCGTTTCCACGCTGTATCGCCAGTGAGATATGCTGTTGCAAGAACGATTCGGCACCAAGTGTGTCAATCAAACCCCTCTGTTGATATATAACATGAGCTGATAGCGATTATCCGCTTACACTTCAACTCCACCCCACCCAAGGACCGAGGACCGACTTCACTAAGAGGTGTTTGTATTGAAATTGATTTATGTAGATTTTGCGGGCGAAGACGCGCCGCCAGACTTGCTGTACGTACGGATCGTTAAAACGAATGCATATATAATAATATTTCGTGGTTCCACTCGTTATGAAAGTTCAGGCAGTAAAAATCGAATGAATTTTTTTTGACTGAATATTCTGAGAATTTGAAAGTTTTAATAAGTACGTAAAATTGGGGGTTCTACTAAACATTTTGTTTTACAGAACCTATATAGACCATAAACTGAAATATACCTACTCATATACATGTAACATATAATATACATAAATGCGTCCTTTTTTTCTAACGAGGTTAGTAGTTTTAATGAGCTCACAGGGTACAACTAAAATTACCTTTGAAAAAACGTTAAGATTCGTTACGCACCTAAAATCGTACCTTATCCTAGTACGTGGCTGTCTAGCAAAAAATAAAAATACATCAATTTAGACATTCATGTGCCCGAAAACCATTTGCTTCATTTGTTCAATACCAACGTATATATTTCATAGATGTCCGTAGACCGATTGAATAGTCAAATTAGTGCGGGACACTACGCAGATGCGTCCGATCATATTTCAGTATGGGGACAGTTTATGCAGTGGAGTTGGATGAATTCTGCATCTATTCTACGTTTCAAATAAAATAAATTGCTTTTAAATTTTAAATTGTATTTTAGTCTAGAATTAATTATTTTACGTTGTCTAGTTTCTAAACCATCAACCAATGAAGTGAAAAAGTAAAAAAAGGGATGTAATCAAATAAGGTCATCATGATTACTGATGATTATTTCTGATGATTATACTTTTTCAGAGATATTTTGAATAACTTGTCCTAAAATGGATGCAGGATTCAAGCTGCCTGGCAGAAGTTGCTATCATAGCAATAAGGCAGTACACATTTTTTTTTCTGGTATGAATAAGATATGAAGTGCTTGAAGTTTTTTTTTCTCTGTTACCGCAAACAAGTTTGCCTCGACTTAAAATTTTTTGGTGTAAATAAAACGTAGATAGGAAAAATAATAATCATTTCGAAGCGGTATTAATAATTTCTAAAACGAGCAATGAAACAAACCATTACAGTTCCCCCATCAAGCCCCAGGTGCATCTACGCAATACAAATAGTACAAATAACATCATAGCCATTTGTGATATTGAAAACTGTACTACGCCAGACGTTGATAAATATACCGAGCTATTGAGAATAACCGATGTAAACATGTCTATTATTTTTTGTATTATCTGTATTTAATGAGAAATGCTTTAGATTCATTTTGTTTATAGTACTTAAACTATATAGAGAGGAAAGATTTTCTGCAATAAATCCAAATTATGTACTTATTGTTTAATTTTATACTTTTCAAATCTTATATTTTTCCCATTTTGTGTATTTTTTTACAAATAATATGTCATATTCTTAGAGTATAAACAGAAAAATTTCCGTAGAATGTCAAAATCCTCATATTATATACTTTTTTAATCATGTATATTTGCTATTGCGAGAACGTTGATTAAATAAGATCTCAAGCCAATACATCTCTGGACGGAGTCCAATGCAGTGATTAAATACCAAGAAACTGGATGAAGCAGACTGCATTTTTTAGGGTTTACTGACTGATTGAATCCCTATTAGTACGAGTAACTAAGTAAATTTCTCTACCTAAATAAATTGCTCTTTGAAACTTTTTACTATAAAAAAGTCAAAAACATGGCTGATTTATAGAATCTGGAGAGATTGAGATTAACTAGAGAGTTTACATGTTTTCTGTTTCTTTATCTCGTTAAAATAGCTGAACGGATTCAAACATTTTCATTTACATATAAGAGGACTATTTACCTACTTATCTGGGAAAGAATTGAGTCTTTAGTGTATGAGAAATAAACCCGCAAAAAGTAAAAAAAACAGGCTTCACTACAAAGCGGGTTACTGTTTTTATGATACTAGAGTAAGTATTGTATATTTTTACCCAGATTCACAAACCACCACGTGCCAATAAGTCTGCTCTCCACCCCGGCTTTATCTCGGGACCTACTCAGTAATGCTCTTTATGTTTTTATTCCATTACGCGCGGCCCACTGAGTGTTCTACTGGCTACAACACTGACTCAGGACAGTGTTGCGATAGTGCTACACTATCGATAGTATATCGTGATGACCTTTGAAAATTGACAATAGGTTGATAGTGCTATCTTCCATACTATTGAATAAGTCATTTATATTATAGTAGCTTGTAAGATGTGAACAAGCGATGCTAAACTTCTACGGAACTGTGGCCTCCTAACACAGGCTGTTTATAGCTTAAAAGGAGGTATCACCCTTAATTATAAGTATATTTTATGTAACTAAATAATATTTTTTTTACTTTACGTTTTACTATCAAAATAAAACTGTTACAAAAAAAAGAACTGTTACAATAAAATTATTGAACCAAAAATGGTATCGACGCGACCCGAACAGTTGGCTAACTGCATTAAAAGCATCAATATTCCACGCACACATTGACGTGACATTTACTGGTCAGCTCAAGTCAGTGGCAGACCCTCTCCACTCCTAAAGGATCCGGCAAGGTTACGTCATTATTTTCAAGATTGGCGGGATTAGTTTTATTTGTAACCTTCTGTAATAATCTGTGATTGAATTCCATATAGAATTGACTATAATTTTAACAATACTATCTAATAGCAATAATTTCTCGTCACTATACAAAATCAATAATAGTATCCTTAATGTCAACATATTTCACTTGTATCGAAAATTTTATCTACTAGAAAATATAAATGGACAGGATAGATTCGATAGTACCAAATTTTGCAAATATTATAATTATCTTGTAACTAGGCTATCACTATTGTATACCTGATCATATATTTGTAAAGGAAATAAATATATTACTTAATTACTTACTTATTTCCTAGTACCACTTTCGTTTTCAGGGTAAAAAATTGGTGGCAATAGTATTACTATCGCTCAACACTAGCTGAGGTTATACGTTTATACGCCACCGGTGGTCGTTGCGCAAACTTATTGCCATAGGTAATGCTGCCTCACTTACTTTTATCTCTGAATCCTTTTTGTTTGCCCTATTTTTTTTTGTTGCGTCACAATTTCTCTACACTTTTTTGTTGCACGGTTGTTTGAACTAGATTTGGGAGTCATTTTATTTGTATATATATGTCGTTAACAGCCCATATATGTCCCCCACCGAGGGGCTTGAGCCTACTCTGAAATCAGGGTAAATAGGCCTTAGTCGATCACACGAACCCAGTGCGGGTTGGCCAACTTCACACAACCTTTGAATTACCTACTTCGCTGGTGTATGCAGGTTTCCTCACGATGATGTTTTCCTTCACCGTAAGAGCGTTGAATAAACGTACATATCAGTTGGAATATGGACAACACATTGGTACAGTAGCCAACATGACAATGTGTAGCTGGACACGTTGACCTTGAGAGCGCCGCGCCGTATTAGCCGCCGTAGTATTCCGTAGCGGTAGGGGTGAATTTCGTAGTGTGAATGTCCAACCGCATGTGCTGGCTTCTGTACGTCCCGTCCCGAGGCTCGAACCCGCGAACTTCCGAATGGAAGTCAACGGCCCTAGACACATGGCCACCGATGTTCTTATGTATGAATATATACATGCGTGCCTAACGTATGTAAAATCACAAAAAAATTGTATCTTACTTTTTTACAAGACCATTCCGTAAGAATCTACATTGTTATTTTCTTAAAAAAAGTAAACAAATTTGCCACATTCCTTTCCAGAAAGTTCTGTGTTTATTAATGAATGGGTTTGATCCCAGCTGCATGGTTTTTAATATCTGTAATGAAAGCTGCAAATATGATGCGAGGGTGCACACGCTGGCTGAGGCGCTAAATTTAGGATCGGGTTAGGTTCAAGAGAGAAAGCGATTTTTGCGAGTGTCAGTGAATGTTAAAAACAATTTCCTTGTCTTTAAGACGCATTGGCGATTTGAATGATATTCAAATCTTTCTTTATAGTATTTATTGAAAAAATCGTATTTAAAATGTAAGTTGATTACATGATACAGATATAAATATAGACAGACATGCTCTTTTCTCTAATGGTGTATGTAAGTTCAAACCGTAACACATAGTTTTACAAGTTGTAACAAGGGAGAACAATTTCGCTTACTTTATCACAGAATGATTATTATACAAAAGTATAAAATTACAAAAATAAATCGATGTTTACAACTTAATTTTTTTTGTTATAATAATAAACTTAAGGGCTTTTATAACTGCAATAGAAAACTTTACCGGATTTTTGTCCATAGTTCTGGTAGTAAAGTTGCAATTGTTTTTAGAGATTTTCTATTACTCTCTCACAAAATCGCTTATCCGCCGCACCATGCCCACTACCCGTTTCATTCCGCAGCAATATAGAAGCGACGCCCGCGCCGGTGCATTAGTAAATTACTCACGTAGCCGGCCATACTCTTCAAACTTGGAGTTTGTCACGAGATTTTACACCGAGCTCGTAAACTAATTTGTTTAATTACCAGTCGACCGAGGATTCAGTTTGTTATTTATGGACTGGCTTTATTCAATTTTGGATGTAATTCAGTTTGATGAAGGATGGCGAAACTTATTACAGTTCGAATTATGAAATGTCGCGGAAAATTTTGTAAGCATTAAAAAAATAAGCGAATAAAACCTTTCTAGGTTACAACATTGTTTTTTTGTTTATATTTTGAGTAGTTTTCTAGCAGAAATATTCCAGTTTTAATTAAAGTTTAGTACTTAAGACCATTGCAATAAAAAAATGCTGTACTTAACATTTTAGACCATTCAGATACTTTTTTCACGATTTCTGTGTTGGTTCAAAATTGTTTAAATTTGTTCATATTTATGAGTAGAATCATTTCCCAAAAGCTATTCAACGTTAAAAGTTAAATTTCAAAAAGACATGGTCACTGCTTAGTCTGTGGATTTATTTAAGTTTTGGGATTTTGCGCATTTGGCAATTTGCTAATTGGCCGTTTGCTTATAAAAATATTGAAATAAGCAAATGACCAAATGGCGAAAGGACCTGATTAACACTTGCAAAGAATTTAACTTCCCCATACAAACTATGCGATTATAATGATTATCAGAGAAATGTTTCTTTGCAAAAGTTATTTTAAATTCCAAATTATTTCTTTTTATTCATTATAGGCTCCATCACAACACTTAATGAGAAGAACCCGCCGAAGAACTCCACAGAATCGCACCTTCTGTAATTTATCTCTTTCTAAAAAAAATTTATCGAATACATTCTCGTTTTAATATTTTTCCAACCCTGCATAGATACCCGTTCAGAGGGCAGCAGTCACATTTTTGTGACAAAACAAAATCAAGCACTTAAACAACCGAGACGAAACTCTATAAAAATTTCACTGGTTCCAGTTATGGCCAGACAAGTTCCCTCATAAATAAAGTTGCGAGGGCTCTCCAATGCGCTCAGACGCGACAAGACGTCGGCTTTGACAACTCCGGTGCGGGGTGCGGGGTGCGGAGGGCTGTATTGTTGCTGAAGATTTATAGCTACTGGTTCATGGTATGTATTCAGATATTCGGTGCAACGGTCTGTGATAGACGGCAAAAATTACGAGGATGTGTTTGTTTTGTGTCTATGTACGTACACAGCAGAAATCGATTAGAAAAAAAGAAGGTAAATATCAGATTCAAATCATAATAATTATATCGAGGGCATCATTCCATAGGGGCGTATGCGCAAAAACCAAATTTTACAGGAGAGACAAAAAACTTAATATTTCAGTGAAAAATTAGTCTATCAAAATGATTTTTTTAGTAGGGTGATATAATTTCATGTGTGTTTGTTGGGTAGGAATAGAAATTGTATTCAAAATGTATTTTAGGAAATATTGCACTTACGCCTATTTGGTCCGACATCTATGGCAAATATCTGTTACTCTATTTTCATATAATAAACGGGCGTAAAAATTAAAAGCATTATATTTACTGTTATTGTTGAATTAATTACGGAATTCTTTGATAGCCTTTTAATAATATTATTAAATAATCACCAAACACTTGATAACTAATCAGTTTCTTTGTTTATACGCCCATATGGCACAAACTTGAATTCAGTAACTATCAAAATAAAACAAGGGCGTACAACTCATACTCATAACACCTTCGTAAAATAAAAGATCATCAACTCAATTAAACGATGATACAACTAACCCAAAAAGATACAGCCTCTGAGGCATCAGTTATACCGAAGTAACGTGGCGGTGGCATATGGCGAAAGCGTGGCGCGTCGCCAAACACAACGGTATTTAACGTACTATTAATGAAAATAAATAAATAAGAACACCCTCAAAAGAAAGAAATTCTTTGTTTCGAACTGAAAAACCGATTTTAATACCAAACTATGCCAGGGAGTGGACGAATACAATGACAGGTTCGTGGAAGCTGTCCATACAGCGGGGTCCAAAATACTAAAACTAAAAGAAGGAGGTAAAAAGACGAAGGATGGTTCTGCAGTCCGATTGACGGCGGCTCAACAGGCAGATCTTAAAATATCTTACTCGCGAGGTTCGCCAATTTAATACGGATTGTAGAGGCCATTGGGCGTAACAAAAGCATCAAAGTGTTCGCAAGAGATTTGTCTATTGGGCAAAGTCAATTGACGAAGCTGAAGACTGCGGACGGTAGGAACTGTAACATCTAACCTTGAGCTACTAAAGGAAATCGAGGAGTTCTATGGACAGCTGTTGTACACAACAACGCAGACACCTGTCAGCCAAGCTGCAGAAGTCTGTCTTCTGTATAGCCAAGTAGCAAGCTGCAGCAGACTGTCTTGTGTATAAGAAATCCCGGACCCCGGACAAGATAAGGATGGCGATCTAACAGTTAAAAAACAACAAAGCACTGGGTGATGACGGAATAACTGCTGAACTTCTGAAGGCAGCTAGTATACCGGTCTTAAAAGCCCTTCAGAAACTTTAATTCCGTCATCCTCGAAGGAGCAACGCCGCAGGTTGCTCAGATGTGTGGTGGTCCTCTTCGAAAAGGGTGATAATGATAACACTCTTTTAAAGAATTAGAGACCCATCTCGTTTTCGACAGTTACTAATCTCGCGCACAGATTCAACGACTTCTAGCCTCCGGAACGAGCCGGTTTCCGAAAAGGCTATAGTAGAGAACATTCACATGTTGCGGCAGTTTATAAACAAGATCGTAGAGTATAACCAGCCACTATGCTTAGCGTTCATGGACTATGAGAAAGCCTTCGATTCGATCGAGATTTGGGCAGTGCTACGGTCTCTTCAGAGGTGATAAATTGACTACCAATATATCGAGGTGCTAAGTGTTTGTAACCAACCATCCTACCATCTAAGTCTGACTCCAGGCTCAGAACTCTAGTTAAATCCAGCTGCAGCGGGGTGCGCGACAAGGAAATGTTTTCTCTCCGACGTTGTTCACCGCTGCACTGGAGGATGTCTTTGCTTCTGGACTGGGAAGGACATGGTATCAATTATAATTTTAATGATGAATAGGTACATTACGTACCTTAGGTTTTCCGACGATATTGTAGTCATGGCTTTAACCTTGTTTGGAGGACCTCAGCGCAATGCTCGATGACCTCAAAAGTCGCCCAACAAGTGGGTCTGAATATAAACATGAAGAAGACAAAAAGTAATGTCGAATGCTTCTGGAGTACCTAGGATTCCAATAAAAGTTGAGGACTCTGCTCTTGAAGTTATAGACCATTACGTCTATCTGGGACGAAGAGTCCAGTTAGGTATATCTGACTTCGAAAATGAGGTTAATCGTCGAATCCAACTCGGCTGGGAGCGTTTGGGAAGTTGTGCAAAATCTTTTCGTCCCAAAAACCGCAGTGTCAAAAGTCGTTGACCAATGTGTGTTGCCAGTTGCCAGTGATGACTTACGGATCTGAGACGTGGTCGCTTACGATGACGGGCCTCATGAGAAGGCTCAAAGTCACTCAAAAAGCGATAAAGAGGCTTATGCTCGGAGTTTCCCTGTGCGATCGTATCAGGATTGATGAGAAAACTGGAAGACCATAGTCACCGACCGGTGGAGCACATTGCGCATAGAACCGACACAGTAAGTATTAAAGGTATCAGTTAAAGTATACAAAGTAAAAAATAAGTAAAAATTATCCGTAATTCTCCTGTAGAAAGTGAACCTTTCGCTATGTGGCCCTTTTGTACAAAGCAACGAGCTATTACAGGGGCGTACAGTTTAGGTCACCTCCGCCCTCGCGCCTTTTTATTATATTTTGTAACGGACCAAAAAGGCATACACGTTCATACTACTGTTTGGCTTGACAAAATATTAAAAATTGGGTGGTTACGCCTAGTATACGTCTATCTGGTTCGATATTTATCATTTGTTATTAGGTTACGCCTATAAAACTTTAAGCAATATTGGGAGTAATATTTAAGGTGCTAAAATGAGTGTTTTTGCAACTGGTGCGCCATTTCAAACGGAATCCAATGGCATCATAAAAAAAAATTCGAAAATCCGTGTGTACGCCCCTATGGAATGATGCCCTCGATATAGGCAACCCTGAAAGCCTTGGAAAGTGTATAATAGAACTATACTGTTTCAGAGTCTTTATTTATATTAAGTATAAGATTTAAACTCGCATGCATAGCTAAATATTTTTATCTAACTAACCCCTCACTAAGATTACATTATATCCTCCAATTTATTTATTAATTAATTTACATCTGATACCACAACATACGAATAAATAAATAATCTCAAAATATTTTAGTACCCGTACAAACACATAACATATTATTCGACTTTTGCTATCCTTTCTTAAGCTATTGCACACGTGTACAAGAGTCTACCAAAATATCATTCAAAGGTCAGCCAATTTTATGAACTTCTCAATTTTCCGAATAAAGTGAAAAAGTCTAGACCAATTAAAGAGGGCTTTGTCATCGCAAAGAAATTGCCTTCATTACTGAACAGTAGTTTTTAATTAAAACACTGTTCGTTTCTTTCTTGGTAGTGACGGGTTCGTAATTAATTTTAATATCAAAAGTCGAAATTGTAGTTGGATGTTAATTTGACTATTATTCCTGTGAAAGAAGTTGTCGTGAAACTGTAAAAGTGAAGCGTTAATTTATTATTAAACAGCAATATTCACAGAAATGGTTGTCTATGGAAATTAAAAAAAACTTTTTGATGTTTTGTTCTATCGGCATTAGTTGTCTCAAAACCTTGAATAATATTTTCAAATATTTTAATTGACTACAAAAAAATATATTTTTATACGTACCTATGTGTGTAATATATGGTTGGAAATGCAAAATATTGGGACCAGATCTATTTGAGCTTCTAAATAAATACAAAAGGTTTATTTTCAGGTATTTCTAAACATGTCAACAAATTGTAAATTAATACTTTTTTATTGACACCAAAATAAACAGTCACGTAAGAAACCGATACAAAACACATACATGAGTGAATCTTGTATGGTTAAAAAAGGCGGTCTTATTGCTAGGGTAACAATCGTTACCATTTCACATAACTTCGTTTTACATTAATATTGTTTTCAATAAATCAATCTCTATATACCTACCACTACAAACTTTAAAATATTAATTAGTACGTATGTATATCAATTCTATATATCAAAACATCTTACTCCATTCCAAGTAATATCTCCGCTTCTAGTAATGAAACCTGTAAATCTACTAAACAGCAACTTTTAGCTAGGTGGCTGGCGATTCTCGGCAGCGCTTAGGCGGCACCTAATCACGACCAGGTAATTCACCCGGCTCACTGATTGGATATCGACCCGTGAGCCTTAAGGATAGTTCTGTCATTGATAGCTACTAAAAATAAATGGCTACGGCGGCGTCTGGGCTGCAGCCACTATCACTGTACCTTAGAGTATAAATAGAAAAATTTCTGGGAGGGATAGAGTACGCCTAATCGAGTATGAACCGTAAGCACGGATATGAAAAGTCCGAATATCTTCAGCGCGTTCGTTTAGAATCAAATGGTTATCGGAGCTGATTATTTTTCCCGGTGAAAATAAGAAATTTAATAGGAGACCATTTTGAAATGTGCAATGATAAGTTGCAAACATGATTCGAGGAACAAATCAAAAAAGAAATATGTTATTGATTTCACCGCCCATACAAAATCTGCCAAAATTTGCTTACGCTTGACATAAAGGCGGCGGCGGAGCGATGCGCGTGCTCTATGTATATTTATTCTCTAAGCACTGTACCTATACACCGTGAAACTTAGGTATTACAGTCTATTATAGGTAAGTAACAGGCTATACGCATTTTCCTCTCAGTTGCACATAACGGTCGGCTGGCAGGGACAATGAATTTCATACTCGAGGCCTCCGACTGCGTTAGGTGTACTACAATTAGCCTCTTGTGGTTCTAGATGTCTGTTTAAGACACAAGCGTAACTTAATATATTAAAAAAATATACATAAACGATTAACAGTAACTGTTTTGGTGAAGAACATTGCGATGCCTTTTGGTCAGATTTTTAGGGTTACAAATAAGTATAATAATATGGCATAAAATTAGCAACGTTTTTTGTCTCTTATAAGCTTAGAGATAAAATATTAAAAAAAAAATTTAGTTAGTTCTAGTGGTTAATAGATAGTTCCAACTAACCTTTAGAACTAGGAAGAACATTTTAGTTCTTCCGAAACAACCGAGAACTGGAGACAAATAAATTTAAAGCATCCTTTGTAAGAAGATTTCATTCTCACCTATTCGATAACTAAGCTATTCGGGTACTGATTCTCAAAGATTTAAATACGATCTGATTCAGCGCTATTTGATATTCACTGCTTAGTCAATTTATTAAGACTCAAATATAAAACTCAGTGAAGTTTTGTATCATATGGCTATGCAATTTAAATCGAATTGATTTATAAATTATGAAGTTTTGTAAACTGGGAAGTGGCAATCATTGTAATGCGTTGATTAGGCATAAGTACCTATAAGCATATTGTTTCCGAGTTTACTAAACTAACTTACCCAGAGTTTGTAATCATGTCATGTAATCATATGAATGACATGACATTGATGGAGCTGATCCAATAACAAGATAAGCTGATAATATAGTTAGCTGGGTCGAGGCCTAGCTGTTTATATATTGCACATGATCATGTTCTTTTAATCGAATTGTCTAGACATTACATTAAAATTACTTAGATAGACTACTAGCTTTTGGTCCTGCGGTTCCGCCCGCGTTGACAGCATTTTTCATTTGAATGAGGAATTTTATAGTTAGCCTATGACCTTTCCCAAGATCTATTCTATTTTTAAACCTTGACGAAAAATAGGGGTGTTACAAGTTTGACGTGTGTGTCTTTCTGTCTGTCTGTGGCATCGTAGCTCCTAAACGGATGCGCCGATTTTGATCGTAGTTTTTTTTCGTTTGCAAGGTGTCACAATCGAAAATGTTCTTAGCTGTGATCCAAAAAAATATCTTCAGCCATTTCAAGATTATCAGCTCTTTTCTAGTTGTTGAAAGGATCAAGTAACGGTTTTGAGTCGGGGGTTATTACATTTTTTAATTTAATTGTACTAAGCTACATTAAAATCAGTTCAGTAATAGCATATTCCATGACCGAAAACGGTCGGAAGGATCATCATCATCATCATCATTCAATGCAAACAGTCAAATATTTTCTCCGTAGGTATATTATTGGTATAAATTAAGCGTTGGAGTATTTACAAGTGGTAGTAAACTCTCCCACAGAGCGGTAGGTAAACTTTATTGCCTTGAATACATCAAGATTACTATTATACTGGAAAATTTAAGATTACTATTATTCTAGAAAAAAAAAAGTAGGGTTATACACCAAATAAAAAAATAAATAGTACTGCCCACAGCACCTTATACTCCAACAATCGAATGTAGAGCTACTAACTTTCACCACACTACAAACCCAAGAAACACACACACACACACACACACACACACACACACACACACGTATACACTGTCCAAGAATAGATCAAACCAGAAGAGTCATCCCCTCGAGACTAGCGTCCAATTCGGCCACATGGGGGTAGAGTTCTGAAAGTTATGTATATGCACCCACTCAAAATACCAACCAAAAGTATCGGTATGGTACCCATATTTCAGAACTACGTCAAACAATGGCAGGTACCTACAATTGAAAAGAAAAGTGCATCTCGCCAGCCTCTACTGGACTTACTTTTTAGGAGTGTAAATAAATAAACGGTTTTCAATATTAAATCAGTCTTGTCCTTATAAGATTTGGTTCTATTAATAAAAATCAAGAATCAAATATTCAACAGGATAAATAAAATTAAATATTGGTTGCAAATCAAGGCTGGTCTTGGGATTTCAACTCCTGATCAAATGTGAATCTACTAACTTACACCACACTACAAACCCCTTTATACACTGTGCAAAAAAATATATCGTATCATCGTTTTAGAAGTCTCGCCCAAGAAACCAGCGCTCAGTTGACCACACGTGGGAAGAGTAACCGCCCCTTGCCAAAGTTAAAATAATTTATTCAATGTAGGTTTGATAAAATGACGTCAATAATTAAAAAGCTTTGCTCAAACCAAGGCTATTCTTGGACTCCAACATCTGAATGTGTAGAGTAACTGTCCAAGAATAGATCAAACCAGAGTTATCCCCTCGAGACTAGCGTTCAATTCGACGACATAGGGGTAGAGTTTCGTCAGTGCCAATGACAAAATAATTTAAATGTTTAAGAAAAAACAATGACGTCAGAAGCTCAAAAACTTTGCTTAAACCAAGGCAGGTCTTGGGATTTGTACTTCTAATCAAATGTGAAGCTACTAACTTACACCACACTACGAACCCCTTTATACACTCCAAGAATAGATCGTACCCAAGTCTTGCACGAGAGACCAGCGTCCAGGCGTGGTCTTTTACACGAGCGCGCGTGCGTGAACCGTATAATGACATTTGCACGCTTACGTCACTTGTTTAATTGTGTCATGTACGCGCCAGTTAGCATGTGGGGTGCTAAGTGGTTGTTTAAAAGGTCGACTTTTTTGTACATAAGAATGTATTTAAGGTTTCCTTAATAATTTTACATTTTAAATCTAATCAATTTCTATTCGAAGTAAGATTTACTAATATATTTTCGACGTCAAAACTAATACCAAGGACCAGACTATCCATGGTTGGCTGGTCAAAAATGGCGTTCGTCTGCGGAGATGAACGGGGCAGAATAAACTAGACATCGTGTCGCATCGCATCAAATTTCTTTACTTCCATTAGCAAATATTTCAAATTTTATGGAGTTTTAGTTTTGGTTTATTTAGTAGTTGTGTTATGAGTAGTATATTATTATAAAATTATTAAAAAAAAACAATATTTTTAACAACTCTGCTGATTGAACGATGTACGATAAACGATAACGATCGGTTAAAATAGTTTGTGTTTGAAACAGTAGCTTGCTTGCTTAAATGTAAATTATTATATTTTGTGCCATTATATTATAATTGTATTATTCGTAGCAACTAAACATGTTGAAACCCAATTTTTTCTCTAGAAAATGTATTATTGTGATGATTATTATATTTTCCTCATGTCACAGAATATAATTTTTATCGAGTAAAACGATCTAGCATAATGATTGTGAACGACGGAGCAATATTTCCTCATACGGAAATATCCGAAAAAATATGATACGCAATTAGTGACTGTTTGGTTCATGTTTATTTTTTATTATCAAACGTACCATTTATGATGTTAAGGCTGTCGGCCAAGGTGTGGATTAATGAAATATATAAATATATTGTGTTGACATGTTTATTGGTCAACTGTCGAATTCCAAGTACGTGCGATTAGCGCATTCTATACAATAAAACGTTTATTGCTTACTTTACATTTCTATACTAATTATGTTGCAGGTTGCAGGATGCAAGCCGTAACCGCATGCTGCAGTTAATACAAGTGTACATTCCACACTTCACATTCGTGTGATAGTCATCACTTGTGTTTAGATGGTGTATATATTTAAGTATATAATGAGTATGTATACTGCTGTGTATGTATTAGCAGTACCTACAGAAGACACTGCCTAGTTTGAGATCAGATGGCTGTGTGTGAGATGTCCCCACATATTATTATTATTATTTTATTACTATAGTAAAATGGCCTTTATTTAGGTGACTTACTTTTTAATTCGGCTCTTGCTTAAAATTAATGCCATGATCTTATTAAAAAACAAAAGAATTCATTTAAAACTCGCAAAAAAATTGCAAGTAAAATACTTTTCAAACAGCATTCAATAGCGTTAAGTCCTTCGATATAAAAGTGCAAGCCAACAAATTACCCAATACAACAATATTTTACATCAGTACGAATCTCTAATCCCATTTTCCACTGAACTGAGCACCCAAATAGCAGACTTCTCATACAAAGATCATTCATCTTGTTTCTTTTTTGCGGCCCTTCCCCGGCGTTCGTCAAAGTGCAATATCATCAAATCACTGTAAAAGAAGTTCCATGATTTGACCAGGGAGGGGATGAAATATTACTACGCAGATGTTTGTCGGGAGTGGTTAGAGAGAGTTAGGCGAAGAACACACGGAAAGTATCGCGCCGTTAGTCGCGGCGACAAACCGCACCGCGGAGCTGCAAGATTTCATACCAGTACTCGTACAAGTTCATTGTAATGTCAGCAGGCGCGACAAGCTAGAGAAGTTGTCAAATGCGAGTGACATAAGAGCGAAACTTAAATAAAGAAATAAATAAATATGTGGGGACATGTCACACACGGCCATCAGACCCCAATTTAAGGCAGAGCCTATGGGAGCAGCTGGCATATGAAGGAAGAAAAAATTTTACGCACCCAGAATTTTTTTTCTTTCGTCATGCACATAATATAATACACAAGGCAAACACAAATGCTCAACAGACGAATTTTATAATATAGTTGTACTGTCATTATGTTGCGTTTGGCAGCTTTCTGAGTTTCTCGCTCATTATGTAGTAAGTTTGCTTACTATGCTAACTGTACTTACTGTGAACTTGTATGAAATCCACGCATTCCCTTCACAAGGACGTGGCGCGGAATGTCGCGCGGATTTCATATAAGTAAGTTCATTGTAAGGGAAGCTCCGCCCGCGACAAACTGCGCTGTGTGTTTTTCGGTTTATCTGTTTCATACTCAGAACTACTAAAAAAGAACTATTTTGGAACTTCAGGTTACTTAGGCGTCACTGCTAAAAAGATGCGACACGATTACGATTGATCTTGTTAAGACTGAAGTAACCATAAGATGATTAGTCGCTACTTTGAATGTGGACTTAGAAACTTGAAAACCAGTCCTATTTGATTGATAGCTTAATGTGAGAACGGGCTTAATATATAGAAAGTATTTATTCAACTTAAAAACTGATCTATTCGTCTAGTATAATAAAAGTGACCACCAATTTTTTCAATAAGCCAAATTGATCGGTTTTACGAGTACTCTAGGAGCAATAACTCGTAACATAGTAATGTAGAGGTAGCAAAACAATATGAATTTTACAGTGTTCAACTGAAAACTGCTCACACCACAATATTTTAGTTAAAACATTGAATATTATAGAACCATGAAGCGATAATTCTCAATCGAGCAACGAAGAACCATGTAGCAATGATCAACGAAGGAAATATTTTATGCGTAGAAATTACAGAACCTATTTACAAATAAGCCCAGCGACATTAGAACAAAAATTTAATCAAAGTCTAAACAGCTTACAAAAATCCTAACTGTATGTTGTTACAAACCTATCCTTGGTACTACTCAAAGCATTCTAACATCGTTTGCTAGAAAGCTCGCAGTGAGCGAAGACCCTAACCAGCTTAGCGGTAGAAACTGGGGTACTTCCCTACGAGAGATTTTCTGACAGATTCAAATAAAAAAAACAAGTGTTGTTTAAGATTACATTATATAACTTTTTTTGTCGAATTGTACGTTGTTCTGACTAGATTAATTTAAGGATATTATGTTGATTGATAATCAAAAACTTCGGTATTTATTACTTCCATATTTACTACTGCCATCTGTTGAGCCTTTTTTGTATGTTTTTTGTCATAATTTGCTGCTGGACAACTTCCTATTTTCTACATACAAATTACAAAAAGCATTTTTTCTTTCTTGTATTATTCTGTTTATGGCCCTTGTTATATTTCTAATTTCTTGTCTTTAAAAAAAAAGATTTTCATTAAACTGGTCTCACGCCTTCCATCGACAAATTCATAAATAAATAATTGAATATTGACCAAGCTAGACAAGCTAATTTCAGAATAACAATATTCATATTTTGTTAATCACAAATTAATTTTCAGCACTTTGTACCGAACACCACAGAATTATTTGGAAAGCGATTCCTAAATAATTCCAATGTAGAAATACTGAAGCATTTCATATGAAAGAAAATAAGCGAAAGCCGTCTCTTTTTGTCCGATTTGGGAAGGACCCGTGGAACCTTCTGCCGAGTCACTCAAGACGTATTTCATGGTACGTCGACTCAAGAAATGATATTGTAGGGAATATGATTTGAGAACGTAACAAATGTATTATGCGCTACTAAACCGCTGTACGGCAAATCGTATCTTTTTTTTATATAGATATCGCTGTTAAAGCATTTTTAGCCGAGCGTTGTAAGCATTTTTTTTACGAGACTAGTCCGATTGTGGCTCCTGAGTCCATTTCTGATTATATTATTTCTTCAGAAAAGGAAAAAAGCAAAAGTTTATATGTAGGTATGTATGTAACGCAACGTAAGTAAAGAATATAATGGCATTCAAAAAATAAATTGAATTTACATTTGCCTGAAAAGTGGTTTAAGCAATATTTTTGTTTGTGTTTTACCGAACAAGAGCAGGCATGTAAAACTAAAACATAAATATAAACACCCCAATTCAATATTAAAAAACCCATCGTACTCGTATTAAATAAAAAAAAAATATATTTGATTATTAATATGGATAGCAAATCACTAATAAAAACTAAAAAGCAAAACGCTTTTTACTTTTTCAAACTTTCACGGTTGTTTTCATAACTATTAAGATTTAAAACGGGATATTTACCGGGGTTTTTGTGTGAGTGCTCGAGATATTTAGCAAATAATGCAGTTGCATGCACCATGATCACACAAATACCACGATAAATATACCGTTTTATCTTTGTGATACGAGAACGCGTTCGCGGTTACAAAATGCGAGCTTCATATTATGTTAACTTAGTTACCTACTAGTGTTGTACCTAGTGTGGTTTTTGACTTGGACTTACCTGTCAGTTCCTCCGGGCACTGTCTTGTAGTCCTGGACCTCCATGTCTCCCATGTACTGCGAAAAATCTGGAAATAAAAGAAAAATATTACTTCACAAAATTATTTTAAATTAAGTAAAGTTCAAAACGTGGCGTCCGCGCTGCGTTGTTACTCCGGCTATAGCTCATAGCGGCACGAACTGCTGTCGCGCGAATCGCGGCGCGGATTGCGGCGCGATCAGCGGCGAGCAATGAAAACAAACGTAGGAAATTGTATGAAGCATGTCACAGTTACTGGCGGCGCGAATTACTAAGCGAACGGCGGTGGTGCGAAGATATTTGGGCGGAAAGCGACAGGGACGGGAGGTGAGAATGTGCGGGAGGCCTCAGTGAGGTCATATGAAATTTTGCTCATTTTACCAAGGAATAGCGATTGATAGTATGTACATTTTTTTATTTTGGTATACTTTTTGACTGAATAATGGAAATAATTAATTTCGCTACAAAAATATTCACTCCAGATACTCAAGAGCCCTTTAAAAACATACCCGTACTCCTTCATAAACAATTTAATACCTTGCACAAACAAATTCCTAATATAAATTCTAGTCATTCATTCCAAACTCAATTATTATGTCAGAAAATATGCCAAAACGGGCGCGTCTGCTAAATCCAAGACAATATCTATGTACAAATCAGGGAATTTCTATCGTACGAAAGGCGAATTATTAATAACAAAACGATTTTCGACTTCGGATGCACCCCTTGGCGAAATGTTCGCGATTTAGTATTCGAAACACGACATTTTCCCCTCCGGTTGAGGGCATAAAAACAGCGGGTGAGGTGTACGAAAGATCGATAGTAAATATAAATTAGTAAAAACCTATTCAAGAGAAAGCTTTCAGGGGTTTTACGTGTACAAATGGTATTATTTTTCTGAATTAATCTTTTTCTTTAACCAAAAAAATCATCATATAAACTAAGGCCAGTACATACTGTAGATACAAACGAATTTGAAAAGAAGCTATCGAGTTCATGACATAATCATTGTCATCACAATCAAGCATTGGTTTTTTAGTTTTCGACTTTTCCGGCGATTAAACTTGCATGAAATGCAGACATTTTTAAAAAGGCTGGCTTGGTGAAAATCAGTAAATAGCTTTGATTTTTTACGATGGAATCTCAATCACCCTGATTTCAGAGTAGGCTCGATCTCCTCGGAAGTGACAAATATGAGAATCACAATAATTGCCAAGTAGCTAAGTCTCACCAGTGCTTTAAACCGTGTGCATACCAATTCCATTATAGGAATATTCATAGTATAGAATATAGTATTGTTTACGCTTGACTAATATAATAAACAAAAAATATTTTTATTTTATAATAGTCGCAACTCGCTCCCCGCTCGTTTAATGGCCTACACACGCCTGCGAGGACGCGGCGAGCGACAAATCACGCGCACCACCGTGGCCACGGTCTAAATGAATATTGACATCCAACTAGCGGCGACCGGGTAGAATTGATAATCGGGCCCCGATCATTGGTGAGAAACGACAGAGATTTGCGGAATACATTTCCATTGGGCTACTTGTCGCCAAACGCATAGGCCTTGTGGATTATCTAGTTGTTTGCATATATTATTCGAAGTGAAATGCAAAGGGTTAGTTTAGTACTAAAAAGATGATTTAAATTATTTTTTAACTGATTTTCGAGGCGCAAATTGAGACATAACTATCTGCCAAATGCCCATTTTCTTTTACCCTGTTGTATAAATACTAGCTCCACCTTGGAGTTTTGAGCAGCAGAAAAATTTGTCCAGTGAAGAATCAACCACATCAATATGATAGGTAAAAAAATGCGAATTATTTAGCAAATAATTACTTGCCAGTAAAGTTCACATTTCCTGGAAGTATTTCAAAATACTGCTTACTGTTCCCATTTATAAACTAAGATTTTAGGGAGATCCAAATGTCACAAGATGCTCGAAAGTAAGAGGAAATCCAAATTTAACTCCTCAAGATAAAACTGTTCTATAAATAACCCGAAACCTCACCTGCCCATTCCGACTTGAGACAAAAGCGCCGTCGCCGCGGGAATTGAAACGGATAGCGCCATCCATCTTATATATTTTTCATAATATCCAAGTAAACAATTTTGTCCATTCCTTCGAGATAATGGTACGCGGAAATGGAACTGAAGACGGAGTAAAGAATAGGGACAGATTTTGCATAATTAAAACGAAATGTCAAAGGATGATTGCCTATTTCAATGATTAATAATGTCTTACTCTTGTTTACGGAAATAAATGTTTCTTTACGAATTGATGTTTAGAATAAATTGCTTGAATTATATGCAAATAATAAGCAAAAATGCTAGTATATAACACTTAAGTTATTGTCATAGAGCGAAAGCTCCAGTTTTAAGGTATTACCGAATATTGGAACGAGATGAAAGTTTTGAAAAGAATGACAATACCGCAGATAAAATATAAAAAAATTGGTAAGACTCAACACGTAGTGTACCACGAAACATAAAACCTAAAAGCATAATCTTTTTCGGTGGAAAAACGTACCTAAACTACCGAGGAACCTTTTTGTTGAGTACATAAAAAGTCTCTCTGGTCCAGGGTCTGTCATTTGCCGACACGACGCGACGTGACAAGGGAAACGGGGGCCGAAAATCAGTGCACTCCAAAACTTCACAGGTTTAGAGGTGAAGTGAACGGCTATTTTCGTGAGGGAAATATTTTGAGGCAGAAATCACCAGAAGTGCTTGCTAATTATGACTGGCAGCAATGAACACTGTTGCACATTTATTTTCTTTTTAGTTTTTTGGTGTTCTTTTTTCTTCATGTAGTTGGTCAATGATAAAAACAATGGAGGCCAACATCTATATTTTTAATACTAGCTTTTCGCCGCGGCTCCGCGTTTCATGCAGTAATAGGTAGCTTATGTTCTTTCCCAAGGACTACTTTGTACCAAGTTTCATCAAAATCGGTTCAGTAGTTTCAAAGCCCATTCCATTAATAGGCGGAAACTAATGATCAGGCTAGCGCAGTCGTCTAACAACTATTTATCATAACTCAGGGTGGGCCTGGATGCTTCGGTAGGAACGTATAAGAGCTGATAACGAAATTAAATTGTTGAAATATTACTTAATTTTTCAATATAAACAAGGCAATATATGATGCTGCTTACGAGACAGGAAAACTCCTCCCCTGCAGTCACCCTAAAACATATTTAATGGGTTCCATTTATTTAAAAAATATTGTTCTTGAATGAATAATGATGTTTTATATTTCACATAAAATTGTCAAAGGTAAAAAAATTCATTAACCAACGATAGCATTATTTATTTTTAGTAGTAGGTATAATAAAGTAACGAAATATAATTCAGTTTTGGTTATACCCAAATTGGTATTCATAAAAACGCCACTCAAAACTTTGCTACTTGACCAAGAAGGTAAACATACTCCTTACTTAACACGCAAAGTCATACCAAAGCTAGATCAAGCGTTCGCAGTTTTTATAGGTAGCAAAGTCACCAATCTATCTCCAAACGGAACATCGGAACTTGACAAATTACCTCACCCCAGCCCCCAACCCCCGACCTCTCGATTCACCGACGCAGTGACGAACCAACTTATCGTCTCATCTCCTGCCAATTTATAAGGCACATCCTTTTACTTTTTTTTCCAATGAAATAAAAAACAATTTCCAAGGAATTTCAACTTTACAGGTTTCTTCGCACGTGCCAGCTAAAAGGAAAAGTTTATACTTTCGAGGGTAGGGATTGGAGTTTTGCACGGAAAATTCCGAGTTCAGTCATAAATTAGATGTTGAGTTTTTTTCGGAATCTTTTGTTGAGAGAACTTCTTACTGACCTGTGTCACATCTTTGCGAATATTAAGGCAATTCTAACATTACCCTTTTTTATTGAATCTCTGGTTTCTATTAAAATTCCAAATAATATATTAGTCGGCTTCTATGTAATCTACCTATATGTATAATAAAACTGTAGAGGGCGAAAATTTGTACGTCTTGGGGATGTAAGAAGTGATGTAGAACATAACCAGACATTTTTTCAATTTGTTTGTTTTCCTGTTTGTCTGTTGTCCTGTTTGCACGGGCAAATCTCCGAAACTGTTGGACCGATTTGTGTGATATTTTGTATGGTGGTACATAATATGTTAGATACTTTTAATCCCGGAAAATTTTAAATTGCCCGTGGCGTAGTTAATTGTACGGGCTTATCTCTAAAACTGTTAAACCGATTTGAATGAAATTTTACATGGTGGTACTTTATGTTCCCGATGTTGATCTTGAATGCTTTTAATCGCGGAAAATTTAAGAATTCCTGTGGAATAGTTGAATATTACGGAAAAGTAGGAAAACTACGTGGGCGTAGCCGCGGGCAGACATCTAGTCCTAAATAATATTTCATCGTTAAAGCAACTTCAATATTATGATCCCAAAACTTTTACTGAATGAAGAATAGCCGGGACCTTTTCTGCCCTTCGTAATAAACTTTTCTGAAAGCGAAGCACAAGACCAGAAAAATCCTTACCAACAAATCACGTTTTCCTCGAACTCTCGAATCTAAAATAGTCACCGTTTTTTGTGTTCTCCAATGATTTATAATACGAACCTTCGCTTCTTTGCATTTCCTTTTATTCGGACTATCTCTACACCCGTCCTTTTAGGCAAAGCTCTAGGGGCTCGCACACAATGGCTGTTATCATCTGTTCAGATTTTGTTGCATTTTGTGAAGAGAGATTTTAAATATTGATCAGATACATCTAGGTAAACGACCCTAGCGAATCGAGTGACTTGGGATATTTAAACTAGAGTTTTTGGATTTGGTAATCTTCAGTAGTGTCATTTACAAAAAACATCAGTGAAAAATATGTTCTTTAATTATGATAATGATAATATTAAAGAGTTATAATTATGCTGACACTGAAAACAACGTCTAAATTTTTCGAAATAAAAACCACTCCGGGGCATAAAAAAAATCTGGTACTTCGCGAATATTATTATTTATACATTTCACCTGAAATGCAAATAACGAGAATAAGAACATCTGGTACTTCGCGTACATGAATTATTTTTGTTGCATAAAAAGATAAAATAATAATAATAAATCGTTTATTGCATTACACAAAATACAGATGGATAATAATGGATATGTCAGAAGAATTAATACTGATAACAGAGTAAGAAATTACACATAACAACATTCATTTATTTTTCAGTCAGTAAGAACATCCCTTTAGCGGGTACCTCAGCCATCTCACTTCCTCACAGCGGCTATATTTCTTGATCCTTGTCCACGGCACAAAAGTGGGTGCGTTAATCTTTTCACGTCGACTACATTATTCCCGGGGAATCCTCAGGCCCTTCCCGTCTTACGTTTAAGGTGAGCTTGTAAGGTTAGAGGTTGAAAGGTTTTCAATTTCGTACTGTTGTTTTTCCCTTTCCTGGATTATAAAGGAGAAAGGGCTCCTGTGGTTTGTTAATAATTTGAAGCAAAACTATTTATTCTTATCCTAACGTATAGTTCATCAGTTTAATACTCCGAATGGGCAACGGAGTTATTTTTACTTTTTTTGATATTCACTACCGCTTGCTTTGCAAAATCGACGTATTAACAACCCCCCGAACTTGAATACATTCTTACATTTTAATATTTACAATATAGACCTTATGAAGTGTTCAATTCATGTACAAATGTTATTTTACAGGTTAGCCATGTTTATAAAAAACTAAATTAATAACGTCGACGACAACGCTTTCAAGTTTTATTGAATTTGGCAGGTTATGGTTACATTTTACAAATTAATGCATTCTGCGATAAATTGTTAAAATTCCTAAATAATATTTATTTACCACAAAAATGCTAGTGGAGGTGAGTAACGATAAAATTAAGCTAAAACCAGCATTTATTTTACTATCCAATTCCAATTGTTTTATAAAAGAAGTTTAATTTGCGTTGCAGTTTTCCGAAACAAAAGGACAATGAATGAAATATTATTTCACCACCAGCTTACAGCATGACACATATTATTTAAACTGACATAATGAAAAGGTTATTAAATTCCGCACATTGCTGTGACATCCAATCAGGGAGGCGATGCTCCATAATTTCCTTGCAATCACTTATTCAGAGGTGTGAGAATATCAAAGCTTTGAAATGGACGAAAAATGTCGCAGTGAAAAAAGTTTTTCGTGAAAATCCCAAAAAGACCCACTCCCGCGTCCAATAAAGGCGAGTGACGGTAATAATAAAAAAGTTGGGAGTTCACGATCTTGTCACGTGCCAGTGACAAAGACTTTGAGAGAGGGAGAGAAGATCGCGGTAGATTAAACGGATAAGAGGAGCGGACGTAAAGACCACAACTTTATTTCTTGTTTAAGAATACTTACATAAAACTATCTGATGGACAAGTATTCACGTGATGAACGATAATCGTTTGAGGCAAGCACTTAAGGGGCGATTTGCAAGAAACATACCTATAGATAAAGACACTCTCTTGTTAAGATAAATACGAATAACGAATCTTTACTCCTTCATTTATATTTTAGCTACTTAGAAAAAAAAAAGCAAAACCGCGCGCCGGTAGACGTAGCGTGGGCAGGCCTCCCATAAGGTGGACTGATGATCTGATGAGAGTCGCGAAAAGTCGCTGGATGCGGGACAAGCAAACAGGAGCGTCGTTGTGGCGATCTTTGGGGGGATCCAGCAGTGAACGTCTATCGGCTGAAATAATGATGATGATGACACAAATATTAAAATCCTTTCTATACAAAATCTAAAAACTAACAATAGGAGTGTAAGATGAAGAGCAAGCCCTCCGACAACTCAAGAGTTCGATTTTGATAACTACAGAAGGTAATAACATAAACAAGAAACTGGTCAATGTCTTTTTCTTTTTAATTAAATACCGGCGCGACTACGTCATTAAAAGAGCGACCAATTAGAAGCCGAGGCCTGAAACGTGCTATCAGAGTTTTCGCAAGACATTGAATAATAACAGGTTCCAAAAGTACTCACTACCATGCCCCAAGGAAGATCTTCCCATTGCCTCCACATATAAAAAAAAATCGCTACTCTAGTCACTTGAAGCGCACCCCAATACAGCAGAGTGCTAAGAAAAATCAACGCAAGTGAATTTCCAACTGTAACATTACCATAAAGACGCGGGGCGAGCTGTAATCATCGCCGGCTGCGCATTGCCGGAATACAGATGCCGAGGGTACATACACTTTTTAATCCAGTTCCTATGATATAAAACATGGACGCAGGAACTGAACTTAGTAGGGTATTTAGTGCAAAAACGGTTGTAACTGGACGAGTTAATGAAACGTGGCATGGTTGTAGAATAGGTAGTCCTGGGTAGAAATCCACCGGGACCCATGACTCGTACCCCCTCTGAAGCCAGGGGGAAAGGGTGAAGTTGGGTTTTGGTGCCCTTCTTGTTGACGCTTATATCTCTGAAATCGTATGTACTAAGACAAGTTTGGTATCATTTATAAAAGATGTTTCCCATACAAACGTTTGCACTAAATACCCTACTAACTGGGAGGACTGGGTAGTCAAATCAACTTCTTTTTATGAAATGTCAAAAGCAATAACTAGTATGAGAAACATAGACGCAGGAACCAGATAGGGGTAAAATCAGCCCTTTCGCAGCAAAATGCCAGAAACGCATTTAAGCTGGGCTTGTACTAGCAGTACAACTCTAACGTCACTCGCTTGATCATGTACCGTTGTAGAGCTACTTTTTATGATTTTTTTTTAACGGGAAGGCGTCTAATATTATTTAACAATGACCTATCTAGAATGAGATATAATTAAGCTACAAACATTGAGCTTAATTCTGCCGTGGCCTCTAAAATCTCTTAATTTAAGTTGTTGGTCTCTTTTCATTCATACGGGAATCGAAAAGGATGGGGTATGAATAAATTTAATTTTGAATGAATTATATTTAAATAAGCAGCGCAGCTGTCAAAGTTAGCTTAATTAAGTAGGGGATGTTTTTAAATGTCTGCTAAAATCGATGTTTGACGTTTCTAAATTTAAGTTGACAAACACTTGTCCTTTTTCGTTTAAAGAATGTGAAAGGGACGTATAGTTTTTAAATTTAATTTAGAGCGTAATATGTAGAATCAAGCCCATTGTCCTAATAAAATAACCAAAATATAAGTTATTATTTTTGTAGTTTATGAAACACGTGATACCAAGTTGATTCGGATTTTAATCAAGTTCATATCAAAGGTACAGGAAATGAGAAACGATATTGATGTCATACATACTATATTGCTTTTGCGAAGAACAAATTTTCACAGCAATTTCTAACCTAAAATATATCAGCAAGCGATATTGATGAAACACGAGACGCTTGCAGGCTTAGTCATCGATTGATATATATCATCATAATAAAGATATTTATGTGAATAATATAAAAAGTAAAGACGCAGAGAAAACTCCACCGGCAAAACAACAGCTCTGCAATTCAGAGGGAGGGTATATTTATAAAAAAATACAGTTATTACTAAATCTTATTTATTAATGTGAAATGCAATAAGCAAAGATCTTTTATCTACACTCATGTCGTAAATCCTTCATTTACTTATCAGAAACGCTAAGCAAATGATATACCTTTCGATGGAGCCGTGACTAAGGATCCATACAAATTTCATTTCGTTATCGCAAAGTTGTAACAAAATGAAGTTTATTTTTTTAAATTTTTACGCAGATGCTTGCTATTTGAGCACACTAGCGTGTTTCGGAACGCAACCTTGGCGGCGCGCATGCGCGGTGTATAAATATCCCATCTACATCTACTATAAATGCTCGAGAAGGATCGGTTCCATCCGCAAATATAACCTTTAATAATTGTACCATACAAAAAATAATTATTACAATAAACAATGATTACTTTATTTTGGCTTTAATTTAAATTTGTTGTATGAGTGTAGATAAACTATTGTATGCAACTGTACATAATTAGTATTTAACACTCGTGTTAAATACCCCTCATTATGCAACAGTTGCATAAATAGCTATTTTAGAACAACTCTTCGTAATTAAAATTTTAATAAAGGTACTTCTTCTTGATATAAAAACATTAGCAACTAATTCTGAATCTGAATTTATGTTTTAAGATGAATTATTTGTATAACAGCACTTCAGAAACTCCCACAAGCCGTATTGTATCTTTAACTCGTAATACACAAGTTTTGGGATACATTCCTATGTGACTAAATTAATCTTACAACTCAGAATTGAACTGTCTTAAAGCAAAGTTTTGACCTTTCGAGTATATTGACGTCATTTGTAATCGAAATATAATTATGGATTATGGATTATAACTCTTTGTTTTAAAACAAATTTATATTAGTTTATTTTTACTTTTTTGTGATCAAAATAACATTTCAATGTAAATTTTATTTGTTTCTCACTAGCCAAAATTATCCACAGCCACTTATATTCTCGACTAGTATAATATAAAATATTTAAAATCGCGAGTAGGTATATACATACACCCACTTATAAATAAAATTGCAAAGTAAATTATTGGAAAGAAATCGATATACTACTAACAAAATGTATTAAAAAGTAAACCCAAAAAAAAAACAGTGCTTTTCATAAAAAATTCCGACCGTACAATAGAACTCTATTATTTTTTCGTTCAACTTCTGACTTATTTCTTTAAACTAGGTGAAAGCATCCTTGACTTTATTTTTCAACTTTATATTTATGTTCACTGTTGCATCGTTTGTTTTGTTTCAAACTGCAGTTGCTTTACGGAGTAAGTTATGAATCATACATGAAATATTTCTATTATTAGCATTAACAAATATATTTCTTAAGACCTTTAATAGTTAAATTTTTTTGACGTAGTCTATTTCATAGGTGTATTTTTTAAATAAATAATTTACTAAACACAACAGTATTTCACTAGGCAATTAATTAACTTTCTCCTACGTTTTCAAGTAACGACTAGATATTTTGGTATAGAAAAGGAACAGAAATATTTATTAACCTAAACAACGGCTATAATATAAGAAAGTAACATTCAAATTTTACAAACAAAAGTATTTAAAATATTAAAACCGTTTTAATTTAAATACAGAACACTAAATCCCCCTAAATCCCACTAAATCAATAAAAGGGTAACCAATTAATACCACGGGAAGCTGCCAAACGATAAATGGAATATAAATACCCTTGTATCGGTGTTCTAATCCTAATTATTACAGAGAATTAACTGGGTTCACTCTAAACCAGTACATTAATTATTTGAATATATAACGTAGCTTATAAAGGTACGGACGCAAAGTTAAATATGAAAACAAATTTTGGCAAAATCAAACTTTTAGTAAATTATTCATTCAATCTGAGACTTTAGATTTTGCATAGTTTTTATGTTTCTTGAATAAGGTAGTAAACTTACGCTACACGTTTATAGTTTCTCTTGTACTTGAGGGTACATTATCTATATAATAAAACTGTAGAAGTCAAATGTCTGTACATAGAAAAAAAGATGAAATCCGAGTCAGGAGGATGTAAAAAGTGAAATGGAACATATCCAGATAATTTTCCTTTTTTTTGTTTCTCCGTCTGTTTGTCTGTTTGTACGGGCTAATCTCCGAAACTATTGGACCGATTCAAATAAAATTTTGTATGGTGGCTCTTTACATCCCTGGTCAACATCTTGGATACTTTAAATCGAGGAAAATTAAAAAGTTCTCGTGGGAAAGAATAGTTAAAAATTACTACGGAAAAGTCGGATAAACAACGCGGGTGTAGTCGCGGGCAGACAGCTAGTTCATAGATACATTCGTTGGAAACGAGAGCCGGTCTTGGCTTGAGCAAAGCTTTTAACTTCTGAAATGACGTCATTAAATGTTCTGTGGGGAGCCTATAATGGATAAAGTAATTTTGAATTTTGAATTTTTGGATTACATTCTTACGTGGTTGGATTCAAATCCGTACCTCGACGGTTGGAAGTGACTGCTAAAGTTACTACTCGAACGCGACAAAACAAAACAAAAAATATTAATCATGATGATTGATGGAAACAGAAATGTAGCATCGCATCGCAATGTAACGATTAAGAAAAGTAATGAAAAAATAAACAAAGATTTATGAGAACCGAAACTGAAATTTCCTTGGAAGTAATTTATTTCCATGAAGTCTGCTGAGGTTCGGATACAACACGTCTGATATCAACCAGAAGATAATCAAAACTTGAGCATGAAAAATGAAACATGAAACCTCGTTTGAGAATTTACTTAAAGCTTGTCACGAAGAGGAAGATTTTGAAATATACGCAAATTTATTCTAAGACTAATAATTGCTTAGTGAAAATTTACAATAATATAGCTTAAACATCAGAATAATATAAAGGAAACTTTTTACCGCGGGAAAAACTGAAAGCTAGTAGTAATATAAAACCTTACAATCCATTTACTTAACAAAAATCCAAATCCAAACATCCGTACATCCATCCTCACAAACTTTCGCGTTTATAATATTAGTAGGAAAGTATGATTTATGAAGTTCTCTTTGAAAAAGGAATTTGTTGTCAGAATTATTGTAATATTTAAATAGTTTTGGTTAGCTAAGTATAATAATGTAAAATACAGAAACAACAATATTTAGACATAGACAGACATAGACAAAGACAGACAATTATTTATTTGGCATATTATAACGGTTTCCATATCGATAATAAGGTTCATTTAGAGAGCTTAACATCAGTGTGTTTCAAATTATAGTTTCGATTGAAAACCTCAAATTTAGAACTAAGACCTTTTTACCAAAAAAATACCCTTCATATATACGAATGAATAACCATCGTTTCCCACTTAAAAGATTGACCATTCTTTAGCGTCCAATACCTATATCTAACGAAATATAGATTCCCCCTTATATGGCGCCTATTCATGCCGTGGACGGGGTACAGTTAGGGGGGAAAGTTTGTGCACGACCAGAATTTCAATGGCGTAATATTTTCAAAGTCAATAAAGTTGCTAAAACACACTATGGGTGGATAAATCTGCTGGGGATTAGAAATGGAAGAATTTCGGTGCGGATGTTGCTTTCGAAGTATGTTTCATCAATATTTTGTTTGAAATTATCAGTTGATCTCATAAGAATTTATAGTTTCCGTGAGAAGTTAACAGTTTAAATTGACATGAAGTCAAGTCAACTTAAATGGATTTCTGTGATAAAAAAAGAAGTGGCTAAGTGAATCAAACGTAACTAAAATACTTTTAAACCTTTACAAGGCAGTGTCCACCTTAAATTTATTTAACTTTATATTATCCTCAACTTATCGTGGAAAACGAATGCATTTTATAAAGTTGTTTTGCCTTATAAAGGGTTAAATTAGGGGATTATCACACTAAAAAAAGTTTGGATATGGATGTATGTCACGTAAAACGCCTAAGCGGATTGGAATGAAAATTCAGACGTAGAATGTTTTTTATCTCGATACAAACAGAGGATACTTGTTATACTGGAAAAATGTGATGATCAGTAGGCCAAAGCCGCCGAGCGGACAGCTAGTTACTCATAAAATGTTTAAACAAATTATTTAGTTTAATTTGCTGACTGAAACTAGTTTTAAAGACTTTAACAAATATTAACAAAAACTCTTCTTCTTGATAGTACCTTCACCAAAAGAATCTGACCCTTTGCCTATTGTTGAGCCTTCCAAGGAGATTATTAATTTGTCCCCTCCAAATAGATTACTTCCCTTCGTTTCGATATATATTTTTCCTCGTAGGAAGAGTCTTTGATTCCAGAAGCATTAGGGACACCTTTGTCCCATTTTCTGAGTAACATTTTCCTGTGAAACACTTGACCGACCGAAGTGGTTATTGTTATAATCTTGTTTAAACCAGAAGAGCTCATATACATAGAAAAAAAATTACTGGCGAGATAAAGGATGATGTGTCAAAACGTCCCCCCAAAAAACAAAAAACAAATAACATCGACCAACAGATTTGAAATGTATCTCAGTACATGCGTCTTAGCTATGTGATTACTTTTTACTATGGCGACATCTTTCAAAGACGCGGGATATTCCGAAAAAAAATCGTTTTGCTATTAATATTGATACCCAAAATAACAGATTGTAAGAATTCTATTTTCAAATCCCATTGATCATGAAGTTAAAACCAGTTACTAGCCTTCTATAGATCCATAAGAACCTATTGACACATACAAAAGATCTGTTGGGGGGGGGGGGGCTCATATAAAAATGGTCATCATCCTTTGTTACATGAACTTTACGTCGGTTAAAATATTTTAACAAACATTTTTGTTCAGTTGCTGCGAAATCGGAGACAACCACATTTTTCTTTTCAGAAATAATTGTTACTCGTAATGGATACGTACATTCATTACAAATGAAACATTATTCTTTGTTTTTCGATCGAATAAATAACAAAAGAAACACTCTCGAAATTTCCCCACACGTTTTGGATTTAACGAACAAAATCTATCTTGGAAATCCTTTATTCTTCTCGTCATTATTTTAATACACATGCTCCCCTGTCGAAGCTGCATTATTATACCATAAACGTCAAAATATCAAAGCAATCAGGTCTATACTCAATGAAGTTAGTCTGTGTATTATCTACCCTTCTGAATAGAGTTTGCGTGAACCGGTATCATATTACTACCGGTTAGATAGACCATAATGTTTTACGGTTACAATCATACATAAATAAATTAATATCACTTTCATTTTTGCGATTATATTTTGCTCATTACAAGAAAAAGTGTTGTGTCAGTGTAAGTAATTTGTATAATATCTATTGCATTCAAATATCTAGCATCCGTCCAGTAGTTCCAGAGATTAGCGTGTACGGACAGACAAACGTTTTTTTTTTCAAACTTGTATTTTTGTGTTCAGCTACTACAAATAAACTAGTAAGTATAGATATTTCTCAAAAATCACGAAAGAAATAGAAACTTATTAAGATAAAAAAAAATTGATGCCTAAAAAGCTTTTTTCTGTATTGTATTTAGTTTTTTTTTTTAATATTTTGTAATACCGGTTAACAATACAACGCATGCTCTATTGAGCTCTACTTGTGAATTCCTTGGTAACGCGTTTAAAATTTCGAAGGGTATTGATTTCTATGCCCCTCGTCAGAACGTTAGGGAGGGACTATCAATATGCTCCTCACAAGGGTGGCTTTGGCCACTATCTATAATTTTATGTACCTGCGATAGTATTTTAGCTTGACGCTTTTAGGCGAGCACGATTTTAGTACAAACATGGTTTTTTTTCTGACATGAAGTGTTTTTCCCGAGATTCTCATTTTTTCTAGTTTTAGTTTTTATTTTTCTATTTTCGTTCGTTCGTTAACAGCTCATATATTTTCTATTTTCACTTTTCTTTTATTAGAGAGGAGGTCATTTTGGACATCTTTGGAGAAAGCCTAGGTAGGCTTCGAAGGTACGAAAGGATATAAACAAAATCTTCTAGCAATATAAAATTAGCACATTTTTTGTGCTATATTTGCATAAAACATTAGAGTAAGTATACTATGAAAAATACAAAATCTATAGTTTTCTACGATGTTAATATTAAACTATTTCATACTATTTCATCATTCAATATAAAGCTTTACGTGTTAGGGATTCGAGTGCATCTTGCAAACGTGATGTGACTTTTGTAATATTTTTATATTTTTGTCTCGTTCTAACCCTTCGTCCTCTTCAACACATTGTCATGTTATGAATGTCCGCTCAAAGGGATTTAAATGGATTTTATTTATTTTAAACCGATAAATAATTTTAATAACTAACATTACCGATCGTTCAAGTATTATTCGTAACGTAACACGCGTTTTTATTTGCTTTCTATTAATTCTATCTACCTGGCAACACATCGTATTGCGGGAGCAGAAGTTTATTTACTTTTACGTATTTACTGTGGAGTTTGCATTGTTGGAAATGCAACTCCTTTGTATTAGAACTGGCTGTCGTGCCGTTTATTTGGAAAAACTAATGTGACGTTGGAAAAATCAAAAAGAAAAAATAATTAATGGAAAAATATTACATTTTAAAGATTAAAAACGCCGTCATCATTTTACAATCGCTATTTTATTTTATAGCTATTTTCGCTCAACCGCGAAAAACGTCACCGATGTTCGATCCGTTCACGTAATTAACGGGGCCACCAGCGGCTCCCGCGTGAGGAGCTGCCGGAGCTGCTCGCCGCCGTGTGCCGCCGTGCCAGTCAGGCTGCGCCGCTGACTGTACTACCAGCACGATGGAGCACCAGCGCACTACACGCGGCAAGTCCGCACCACACTGGACGAGCAGTACCAGGGCCGGTGGATCGGGCGCGGGGCTGTCATTGCCTGGCCACCACGGTCACCGGACCTGACGCCATTGGACTAGGCTTCCATGTCTGGGGTCGTGCTAAAGATTTGGTTTATGGACAAGACGGCCGCACCATTTCCAGTGCAGAACAATTACGTGCGCGAATAGTGAGTGTTATTTAAGTTAAGAGTTCAAGTAAGTGCTTACCTACCTATGTTACATTACGAATAAATGAATTAAATTATGCAAATTTATGTTTTTTAATGCCAATTTGAATTCGCCATCCAACCCGTTAGAGCTGTCTTGTAATAATAACAACAACTGCAATCCCCGATTCCCTCATGACCTGTTAAGCGATATAGCAATACTTTGCTACAAGAGAGGCATTACCATTGGTTCAGCAGTGGGCCTAAGTGTAGTAGTAGTAATAATAGTAAGGGATATGTAAAGGTTGTAATGGATGATAGGTTTAGCAAAGAATTTCATAGTAGCCGCGCCCGGCTCCGTCCCGTGTCGTCGTCGCGTCGGTTGCGTTCCGAATGCGTTAGTGTGCGTGCAAACACACACACTAATAATTTTGAGCAATGCGTTTACGTACTTGAAGTAGTGTGAGTGATCATCTACAGTATGATGTTTTTTATTTGACTTTTTCGGTTATTTTTTTTGTTAGAAAAGTAAACTTTTAAACTAGCGTGTAGATTTTCGAAATATTTTTTGTAAGTGATCCATGTAATATGTATATCCAGCCCTGAAATTATATGACACTAATTACAACAGCACCTTATATAACAATCATTGTAAAACACATTTTTGCAAAGTTGTGTATGAGCTATATATTAAAAAAAAAAAAGTATACAAACAAGAATATACTTTACTTCTCTTTTTATTTTGTATTTATTTTATTGTATGTTTTTTATTATTAATTGAGTATTCCGTTTAGAAATTCTTATCATGAAAAGGTTTTAGTTTGCTCTTTCAGAGTCTACTGAATCGCTGATGACCACATTGTTATAGAAATCAATATAATGTGACTATTTAAAAAAAGGCATCCGTAATTTTTACTTATTTACAACCCCATTCTTTAGAAGAAAGAAAACAGACACTTGGGAGCGTACTCTAAATATAACAAAACGTTTATAATGTCAATGCGAACCCTAACAAAGGCACGTAGGGGCGTTCTTCTCGACTATTCGATTTGACGGGGCATTTTTGAATCAATTTGTCGCTTGACTCGCTCGAGTCTGCCTCATGGAGTTCGCGATCGTGCGTATAGTTTTTATGACACCGCGAACTGATTTCTGAACGAAATTTCCCGAAATTTCGGTAGAACCGTTCGGTGCGTGCACTGGAAAGGAATGGATACGTGGTTCGACTTGTAATGAGGATCTCGTCAGTCTGTTTGGAAGATAATGGAAAAGTAGTATTGTCTACGAGTAGAAGCGCAAGGAATGTTACTAAGTATGTAAAATCACTTGAAACTTTGTTACAGTAGAGCTTTTCTATATACAGATACACTAGTTTTTGTTTCATTAAAAAATATCAAGTAGTTTTGATTTTATATGCATTCAAAGTTCCCATAAATATCGAGTCCCGCTGACAGTCACGTGACCGCGTGTGACGTCACATAGCAACACTCCGCTCCGCAGTAGTTTATTCGCGCAGTGTTTTGCTTTATTTCATCGCTTCCAGTTGTATGAATTGAATTAATAATAGATGAAGGGTTCGAAAATGGACAATCAAATAATCTACCTAAAATAGAAGGACTTGGTTGCTTATTATTTAGCGACAATAGTGATTTCTTTGCCGTCGAAAGGCGAGGAGTAAAAATGCAAAGGTAAGTTAAGTTAAACTTTTTATAATATAACTCTCGAAAATAGATATTAATATCTGTTCTATAAGTATTCTTTTATTGAAGTACCTAAAATAACCAAGTATTTCATTTCGTAATGCCACTAGCTATAGCTAGAAGTAGGTATCAGAGACCTTAGGTTTTAGGTAATGTAATATAGGTCAATATAAAAATAATAAAACAAAATATACTTTATTGCACAGAACAAAAACAAATACATTAACAATACTCAAAAAGGGAGAAGGCAAGTGGCAGCCTTATCGCTCTAAGCGATTTCTTCCAGGCAACCATTAGGTCTTAAAACCAAAAACTACTAATCCCTACTTAATATTACAAATGCGAAAGTAACTCTGTCTGTCTGTCTGTTACGCAGATAGAATAGACCTTGGAGACGGACATAGGCTACTTTTTATCGCGGGAAAACAACTGATTCCCACGGGAAAGATTCGGGCGGAGTCGTGAGGCGGAAACTTGATGAAACTTGATATCTACGAGCTATCTGACCTTGGGGTTTGATAGAATAGACCTTGGAGATGGATATAGGCTACCTTTTACCGTGGGAAAATCCCTCACTCCCACGGGGAAAAGGTCACCGCGAGTAGAAAGTTTTGATAAAACCTGGTACAGAGATATAATAGACCCTAGGGATATGTATAGGCTACATTTTACCGCAGGAAAATAGTTTAATCCCACGGGAAAAATAGTAGTACAGGTGAAAAGTTTTGATAAAGATTGGTACAGAGATAAAATAGACCTTGGAGTAGGATATAGATTATCTCTTACCGCGGGAAAATACCTTATTCCCACGGGAAAATGGGAGGTCTGGCAGAAAGTTTTAGTGAAACTTGGTACAGAGATACAAAACATTTTAGGGGGGATAAAGGCTATTATACCGTGGGAAAATATCTCATTCCCACGGGAAATATACCTAGTAGCGCGGCGGGAATTTTTGATGATACTTGGTACAAATATAGAATAGATCTCGGGGGGATGGATTAAGTCTACCTAATACTAGTAGCGCGCGCGGCTACTTTTTCAGGCTAGAAATCATCTCATTCCTACGGGAAAAGTCGAAATGCAACGCGGGCGTAGCCACGGGCGGGCAGCTAGTAGGTACATAAAAAGGTAATCACTACTTATACTTAAGTCAAAATGATCTTCACAACAATAAACTGTGCTTCGATTTCTAACAGGATCTGATCTCTTCATAGCTTGTAATCATTTACTTCGTATTTTGACATCCATTGGAACGACAAAAAATAACTTTTCCGGCGCATTGATAGCCGTATTTGTACATGTTGGCACAACACATGATTTTATGGTATTTGGATTGTTAATTTTTTTTTAATTCAGAAATCCAAGTACAAAATACCTAATAACGCAAGGCAGCCGTACGGAAGAGCGGGAACGGACTGAGCGAGCGTTGCATTATGACGTCACGCGCTTGAACGCGGAATTTCGTCGCGCGCTCACTTTAAACTTCTCTATCTTGGAAACTAATTGACGTATCGAAATAATTCTTTCACTAGTATTTTTTATTTTGAACGGAGAATTTATAAAGCTAACATTCAAAATTAGTGAACATTCTCTATTCTGTAATAGCTTTACGATTTGTTGCTTGAGACTAAACTTGTAGTATCTATGTCTGAGGAGACTATTATATATTATTCATACACCTACTTAGATATTTTAGATATTAGTCATTTAAGTATTAAATCTTAGTGGTCTAATATATTGTTCTCAGTCACAGGTATAACACTAGCAGTAAAACTAAATCATAAATTTTGCCATGTTTCCCATTGTGATGTGAGAAATCACAATACCTTACAGCGGTGGAACACTTCAATTGTAATGAGTATAAAACTCCACGAAACTTTACGAAGGACTTAAGAGTAGGAAAATTGCGTAAATATTCTGAACCAGGAAGCTGTAATTATTATGGTCAAAGAACCTCACGTTATATTGTTCCTAGATTATTTAATGATATGCTCGAGTTAGAATCAAATAATATATCAAAAAGCATGTTTAAAAATAAGGTCAAAGACTGTTTGTTAAATAAACTTAGTTCTTAATAGATTAAGCAACTATGTATTCTGTTAACATAGTTTGTACGTACTACGTCAGTTAATTAATTAATAAGAGCGCAAAGCGCCAACAAACTGTGATTACAGTTTGGCGCATAGTACCTACCAATGTAAAGTGCAAACTATTTACTGAATAAAGAATAATTATAATAATAATAATGTCAAATTAAATGTTTCTGATTTTGAGTCCAACTTCTGTTTCTGTATTGTAGGTGGTAGTCATAGTTTATTTGCTTCAAGAGCAGTGTGACTAGTAGTGTTGTGATGTCAAATTAAATGTTTCTGATTTTGAGTCTAACATCTGCTTCTGTATTGTAGGTGGTAGTCATAGTTTATTTGCTTCAAAAGCAGTGTGTTGCTGTACTTAATGTGTTTATAGATCTGATATAAAAACGAACTACATAATGATCTCTTTCACTTTTCTGTGAAACAAAACATACCTATCTATACCGAGAAACACCTTGAACCGAAATAGAGAAATCCAGAAATTCTTTGTTGTCATGTTACTGACAGAAAGAAACTTAAGAAAGCAGGAAGTGAGTTTGATCCGAGTATGAAAAACGTTCCAAAATTCAAATATTTTGACAGAACAGCGAACATTGACATCCTGGCGCTATTGGCTGGGAGCCAGGTCGTTCTGGTGATCAATTTTTATCAGCTTTCGGTTTTCTGCGAATGGCCCTCAAAATAGACAGATCAATGACGGCACCCGACTGCCAAGGTAAATAATTTGAAGAGCAACAGAGATACGTAATTCAATACAATTACTTTTAAGTTGCACGTTTTCAAAGAAGGTTTATAAATAAATAAAAAGCATCGCAGAGTAGGTTAATCTGTTAGCTTTAGGGCTATTATAGGTAAACGTATATTGAATTGGTCAAATCCAGAAATGGTGCTATTTGGAAGGCTATTTAGACATTATAGACATGTGGTAAGTAATTTTGAGAAAGACGACATTGTAGACATTTAGATATTTTGGTACAGTAGACAGACATTGAGCTTAATTTCGGCGTGCCCGCTAAAATCTCTAAATTTAAGTTGTGGGTCTCTGTCATTCTTATGGGAATCGAAAAGGATGGGAGAAGAATGAATTTAATTTTGAATGAATTATATTTAAAATAAGCAGCGCAGTTGTCAAATTCAGCTTAATTTAAAGTGGGATGTTTTCGCGCTGCCTGCTAAACTAATACGAACTCCGCGTAAAATCGATGTTTGACCTCTAAATTTAAGTTGACAATAACCTGACTCTTTTCGTTCTTATTAACTTTAAAGGGACATAATTGTTTTCAAATTTAAGTCAGAGCGTAATATTTTCTTTCGCTTAGCTCTGGTACTGACAGAATATTAGTGTTGCAACTAGTTTGGCTTTTATTTTGATGTGTTTTCAACAATATACTGAGTCAGTCCCTTTTCCCTGGGCTGTGATTTTACTATGTTGTGATTTCTTTTATTTACTGTGTACACTGTTACATGGGAATAAATGAATTCTAATTCTAATGTAGAATCGCACCCATTAAGTACCTAAACGAGCAAAAATTTGTCGAAATCAGAACTAGTCTTATTTAGAAGAAGACACAGAGAAATGGTCACTGATATACATTTACTATCGTTGGAAGTACAAAGAGTATCCAATATTATAGAAACGTAATATTAGGCGATCTGATCCTGTCAACACCTCAGTGTTTTGTACTGAGATATTTTTGTTTCCCGTCAGTTTCGACCAATAGAAAGCTGCATGCCATTCGGAGCAATCACAACCCCGCGACAACCCCGCACCCCGCACGTCAGCTTTAATTTCAAAGTAAGTTGCTCACATTTAAAGATGAGACAGTAGGTATATTAAAAAATATTATCTTTTAAGTGAGAGCTATGCAGAACTTTTTAAATTAAAATAGTTTTCATTTCGAAACCTTCATTACGCTTTCAATGTCAGTTTAGCTTTGGAAGGTTGTTCATCTGTATTTCATTAGTAAATGTTTGAGAGTTCTTAAAATTAATTTATCATACCAATGAGTAAGCACCACCTTAAGATACGTGAAAGTCTCGGAAACTAAGAACGCTAATGCTAATGAAAATTTATAAATAGACTACTAGATAAAAAAGGAGTACTTTACTTTCATTTAAAGAGCATGTAAAGTATTCTAAAGGTACCACATAAAAGTTAAACGCGTGTTTATATTTTTTTGACAATTGTAAAGAAAGTTCCTTTTTTGTAGTAAAACTAATTTAACATTTTAGTAAGCTAGAATTCTTTCGTATATATGAGACCTACACGATTAGTTGCTTGTTCAAAATATCTAAAAAAAATCACAGCCGTTGAAATCCATAAGTTTTGTATCAATTGTAATAAAGAATAAGTTTATTTAATTTAAATATTTGATGTCTCGTAAGCGAATAATACCGACACGGACTATAGAACGGTTGTCTGTTGAATGCCATCCACATAACAGGCGAAGCTCACTGCACAGTCCAATCAATACAATATGGCGGATGGTATTACATTGATAAATGTACAACGGGGCTTTGAGCTACGAATGCGTTGGCTGTTTGTTGCTTAAAATAATCTTATCATCGTACCTTACGAGAGTAGGTACAGGAAGAAGAGGTTCATGTACTCTTTACCAGCCTATACGTCCCCACCGAGGGGCTCGAGCCTACCCTGGGTGAATAATCCTTAGTCGACCACGCTGGCCCAGTGCGGGTTGGTCTCAGACTTTATATTATTACAAAAAATATTAATTATGGAATTTTATTTATGTTTTGTTTGCCTATGTTAGGTTAGGTTAAAGTGGTCTATGTTAGGTTTCGAATAACACGACTAAATCAGGTGATATTTTTTTTCAATTTTAGATTATGTTTTGTTTTAAATAACCTTTGAAATGCTAAAGAGAGAAATATCTTATCTACCAATTACATATTCTGCAGAATTTTGCTAGATTTTTATTTTTCAAATATTTTTGCTTCAATTACAACGAAACGGTTTGTATGTAAAGCTAATATTCCCTTCCTCACTTTAGCTGAAAGACGTTCACTGCTGGACAAAGGCCTCCCCCAAAGATCTACACAACGATCAGTGCCACGCTAAGCCTATGGAGATTAAAAATTTGCCAAAATGTAAATAATTCTACCTTTTAATAGTTAGCAAGAAAACTAGCTTACCTATTCGACCAGCCATTACCTTTTCTACCATTCGTAGCTGAAAGAGGACATTCCAACTGGCAGCTATATGAAATATGGCATTGTCGAGCAAACAATAAACGGACAAAAGGCCTAAATATTTGCGCTGGCACCGATCCCGATCGTAAATATCGGAGATAAGCCGCCGGAGTGCCGATTTTCTTGTAATAATAACGACTTTTTTGTTTGTTTGTTTTAGAAACGTTTAGTTTAGAGGGCGGCTACCTTTATCCTTTATTATGTCAACACCTTATGTAAATAGACGTGCTGTTGCGTCTTCTATGACACGTTGGTATTATTAAAGGTTTATTAAAGAATATTCTATTGTATTGTATTGTATTCTATTATATGTATTGTAAAGACAAAACAAACAAAGAATATAACACACAATAAGGCATAAACAATTAAAACACAGGGAGAACAAACCTAAAACACTGGTAATCAAAAATGTTATTAAAAGTCGGTACAATCATCACCAAAACGAAGATAATTCGAACATTTTAAGCGATTATGCTATATCATGTCGCATAATAACATGTGAGCAGAGGGCACTAAAATAAGAGTTCCCTATGAGTTCTATTTTTCGATTTTTACTTTTTTTCATTCTATTGTTTTCTTATTCCTTTTCTATTCTTTTTTTAAATGTAGGTTCACCAAATTGTATCTACATGAATATTGTGTAAAATCGAATATTATGTGAAAATGCTTGTTACTAAACAAAGTATAATTTTCATGAACATCAGTGTAACTTTCACACTAATAAAACAATAGGTATCAAAATATTGTGATTTATTTGTTATTTTTTAAATTTTAATTTTATATTTCCACTGTACTGATGACTGAGAGGGGGACCTGGAGTCCTAAGATACAGGCCCTGGCTTAGTTTAGGCTCCAGTTGGCCCACAAACGATCATGCATTAATATCGTACAGTAGTTTATAAGCAACTAGCGGACCCGGCGAACTTCGTGCCGCCACAGAATCAATAAATGTTTTGTAAAATTTATTGGCTGACTTAAAATTTTATGCATCTAATAAAGACGGGTAAGGGATCATAGTAGGCAACACTGCTGATTGTTCACTGCTTAGCCGACGGATCAGACATCGCAGTTGTTGCTATTGACTACCCCAGTAATAAGGATGAAGGACGCCGCCTTGTGGTTGCCAGTGGAGTTAATTAAATATTATATTATTATTTGCTCAATGTTTTTATGGCAGTTATTGGTGGTAAGTGGTCTGATCATAGATGGTCGTTAGATGATCATCAATGACAAACCAATATACACAAAACCAATAGACACTCGTCCCAAACGATCCTCATCAAAGCTATTTCAGAAACATAGGTACGTGAACATGAAGATATGATACGCCTAAGCTTATTTATAAGCATTCGTGACATTGCGACGGTTGTTTCCAGTCCGGTGAAGCTTGATTTGTCGTACCTTTTCGACACAAGCATAGGTCAATTCCAAGAAAAAAAAAAGACGGTTGTTTATAAAACAAAACAAAACCACAGTAAATACCCCATTTTAAATAATAATAGTTATGGTTGTTTGGTTTGATTGGGCCGTATGTAATCGACCAATTTACTTTAAAATGCTGTTGTTTTAATTTTTTGTGACCTTATTCTATCTCAGTTTTATTAACTTTTAAGAATGGACTAATATACTCGAGAGGACTGTTAATGCCCTAGAAAAAAACGTGCTTCGGAAAAGCTCAAATACAGTATTAAGACTAGATGGCGCCTAGATCCTTGCCCGAGATTATACACTTCTCATCAAAAAAATCGAAACACCTTGCAAACAAACTTAGTACGGAAGTGTTTCGATTTTTTTGATGAGAAGTATATTAAAAATACACTAGTAAAATGGAATAGAATAGAATAGAATAGAATAGAAAATACTTTGGCTATAAATTGTTTTTTTTTTTTTACTTAAATAGGAAATAAAAGTAATTTATTTATATTTTATCAGGTCGAGAGACACCATATAGTTTTTCATTTCGGATAATTTAACAATGATAGTTAATTTGTGAATGATAGTGACATCTATCTTTTTTTTAGTACTAATAGCGACCCGCCCCGGCTCCGCACGGGAAAATGGTTATTGTGGGTTATTCTTGAGTATATTATGCATGTTTTATAGATATAAACCTTCCTCTTGAATCCCTCTATCTATTGAAAAAAACCGCATCAAAATCCGTTGCGTAGTTTTAAAGATTTAAGCGTACAAAGGGACATAGGGAGGGACATAGGGACAGAGAAAGCGACTTTGTTTTATACTATGTAGTGATTAAAGGAACACGCATTGCAGTAGGAGAATTTGACAGTCCTCTCTAATATATTGGTCCATGCTCTTATTAAAGATTTTTAATTTAAAAATCAAAGGGCTGATATTTTATGAATAATTAGCTTATTTATTCGATTATTTACTCCATAGATGACGATGAAATCCGTAACACAAGGGTCCAGAAAAAAAACACAAGCTTTATTTTCCACCCTGGACATGCCCTACCCTCTTATCTCCCTTTGTTATTTATCTGTGGTCGAAAATAATATTGCCGCGCACCCTCGTCGTCAATATGACGTCACTATGACGTGCACGGTGATTGATTACACTTTTTTTTCATCTTCATTTTATTGAAATTGATGGCTTGCTCAGGACACTAATTCTGATAGTAACTGGTGGTAACTGAATATGTTAGTTATAATACGAGTATAATTCTACTGGCACATGAGGTCTTTATTATATTAATGAACATCAATTTGTTTATTAATATAATAAAGACCTCATGTTGCCAGTAGAATCATATTGCCAAAGATTATTAAAAAAAGGTTTTTTAAGTAATCAATATCCAAAAATATAATAAATCCATTAAGAGAATTGTAGTTTGAAAGTGTATAAAATAATTTAATAAATAGAAAGTCAGTAATGAAATACAATATTGTCTAGAATTTATGTTTACTTATACTTTCATATTTAAATGTAGCCTTTTTTAAGTTGACCTTGACACTTGAAATTGTGTAGCAAAAAGCGACGCAACAAACTTCACTTTTGGTATCAGGAGCCCTATGACGATTTGGAAAACTTACCTAGTATTAATTTTTAAATTAATTTATAACTCCTATGTATGTATTAATGGCCAGATAATAATTTTTATGCAGCAATGAACCACAAAGTACTCGGGGTAAAAAATACTTCAAAACGAATCAATGAAATCCTCACGATAAGAAAGCAATGAAAAGCTTTGCAGAATTAATACTTGGCTTGGTTATTGGATAATTGTCAACTCTCAGGGTTATTAATATCCGTGTGAATGGAAAAGGTTTGTAAGGTAATCAAATATTTAGGCTTTTTAGTTAGTCTGAGCTTTATTATTTTCTATGCATTTAAATTGATTCAGCTAATTCTGCTATAGCCAGAGATCGCATTATGCCGGTCTATTTTTATTGTAATGTAACCCTATAGATATTTTGATTCTTTGAAGCTTTGGGATATTCGGTAAAAAAAGAACCCACCGAAGAAATTTCGCAGAATAGAATCTTTTATATTTTCCTCTTTTATAAAATGTATTTGTTACTACGTCGTAATTATTCATATAAAATCACAAACGAAAAAATGTCTACAAAATTACACGTTTTGTTACGAAAATCACGTCTAGGCAAATTATCCACCCTTCAGTCAAGATACCATTAAAATGCAGATGCTTATTTTATTTGTTCTTTGGTCAGAGTTCATTAGTCGAGCACCCATACAAGGGTAAAGGGGTGAAGCCTTCCTAATGCGTTGCTATGACGCAGACTAGAGCACTATTTCATAAACGTACCAACCGTAAAATATTTTTTTTTTTTTTTTTTAATCCCTTAATTTACAATTATTAGCTTTAAACTAGCACGCAAACCTCTAGGGTTTATCTGCGCCAGCGAGCCGTCTTATCCGAACATTATAATGTATTTATTAGTCTAATGTTTAACACAAATTACAACCGGGTTGTTTATCTAAATAAAAACATTTAAGTTTGTTTTTGTTGGTAACTAATTGTAAGTCTATACCTTGTAAATATTCCGGCAGCTCATTGACAATTGTAGGTATCAAATATGTTAGTAACTTTTTTTCCATATAAGTTGTTTGATTTAGGTAGTAAATATTTCATATTAGTTTTACAATTTTGTCTTAAATTATCAGGTCTTTTCTTTATAATTAAATAATCTAAACTATTAATTTCCGTTAAAACACTAAATTTGAATTTATCAAAAACATTTATAACCTTACAATAGTTAAAGAGTCCCACATCATCATCCATAAATCTATTTCTCTAATCTAATCTAACATTATTTAAATTGATGTTTATTGCGTTGCCCAAACTATAATTTCCATAATACTTCCCTATGAAGCAGCAATCTACGAGTATGTGAAGTGAAAGTTCTGATTCCAATTATTGCGTATATGGATTGTAATCCGTCGAAGTGAGGGACAATGAACGCAGTTAATAAAGCTTTACTAATAAATAAAAGTGTGTAAGTTAACAATAAGAAAAATCACGTTGCCTCACTTACTTTTAAAACAAATTTTGGTTTAATATTTTGTAAAATTAAAAACAATATATTTTTTAAATAACATGGTCAAACGAAATACTTTCAAATTTTCTAAACATCTTATAGTAAGTATAGTCACATAGTTATCACTACATAGTATAAAACAAATTAAGTCGCTTTCTTTGTTCCTATGTCCCTATGTCCCCTATGTCCCTATGTATGCTTAAATCATCAAAGCTACGCAACAGATTTTGATGCAGTTTTTTAATTGATAGAGTGATTCAAGAGGAACGTTTATAAATGTATAATGCATGCATAATATACTTAAGGATAACCCACAATAATCATTTTCCCGTGCGGAGCCGGGGCGGGTCGCTAGTTATAAATAATTCAATTCAGCACCCACCCTTCACTTACTTTCTGATCAAGAACTAAAAAAGTAAAATTCAAAACAATCAACGTAGAGTGCTTTTAACTGTTCTCATTTCACTTTACGAGCTTGAAAAAAAAACATACATAGAACCTTCGTGGTTGAACCCGCATTTGTAGATAAAAACAATAGTAGAGAGATATACCTATAAAGCTTTTGATCAAGTTTTTTTTTAATTCCATTGATTTATATATTACTAGCGACCCGCCCCGGCTCCGCACGGGAAAATGGTTATTGTGGGTTATCCTTCAGTATATTATGCATGTATTATACATATAAACCTTCCTCTTGAATCACTCTATCTATTAAAAAAAACCGCATCAAAATCCGTTGCGTAGTTTTAAAGATTTAAGCGTACAAAGGGAGGGACATAGGGAGGGACATAGGGACAGAGAAAGCGACTTTATTTTATACTATGTAGTGATAGTGAAGTAGAATATTATTTTTGAGATTTCATCCTATGTTCCTTATGGAATGTTGTTCAGTCAGTTTTATCAGTACTACCACTATGTTGCGGATAAACAACCAGTTTTTCAAAGTGTATATCGGATTAATCGGTATTTCGTATATCGCAAACCCCTGATTTTTATATTTCCTTGTGACATATACCGCCGACAAGAAATCTCCTGGAGTAACTACTCCTGTACCTAGCGTAGTTTTACTGGTGTCTATATCATATTATGGTTTCAAATTTAACGTCAGACCTGATCTTTTGTATACCACGTTTTTTATCATCTGCGTACAATCTCGCAGAACTTGATCCCAAATTTTACAAGGGTACATTTTGCGATAGGTACATTTTGCGATAGGTGAATTTTGCGAAAGGTGCATTTTGCGAAAGGTGCATTTTGCGATAGGTGCATTTTGCGATAGGTGCAATTTGCGAAAAAAAAAAAACATTTCGGCGGTACGTTTTGCGATAGGTTAGATTATGCGACGAAACGATACAACACATAACTTTTGCTGCAATGGATGTAGTCGTTATAAGAGTTATGAAAACTATATAAATAAGTTTCAATAATTTGAACAAAGGGTAAAGGTCATCATGTCGACATCATTCAATCCATGACCTCACAAGCCACACGAAGTTAAGAAGTCTACGACTTGAACTACTATAATTTATTTTGTCAGCACATCTAACTTTTTCCTAGCTCTGTGCTGGTCTGGTAAAGCCAGTTCATAAATACTTGATGGTTCCTGCACCTTTTCATTTTATTTGCGGTTTTGCACTTCGCTTGAAGCGAATGAAAACGTTTCGGTTTAAAAATTAGATCAATTTTGATTGTAAAAAGCTAAGTTTCATTTTGTTATTTTGTGGAAGGAAATATAATGATCTTTTTATTTTCGGACAAGGGTTTTTGGTTTATACATAAATCAAATCATAAAGATTTTAATCTCACTAGGCTAGACAAAAATACCTCACATGGGTTTGAGTCTTGTAGTATTAACGTTACTTTGGACTGGAAATACTAAGTAGAGAGCGAGTCACATTGCGCGTAGAACTGAAGGCCGTTGAGGCAGAAAGGTTCTTGAACAGCGGCCGCAGGTTGGAAGGAGAAGCGTGGGCAGGCCCTTCACAAGGTGGACCGACGACCTGGTGAGGGTCGCGGGAAACCGCTGGATGCGGGCTAAGTAGGACCGATCGTTGTGGAGATCTTTGGGGTAAGGCCTCTGTCCAGCAGTGGACTTTTTAGGTCGAAATTATGATGACGATGATGTAGTTAAATGTTAGTAGTTGTAAGTTTATTATATTATCAGAGAACAACAAAAACTTTTTTTTTATATTCAGTACATACAGTTCCGATGTAAAACATGCCATGTTATATGAATTGAAAACCATTGATTAATATTTTAGTGTAACAAAATGCACAACTTATAAAGACAGTTATAGTTTTAAAAGATAATGTAAATTTCGCTTATCCTCGTCAGAAAAGGTAATTTTAAACTAAGTGATGTAAACATAAAAAAGTTACAAAAATCTTAGAACTCTAATATCTTAGAGTATAAATAGAAAAAATTCTGGGAGGGATAGAGTACGCCTATCGAGTATGAACTGTAAGCACGGATATGAACAGTCCGAATATCTTCAGCGCGTTCGTTTAGTATCAAATGGTTATCGGAGCTGATTATTTTTCCCGGTGAAAATAAGAAATTTAATAGAAGAACATTTTGAAATGTGCAGTGATAAGTTGCAAACATGACTCGAGGAACAAATCCAAAAAGAAAAATGTTATTGATTTCACCGCCCATACAAAATCTGCCAAAATTTGCTTACGCTTGACATAAAGGCAGCGGAGCGATGCGCGTGCTCTATGTATATTTATTCTCTAAGTCTAATATATTATATAAAGTCACAACTGTCAAGTAACCAACAAGTAGGTCGCACAGATTTCAATGCATCACATCGCGCGATACAAATCGAAAAATGAAAATAATAACCGTCTTACCAACTTTCCTCCATTCCCCTCAAGCCTCAGGGGTAACAAACCTTTGGCTTCCATGTTTGCAGCAGAAGGCGGTAAAAGTAAATTACAGTCCGACCAGGATTGATTGTAGAACCTCTGGAGATTGCTATTGCAAGTTGCAAGTTTATTGCAAAGCGAGATGCATTCCCAGCCTTATCGATTTTTAGTAATGTAATGAAATGAGAAACGTGTAGAGAATGCATGGAATTGGGATTTGTACAATCTTGTCAATAATATACACTTCTCATCAAAAAAATCGAAACACCTTGCAAGTTTACGTTTTGTCAGGATTATCAGAAAAATGTGTACATTTAGGAATAAATAAAAAAAAAAACGGAAGTGTTTCGATTTTTTTGATGAGAAGTATAGAAACTAAACAATTTAAGGTGTAAAATTGAGACTTTTTTTTAGGTTAGAAATGCCAAATATTTGACATAGTATGTAACTGAACATTCAGGGTGATTGAATTCAAAGGTTTCAATTCAAATCACAAACAAACAGTCATTTGTATCTGTCGGCTTAGTATTACCAGAAGAACATGTTTAAGGCCTGGTCATTTATGCCAAAGAAATTTTTAACCCCCGACGAAACTAAGGGGTGACGTGTGTGTCTGTCTGTCTGTCTGTCTGTATGTGGCATTGTAGCTCCTAATAGATTGGATTTTTTTGTTTGCAAGGTGTCGGTGTCTTAGCTATGGTCCAAGAAAATATCTTCAGCCATTTGAAGATCATCAGCTCTTTGATAGACGTTGAAAGGATTTGAGTAACGGTTTTGTAGCGGGGGTTATTTAAGTTTCTAATTTTATGTCATTAATAAGAGTGAATTTTACGACGAGTAGACAACGATGCGTGGTCCACGCATTGTTCACCTATTGACTGTCACTGTTCGCCCCTCGTTGTCGACAACGAGCTTACGACTAGCGACCAATGCATAACCAGCCTGTTTCTTTCATTCACGACGCGTTACCCACTCATTGACACCAAGTTACCCACTGATAACCGAAGAGTCAACGACTCGTTGATATATCGAATTAATAGTTCGAGTTGGAAGGGTGTTATATTAATGTCAGGTTGTACATTTCTTACTCTTGGGGATTGATTTATTTTTTAAATTTAATATTGTACCAAATTAGGAGTTTACCATTTTAAAAAAAAACCTAATCGGAATCGGAATCTGTAAAAATTATGCGTGGTATTAGGTATTAGGCGTATTAGGTGTGGTATTATTACATAAAAAAATATACGCGTCGAATTGAGAATCTCCTCCGTTTTTCGTCGGTTAAAAAAGCAAAACAATTTGTCATACCAAATCGACAGCTAGAACAACACTCATTTTATCAACACGCTTCAAACACAACTTTGAAGAATACCCGACCAAATAAAGAAGCAACTAAAAACTTTAAACCACTAGCAGCAACAAGACATCCGCAACCCGGATGAACACCTGATTTATCCCGGCTCGGAGACAAAGCGACTGAAATACTTCCTGAGACGAGAATCACTGCACTCTGCTCGCTGCGTGGTTTAAGAGAAACTAGATTTTCTGGAGCCGGAATGTAAGTAGAGGACAAAAATTTAAAGTGTGTCCGGAAGTTTTGTGGTTCCTATCTGGGACGGACGCGACTCGCTTGGTGTGGGTTTTGCAGATGTTTTTAAATCTTTTTTAAATTTTGCGTTCGTTCTAGTTTTTTGCTCTCGGAAAGAATATGGTGTAGCAATGATGAGTGATCATTGTAATGAAAGTTGTTTTTGAAAATAATATTAACGTAGTTATAGCACAAAACTAGCTCGTGAAAATAATACCTATTATTTTTTTTTAATTTCGCTTATTTTACTAGTTACATTAAATAATTAAGTTTTTACACTTGATACTCGAGCATTATAATTTCAACAGTAACGGTTAGGTAAACAATAAATATCAAAATAATTTGTTAAGTCAGTAAAAAATAAGAAAAAATACGCTGAAAAACGATAAATAAAGTAAAATATATTATAAACCGAAGGGTAAGGTCATGACCCTAATAATAAAAATAAACTTCTGAACCCAACGCTCATCGTAAATTATCGATATAGAATTTTTAATCAAAGTGAGTAAGGATACTTCAAATTATGTGGAACCGTAATATAATAAAGAGTGAGGAAAATGCTGGCAATGAATATAACGAACATATTTTATACCTACCACCCGCGTTCCAAGCTCAAATCAAACAAGGGATTTTAACTTTTTGCAATTCGTCGAATGAAAAAAGTTTGAGACACCGAGCTTCGAAAATTCCCACCACACTCCCGCGCTTGAGACTTCGTTTATTTTAAGCCTCTTATATTCTTAACACGAACGTTGGAAAAAACGTAAGATTTTTATATCGGCCAAATGTAATTTTGCAACTTTTCACTTAGGCGCGCGAACTTCGAGTGTAAGTTGAGATTATTTTGAGCAAACTTGTTTGGAGATCTTCCAAATATTCGCACAGAATTGGGACCCTAAAGGATTTGGAGTCATATTTTCTGAAACTTTCTTGATATTAGATTTCTAAACTTTAAAATTCTGTTTAATGTTAGTATTAAAGTCAAAAGCTTTGCAATGTGTACGCGTCTACGTAATTAATTGACGTTAAGCATTGAGATGTGAAACTTAAGTTTGATAACCTTACTAACTAGCACAGAATATAGAATGCTCTGCATTTTTATTCACGTTGTTTGTACCCAATAACGATTCCTGTACATAGTTGAATTTTTTTTTTGTGATTTTGTTCCTTATTTTACTTATTAAATTAAATCCTACTATTACGAATTTTTCCCAATTATAACTACGAGATAAGCAAAACCAGTGGTTGAGAAAACTATTTGATGAGCCATGACGGCCTATTACCTTACCTACTATTTAGCACATCTTCATTAAAATGACGTTATATGAACAGAAAGCTTTTTATTAACAGGAAGCACTATCCCGCCTCTTTGTCGAGTCACCGGATAAATCAGAACCAAAGGATTGAGAAAGTCTTGTTGAACACAAAGCACAAGTTTCTGTTCCAGTATTTGTTAGGAAAAAGCAAAACAGCGACTTTGGTGTTATTACTCGCTTCGAGCAGTTACAAAAGTCGTGTTGTTGATTATGACTGAGTCAAACAATTTATGGATAATGAAGTCTCGATAATAGAGTAAGATAAATCAAAAATACTTAAGTGGTCACTTTAGAGTACAAATTAATATAATACATTTGATTAACTCACTTATATGCGCCAGCTTGCAAAATTTTGAAACCTGAAACAGAAAACAATAAGTAAGTTAAGCACACAAAAAATCCAAAAACTCCTGGAAAAAAACCGTAGATGTTAGAATGGATTCAAGTCTTTGTTCTTTTTTCAAAACTGTCAAACGAAGACGTCGCGAAACAAAGCAATGGAAAATAATCGCTTTGATGCTTCCGTGTCGCAAAATTCAGATGAGAGCTGCTTTTGATTTCAGTCTGCTGTGCTCTAACGAGAGATGAACCGGAAACGCTGACACTAGCGCACGGTAATCATTCCCTTTGTTGGAGACAGAGTTCAGTAACAAGAAGAGCGATAAGCGATCAGTATGCCATACGCCAACAGCACTAATATTACTCCACGTTTGCATGTAAGCCATACAGTGCTTTGTCGAATAAACGGCTAGAGAGTGAAATGCTTACAAATATGTCAATGCAACCTTAAGTAATTAATTACGCCCAACACTGCTAATGTATTACGTATTACTATATAATTCTGTGCTGATGATACAATAATTGATGTGTATATCTGGGAATGTGTATCATTGAAATTGTGTCTCGTTGAAACCAAATCATTTTACTTACGCACGCTGCGTATTTGTTTACAGAGACATTTTTTTTGGAGATTGACTGATTTGGAAAATTTGAACAAACCAAGAAAAGCGACTCTTGATAACCAACCAGACTTCATTGGTCATTTTTGACTAGTTTATTAATTCTTTTAACAAAACGTAGGTACCCAAACTATGTAGGGAGCTTTTATTCTGAATTTCAAGAAAAAAATAATAATTTCACAAGTTTTTGAAACAAAATTATTTTAAAAAAACAATTACATTTATCTGTAATTTGTAAAACGGGTAAGTGTAAGTATTTAATTTAAAAATCTTCTGCAACCAGACGGTTTCTAGTCATCCAGTTATATTAATATTCTTTAAGATTGACCCTTCTAAGGATTTTTACGTAAGAATTTACGATAATTCAGAATGTTTAATTAAGCAGAAATTCTGCTGATCTATGCCCCCACCCCATGGAACAGTGAAATGTGGCAGGCGCCACATCAGCTTAACGCAACTTTTCTCGTTACAGGGGCGGAAACACCTTAGTCTTGAGGTTTTATTCATTATTTGATTTAGGGGAGCATCTGTCATCAGTTTCTCGAAATTAATGAGGCTATGGACTGCGAGATAATGCCGTGATCCCTCGACCTGTCACAGTTTTGGTATATTGAATGACGCTATCCGGGGAACGATCTTTTGTTTATTAGCTTTGTTGGATTTGATTTCCTGCTTGATGTCAGGCTGCAAAGTAACGATTTGTATTTCATCGCTTTTCAAATAAATTTCTTTAGCAATTGTTGTTTAGTCAATTTATTGTTTTTGTTGTTCATTAAGATGATTTTTGTAGATTTAACTTTAGGCATATTTTTTAAATAGTTATAAAGCTATGGTCAACAGTACTAGTACAAATAGATAAATGTAAAATTTTGAGAAAAATATAATTCAGGGTTTTCTGGAATTTTTGTAAATTTATACATGCTAGCGTTTGAACCGACGGCCGTTGGGGCAGAAAGGTTCTTGAATGGCGACCGCGCGCCGGAAGACGTAATGTGGGCAGGTCCCCCACGAGGTGGACCGACGATCTGGTGAGGGTTGCGGGAAGCCGCTGGATGCGGGCAGCGCAGGACCGATCATTGTGGAGATCCTTGGGGGAGGCCTTTGTCCAGCAGTGGATGTCTTTCGGCTGAGATGATGATGATGATGAGCGTTTGCTATGAAGTGAAAATATAAATTCTGTATTTTTACATCTTAGAATAGGTATACTAAGAAACGTACAGACTCAGCAGTCTGCAGGTTAATTACTCCGATTGTGCCTATTCACTGCTCTGAATAGCTTTGCTCTGAAAACACGTCAAAGCACTAGGTGCAGACGCAGACATGGTTCTGTATACGGCCTCGGCTTTGACAGTAAGTCAAGTGTGCTGGGTGCTTAATATTATGATGGAATGTACGTAGGTATAATAATGTGCAGTAGCCAGCACATGATCTTCAGAGTGCCCGTATTTCGGAGCGTCACCTGTTAATTTCATAGTGCGACTATCCAGCCGCATATACTATATTTGTTTACTAGCTCATTCATGCGAGTATCCTAGGTAATCTCAAAATATGCGCAAATCAGAAAATTACGAATAACTACCCAACCGGGTCATTTTAGCATCTTGGTCACTAGCCTAGAAACTAGAAAGGAACCAGATTACAAGATTTAAGATTATAACTAAATCGACAAAGATCAAGTTGGCGTTCACTGTATTGTTTGGTTAATTTTAAATTTGCTTCTGTTTTTTGGAGAAAAATTATCTTCTTTATAATAATTGATTATATGTATTATATGCTACGTCCTTCGGTTGTGATGATGATGATTATATGCTAATGCTGACACCAGGGTTTGTGAGGTAGGTTAACCTCGAAATCCACACGAAAAACAAAGAGCTTCCTTCTTTCTATCGCAATTTTCCGACTTAACATGTAATGTATATCAACTGTCTGATACCATATTTTAGGGTCAGTTGGCCTTGAGTGCGATTTCTCCACCTATTTATATTTATTTATTTCAGCAAAAAGAGATTTAGTACAACGATTATATTACTTTCCATCAAGTCCAGTGAAGCTTAATTGGTCGTACTTTTTCGACTCAAGCATATTAAAAAAAAACTTTCCATCGTCATATTTTTAATCCCCTTACAGCTAAAGGAGGTCATCTAGGTTGAAAAATCTTTTACCTCAAGTGTAAAAGTTTAAAATATTCACATGAGTAGGTTAGTAACAGCTAAGAGGAGCTTTTTCGAGTGGCTGCGAGCAAAAGCCGATTAAAACCCTAATAAGACTTATGTAGTATGAGGAGAGGATATACGAGAATATTTTGCACCGAACTGCGTAACTGTCTAAGAATTTATTTAATTTTGAATTAAATGTTGTTGTCACCGAGTGGCATCGAGATGCGCCTTCTATGTATTGCAATTATAAAATATCCATCTTAAGAAATGTCATTTAGATAAAACGTTTATTGCATTCTACCACAGAATACCAAATAGTTCTACATAAAACATGTTTCCACCAACCGAACGATGGCGCTGATAGTTTTGAGAACTCTGCGTGCTATAGATATATAAATCTAAGACTAAAAAACTGACGACGACGTGACAAAAAAACTATACAATTAAAAAAAAATACTAACTTTTACAACAACTGGTTGAGGAATGTTACCTGTACAGGAGAACAGATAGATGGACATACGAAGGCTTTTTACCCAAACTGAAACAGGGGTGGAAACGATCGGTTGCTTTTGAACCAGAGATGTACTATGGATGGAGCTATGCTGCGAGGATTTGATAGCTAACCTGTGAAACTGCGTGACCGTTTCCATTGATACTATGCTATGTACTATGTATATGTGCGAGTATAATGAGCTATGAAGATACGCCGCCGCAAAGATGCTATGATAGATAGCTATGCGATTTATAAGTAAGGAAGCGGCGAGGGTATATTATTATATCCATAGCACGCATCCATAGCACACCTCCATAGCACGCACGCATCCAAAGCATGCATCTATAGCACGCATCCATCCATATAAAAAACACATTTTAGCTAAATCCGATTCCACCAGTGCTATGCTTTGTGCAGCAATTAATATGATTGGTGGATATCGCATAGCGCATGGTGGAAAGGCACTCGTTTCGCGCTCGCTCTGTCAACAATCCGTATTTTCCATAAAAGCACACGCCATACAGTGTGACGACCATACTGCCGAGACTTAGCATTACATAAAGCATTACTTATGGACACTTCATGTAAAGAGAAAGTAGACGTTACAGTTCTATAAGCCTCTTAAGACCAGTTTGTGAATTTTCGAGCACTGACATAGTTACGAAAAGGTCAGCTACAAAGAGGAGAATCTTATCATCACAATTTCAGCCAGAAGATCGCCCATTGGTGAAGCAACACTTGCACAAACTGTTCTTTTACTAGCTATCAATAACATTTTCATTTCCTAACGTAAGAAACTTTTGTTGTATTATTAGAACCTTTTTGCGCGGATTGTAAGCTTCTACGAGTCAAACTTTAATGTACTTTTTTGGTTTTCTGTTTTAAACTTCAACCCATGGCCTGTGAATTTTTAATGTATTCTCTTATTATCGAGTGGATTTCGAGGTTAACCTACCTCAGACCCTGGTCACAGAATACCAAATAGTAGTCCCTACCCTGGTATCGGAATTGTACTTATATGAAACTGGAGAAAGTTGCACAAAAAATATAACGGATACGTCATGTCTATGTCAAAATTTCCTACGATTTATGAAGAATTTCTCCGACTTAGTACTACCTGCAAAGGGGTTAATAGTTTTCGGAGAAGCTACTTTAGGTCAGAGAGTTGACTCACCTACACAATTCGGGTTAGATTGCCGCATATCACTACATAGTATAAAATAAAGTCGCTTTCTCCGTCCCTATGTCCCTATGTCCCCTTGTACGCTTAAATCTTTAAAACTACGCAACGGATTTTGATGCGGTTTTTTTTAATAGATAGAGTGATTCAAGAGGAAGGTTTATATGTATAATACATGCATAATTTACTGAAGGATAACCCACAATAACCATTTTCCCGTGCGGAGCCGGGGCGGATCGCTAGTTAGATAATAAATGTTTCTTTATCTCGAAAAGCGCGTCAAACCGTGGGTGTCTCACGGATCGCAATAATACTCTAAGTTTGAGACTTAAGTCGTAGGCCATAAAAGCTATGGGGTGAGAAGAAAACTACAAAGTAATGATTACCTTTACACGAAAAATCCAGTTCACGTTGATTCCAAAAGGACGGAAAGAAGTCACGGGTTACTATGTCATGGGAACAAAACGTGTCGCAACACTAAAAATTTCGTACAAAATCAAAGAATATCTAAATCGAAAAAAGACTACATAAAATATATAAAAAACACACAACACAAAATAATAACTAAAATTTTAGTCACATTGCTCGGCCATTTCTCTCACTACTATGAGAATCAATGGTTGCTTGTCAGATATTCAAAAATAATTTTAATATTGACAGTTGGCCAGGATTTTACGAAATTGAAACGTTGTTTGAAATGAGTTTTTGATACTTCAAATTATTTCCATCGTTTGTAATATAAATTACGTGTGCTTTTTTCTTACGATGTATGCACATTAATTTTTAATATATCTATATTTATTCGCTCTTTTAGATACATACAATACTTATACTATGGGCCTTAACTACATGAAGCTTACATCTATCTGAAAGAGTCTGGAGCCTATACTAAGCCTAAGCCTGTGCTATAGGACTCCAAGCCTCTCCCCAATTAAGTCTAATATTTTAATCTTTAATAAATAAAAATTAAACCGATAAAATATCATAATAGGTATTTAAAAAATTTGCTTTGTCGCTGTAGAATATATGAATTCATGAAAATACTAACGAGATATAAATCAAAATTTTATTCTGAGAATCAAATTATATCGTGACATTGAGAATGCCTTATATCTGACCTGATTGGAACGCAAATTGGTCATGAATAAATAATGTTGTAACAGACAGCTTAAGACGAAGGCTTCGTTTTTTAAGATTTTAAACTTTAACTAGATTGAATATTGCAACGTAATAAGAAACTTTAGCAAAGTTGTGACACAATCCACTTTTCATTGAATTTGCACAGGTCATTGTAACTGTAAGTAATTTCCCTTGATAGGCTTTTTCGTATTATTAATTCTTCAACATTGCAGAGATAAGAAAATCATGCTATGAAAAGTAATGGTATTATTAGTGTAAGCCAGGTAGAAAATTGTATTTGTTTAAACATATTATTTACCTTCTAAGAGTTACACAGAAATGTGCGGAACGTCATCTTCTTCTTAACTAATAATAACAGCTTAGAGTATAAATAAATAGTAACAAAATGTATAGCAGGTTTTCAAAAGATGATATTAAATAATCACGTGAAGACTAGACCAATATGCTCTAACTAAATAAGCAGTGTAGTTTAAATAAGCTTCTCCAAATAACGGTAAGTACGAGTAGACCTTAGTCAATCAAGCTGGCCCAAAGCGGGCTTATAAAAAAATCGTTAGGACTTTTTTGTCAACTTGTCACCAAATAATAATATTATACCAGCCTTAATTACTGATGTCTTTATTATTTACAAGTAGGTAGTTGGGTTAATTAAGCCTTTAACACACAACTCAGACGAATTCTAGAATATTTTTTCTTTTATAATATTTTTATTTTTCCATGTGGAACAATAACTTAAGTAGTTGGTAGTGATGTTTCACATTTTATGTTTTTATAGTTAAAAATAAAAACCCAAGTGACACCATTCACGTATGACCAAGGATTTTATAAGTACTACGTACACCTGGATAGAGCACTACAAACTTACGCTTCAGCTAATGCAATCAAATATAAGCTTTAATAAATTGACATAAAGCTTATGTGTACCGTATTATAAAAACCGATCTGAGTGAGACAGCAGGGTAATGACCCGTGTGTCCCTTTCTAGCAACGACCTGTATTGCCAATTCATATTTAGCAGATTTGAAAGGATAGAAAAAGTTCGTAGGTGTATTTTCGGTAAACAAATTATTTTAAAAACCAGTATTAAAAATAATAATTTCAATGCCTTCATAATTCAAAATAGATGTTACACTAATGAAGCAATAATTTAAGCCATAAATATAATTTGTGAACTTGTTCCTTGGACATCAAACAATATTTATTTGTTTTATACTATATGCATAATATTTTGTATGGTTTTTAATTCAAAGTCAAATTATATACATATTTTTAACTTTAGGATCTTTAAATCGCTTATTTAGACAGGTTAAAAAATTGCCGGTCTTCTGTGGAGAAGAACTCTACAGACGACGTTGATTTTTGACAAAATATTTTTACGGTTATTGATCATACTTGAATTGTTTTAATATGAAAAAATTAGGTAAAGAATCTATAATTGTAAATATAACAGAAATAACTTCAAAGAAATTGAAAAAGCTTGTCTCCCAAGCAAAATAATCTCATTCTAATACGCCAATTCTATTCATAATAAAATTCATATACATAGTAAATTATTCTTCTTTAATAACAAATCGTATTTTATTATTTTATTCAATATTTACTGCACATACGAAAAATACAGGCACAAAGAAGAAAAGGACACAACAGTACCTACAGCAGACCTGGGAAGGAAGAGGAAAAAGACAGCCAAATTGGGAACTCGCCTCGACGTCGAAAAGTGATTTGTAAATCTTACTTCGAATAAAACATATTTCATTTCAAGAGAAAAGCAAACACAGAATAGCGGATCGACGTACACAATAATCTAACTAACAGTAAAAAATCACTAAGTATTCATACCAGGTAAAACTCGACCAGAGAAATAAAAAACCTCGCCATATTGCGGAATTTCAATGGAACTAAATTTATAATTAAAATTGTTGCCATAAACATAAAAATAGACATGTGGCGTCCCCAGTACGGGTAGTTTATTTCTTTAGTCATGCTTTACAGCTCATAGCTGGGAAGTCAGGTGTTTCCATAATCCCTACACTCGGCAGGCGGGTTGTCGATCGCAGTTGTTGTCAATTAACGCAAACGATGGCTGATGCCCATTCCGTGGGTATGGATATCCTTTAATTCGCCTCGTTCGACACACCCACGGAAAAAGTAGAGTTGGTCAAATTTTTTGTTCGGAATAACATGACAAACGATTTTCAAACCAATAAGAAATTTTGCGTTTTTGTGCTATATAATATATTTAATGCCAAAAATAACTTTCAGGGAGATAAATATTATGCCGCTATCTGAAGCTGTAATAAGGATGTGACTCTTGATCTTCAGACCAAAATTTAACGGATTTTAATAGTTGTCTTTCCCTAGCTTGAATTGCGCAAAGGCCTCGATCCCTTTTTTCCTTCCACCATTTTCTGATCTATGATTAAATTATTATGTAAAATTTTGGTTAAAGACGGTATATACAGTATCTTACAGACTCTTAGATAATTAAAAATCTAAATAGGTATTATTGTTTTATTCTGTAAAAAATACTCAATATAAATTAATTTTTTGGTAAATACTTAAAGTTTGACAGCAATGCAAGTACTGGTAGTTTGCAACATGTATTTTAATGTAATTTTCTTTTATTAGCCTTAGGGTGTGTTTACAAAAATACAAATATCACGATGGCATATGTATAATAAATTACCCGGAATGCGTGTTATCATCTCATAGGAGGCAACCCTTCTGTATGGTTCGTTTTTCAAATTTGGTAAGAAAATATTTATAGGTTGGGGTGACAACAATTTTGACGAGACAATGTAAACAATCATTTCGTGTACCTACCTAGATATAACCAATATTAAATTTACGACAAAAATAAACTTTTACGACTGTAAACGTTCAAGAACAGATTAAGCCAAGCTAAACAACAATGCGCAATGCAACCTTTTTCAACATTTGGTAGGTTCCTATAGGTTTCCTCACAATGTTTTCTTTTATCTAAATTAAAAGGGTACCTAATTGTATTTCCGAATTATTTTGTTGCGAAAATTGTTATTCCGCTAACGTTTTAACATTTATCAGTTGGACATTTTATTTACTACCCGTTTTAATTGACTTTTTTACTTGTACACCGATGTTTCAAATTTCCGCTAAACTATTTACCGGTATACCAACAATCCATTTTTTTACAGGTGCGATAGCTCAATTGAACCATTACAAGGTCAAAATTCATTTCTCCATTTTACGTTCTGTACTCATACAATGGAAATTGAAAAATGTATAAATCGTTTAAGGAATATTTAAATTCTAATATCAGTTTTTCGAAAATGTGATAAGTTACCATCCCCTCTAACATGCCCGGTCCACGGGTGACAGACATAAATTTGTCGTGCGTATTCTCTTATCCTATTGGAGGATATTTCAATATGGCGGGTTTCTCGCGCGACAAACTTTTGTCATAGCACTGCATGTTAAGGGGGCAGATCGGATATCTTAACTGAGTCACCAAATAAAGAAAAACGCTTACCTAAATATTAATATTAATAAACATGTACTTAAAAATAATAATATAAATCTTCAGATAGTTGGATAGGGTTGAAATAAAAGAAGTGCCACCAAAATGTAATTAATCACCAAACATTACAAAATGTTTTCACTAATAATTAATTTATAATCACCGAAAAATACTATTAATCATTAAGTAAATAAAAAACCCTAGCAATTCCACACTGTGTTTATTGCTATGAACTTGGACATTAGTTAAAAATTTGAAAAGAGGAAATTATAAGAATGAAAATTATATCACTGTATTATTGTTGCTGGTTTTGAATTAAAAGCAGGCCTTTTAACGCTTTTGTCTATTGGGTACATTTTTCGTATCTGGTGGAGGATGTACAATCTTCAAAGTTTCAAACGTATTGTATAATATAATGGTAATAGCAGACATTTTTTTCTAATTTAGTTGCTCGATTTAAAAGGAGACCATTACATTTTAGGCCCTTTTTAAAAGAGCTGGCCATAAAAGTTATTGGTACACATCGTTATAACCTAGCTTTTTGGAACAATAGTTCATAATCATCACAGTTGTGGGACAGCTTTGAGCCAATTTATAAAGGTTCGAAGGTACGTCATTTTTATTCATTTTCATGGATGTCTGAAAGTGCTGGGAAACACAAAATTACAATAAAATATTGACTCAGAGCTGTCCTACAACTGTGGTGCCTTATAAACTATTGCTCCAAATAGCTAGTTTTAACGATACGTACCAATAATTTTTGCGACCGGCACTTTTAAATTGGTTTCAATGTATGGCGCCTGAATGATCTTCATTACCCAATGCATGAAATGCATTTGACCGTGTATAAGTACAATTACTTCTTTATAATAAACCTAACCTAACCTAACATAACATTATTGAAAGTGCTAAACTTCAAAATCCTTGTCGGAATATATTTTTCTGTTAAAGTTTACAGCCCGTACCATGTCCCCACCCGAGGGGCTCGAAATTACCCTGCTAGTAGGGCGATTAAGCTTTAAATAAGTAAATTTTTCATTAAAAACCAGTTTATTTCAACTGAATGTATAGATAATAGGTAAGTGTAGTTTTTTAATATGCACTCTTTCCCATGTACATAAATTAACAATTAGCGATGTAAAAATAAATATTTATTATATTGGCGTTCATTTTATTTTATCAAGTCCTAATAATATTATCCTATCCTCGAATTTCCGAATCTTATTGTCACCCTGCTAAGAAAGGGACACACGGTACAGTACTAGACATCCTTCTCGGCACAGATTTACTGTCAAGAGCTCAATCCAGTTGTACGTATAGTACTTATAACATCCTTGCGTATGACAAAGATAATAAAGTTAACGAAGAGACTTTATTAAAAAGCCTTTCTGAGGAGAGAACATCTTACGGATAAAATAAAATAGTTGACAAATAGATTGAATCCACACGTTACCTAATACATTTTACTTTATACAAAAATCAAGAAAACTCATTCAATATATATTTTTCAAAATCTACTCCTTAATTGGTAATAAAGTTAAATCAGTCCATGATTCTAATATACTTTTCGACGAAATTGATACGAAAAATATTTGCTTCAGTGTACTGAAGGGGAGGCTTCGACGTGATCCACATATTTTCTGATCCCGATCTGAAATTTTAGTAGAAGAGTCCATGTCATTATTTAGAAAATATTATTGATAAGAGAAAAGTAAAAATGTAAAATAAAATGTGTTAGTACAAGTAAAAATGTTTCTACCAACAAACAAATGTATGATTTTTTAGTAGTGTGTTTGGTAATTCAGTTTTGTTTTACTGATCATCATCATTATAAAATCCCAAGAGGGTTGAAAGAGTTGATAAAATTGTGCAGTTAGCCTCTACCAAGTCTGTAATCCGTTTTAAAAACATATAATTTATTTAACATCAATATCAGTCGTCAGCCCTCGGTCTATCATTCAAATTAGTCTCGTGACGAAAAATTCTAAATTGTTATCTTTGATATAGAAATTGAATAAAAATGAATAAATTTAGAATGCACGATGTCGCTTTGCTAGAAGAGTTAGATTAAGTATTGCTGAATATTTTATGACGGAATAAAAGGTTTGTTGTTAATCAATATATTTTTTGAGTAACCTTTGTTATATATGTAGAGAATAAATATATTTATATATTTTAAACTTATTATATTTCAAGTATTTAATTTGTACTTTTAAATATACCAACAAATTTAATTTGCTCTTTATAAATTATTCAAAAATAATGACTAACTTTACTTGCGCGACAATAAATAATGTTAACCCTTGAACTCATCATAATTTCAGTTAAGATTTCCATTACTGCATATAGACCCCCCCCCAAAAGACCTCCACAACAATTGGTCATGCTTGACTCGCATCCGACTTTCCAGGACCCCTACCACCCCCAACCAAATCGTTGGTCCCCTACGCTACGCCAGCATACGGCCGTTTTCAAGAACCTTTCTCTTCGAACCTTTTTTTCTTTCTTCGAACCTTTTTCTACGCGCAATATTCCCCGCACACTGCCACTCAGTGCACTAAGTTATTAGTTACTAGCTTCCTGCCGCGGCTCCGCCCGCGTTAGTAGTTTTTCTCGCGGGAATGAGAAATTTTCCCGTGGTAAATCGTAGCCTATATTCTTTCCCAAGGTCTATTCTATCTTTGTGTCAAGTTTCGCCAAAATCAGTTAGTAGTTTCGGAGCCTATTCGATGAAAACAATTAAACCTTTCCTCTTTATAATATTAGTATAGATTAGGTTTATTTAAAGCAAACAAATACATAGCTATGCACATACACATTCTTTCGCAGGGGCTTGAGCCTTGTCATCATGTAAACTCTCACTTTAAATAAGTATTTATTGTTCTATATTTCTGCACGGAAAATAACATGATAACAAAACAACGTTTACTTAACAAAACTTGTATGAAAATAAGGTAACAAGTACACTACTCACTACAAATGATTAATCAATATTAGACTTAAACTTTGTAAAGGATATTGCACACCTTTTTAACGATTACAAACAAGGAGGTTCTCTGAAATTATAACATTTTCACATCGTGATGATTTGTACATGTTTCCAAGCAAATAAACAAATTTTGGTGTACGTTTGTGTGTATATATGTTTGTCCGCGCGTATCACCGACACTATAACTGGGATTTTATCTTATTTTTTACCAATTTACATCACATCCAATTAATGCCACAGTGCTAGTTTTATCAAAATCGGTCTAGCATTTCTTGAGATATGGACCATAACGAGTAAGAATTACCCATAACTCTGAAACTGTTTAACTTCAATTTCGTTCATTCTTTCTCTATTAGCTTACGTTTACTTTAACTTAAGGATCGCTGCCAACGTTAAATGGTCATTGTTGTTGTTTGTGTTCACTGGGAATAAATTGTTTTCTTTCTTTCTTTCTTTCTTTCATTAAAACATCATTCTTGGTGAACTTGGCCTTAGACTGTTACAAGCTGTAACAGAAATTAAACAACTTTACATAGACGTTCTGTGATCATCACATCACACTAATAAGTATTATAAAGGCGAAAGTTTGTGATTGTGTGAGTGTGTATGTTTGTTACTTCTTCACGTTTAAACGGCTGGAGAAATTTAAGTAAAATTTGGTATGGAGTTAGCTGACACCCTGGATAATAAATGCTATCTTTTACCACGAAAAAATACCTCATTACCACGAGAATAACTTTAAACGCGGGCGCTGAAAGCAAGTTAAAATATATATCGCGGCATTTTTTCTCCATTGTACAGTCTCCTTTATAAAACCAATCGGTCAATACGCGGTGTGTCCACCCCGTATCCAAGTAACTAGCGACCTCATCAACAATTGAACAGCGATATCGATCGATGTCTATTGACGGTGTCCTGTCTAGCCGATAGTAATTCACCTGCGTTTTACTATCCAGTATACAGGTTACTTACTTACTTACTTACTTACTTACTTACTTTTTAATCAGTCATATTTTAGATAGACTTATAAGTAGATAATGAAAATTTTGAAAAAGTACTACATTTTTATTTTGTCACGTTTCATGCAAAAAAAAAAATTTCATACAGTGAGGAATTTAATTCGCCCCAATTTTCTTGAAACTTCGTATAAAAAACACTTTTCGACATAACTGGTCCCGTATTTTGGCGTTTATTAATAATCGTTCCCCAAAAGGGTTACAAAATGTGTCAAAAAAAAAAACTGTTATTGTTGTAATATCTACTTATAGTCTCTGCCGTTATTTGTCTAATACGTAACCACTAGCTAAGTCAAGTCGTGAATTTGAAATCCTTACTTTATAAGTAAAACCTAGGACAGCTCTTATCCTTTGATTTTATAAATGAATACAAAAAGTTACAAACTTTTGTCGAAGTAATGAATTGAGTGTAAACAAAAATAAAGAGATAAGCAGAAGAGAAAAAACTCATCAGATTTTATTATACTATAATTTCTCCTGCTACTCGTATCTTCTAATCAATGAAGTTGAAATAAAAAACAACTATATTTCTATTTCCAATAATGTCCTTAGCTAATACTGTAGTACCTACTGATCAGTATCACAAAAAAATAATAATGATGATATCTCACACACGGCCATCTGACTCCAAATTGGGCAGAGTCTGTACTATGGTGTCAAACAATCTGATATAATAAAAAAAAGACAAAATTTGAAACAAAGAATCAAACTTCCATAAACCACACATCCTTATACTTTCCTATCTGTTACAATGTATCAAGTACATAATCGTACATAACATAAATTGGTACGCGTCGACACGCGTAGATAACCACATTAATGTGGAGTACGCTAATTAATAACGAAGCTGTGAATAGATTGGTCAAACACAGGACACTGCACCCTACTGTATACAGGATGTGGTTTGACGACTGTTTTGTATGCAAATAAATATATAGGAGAAGAAAAATAAAATGTGTACACCAAATTAATTTAAGATTGGAGAATAATATATACCGTTAAATTTAACTGGTTATTTATCCGCAACATAGTGGTAGTAGGTACACCTCGTAGCCTAGTTGGTAGTACATCTGCCTACGAAGCACAAGGTCGCGGGTTCGAATCCCGCCCAGGGCAAACATTCGTGTGATAAGCACTTGTGTTTGCCTTGTGTCTGGATGTTGTATTTATATGTGTACGTATATCAGCTATCTGACACCCATAGTACAGGCTCTGCCTAGTTTGGGGTCAGATGGCCGTGTGTGAGATGTCCCACATATTTATTTATTATTTATTTTATTCATTAAACTGAACAACTTTTCCCGAGGAACATAAGTTGCAATCTCAACATTAAAATTCAACTTGTCATATATGACTTTTTTTGTATACAAAGTGGTCGGTCACGTATCTGAAGTTGATAAATTTTTGATATTTCAACCTATGTTCTTTAGGAAAAGTTGTTCAGTTACATGAGTACTAAGGATAAACAACCAGTTTTTCACGGTGTATAGAAGAGTGTCTGTAGCTAAGTGGCTAGGGCTGTTGACTCCCATTCGGAAGTTTGCAGGCTCAACCACCAGCCTGGGCACGTTCCAATGTGTTTTCTATTGTCGAATTCATATTACGTTTATTCAACGCTTTTAAGGTGAAGGAAAATAACATGAGGTAACCTGCACAAATCTGCGAAGAAATTCAAATACTGTGTATAAAGTTGACCAACCCGCACTGGGTCAGCGAGGTCAATTCATCCTGATTTCAGGGTAGGCTCACAAAATAGTTATTTATATAAGACAGTTTGTATGAAGAATTCGACATATTTTGTCGTTTCTAGAAAAAATATATTGGGAAAACATGAAAGCGGTCATAACTATTTTTCTATGTATCAACGGCTCCGCCCGCGTTAACAGGTCTTTCCCGTGGGAATGAGGCATTTTCCCGCAGTAAAAGATAGCTTATGTTACTCAGGGTGAATGTAGATTTCTAATGGTGAAAGAGTTTTTGAAATCGGTACAGTAGTTTTTGAGTTTATTCATTACAAACACACACACGCACACACACACACACACATAAAAAATACAAATCTTTCCTCTTTATAATATTAGTATGAAATAACAAAAAATATTTTGCTGTTACTTTTATTTGAAGATAATATTATTTTAACTTTTTATAACACCACGGTGACACCCCGTATTCAGCTACCTAATAGGCACGTTGCCAAATATACATTAAAATTTTCGACAGTCAGTCCATTCATACACTAACACATCGCTTCTGATTCATACATAAAGCTCTGAACCTAAATAGCGCGGGAAAAAGCGGCCTGCGGGACGGAATCCTAGTTTATTACGAGTATACTGTCTGTCCCATAGAAAGCAGGCGCAATTCTATATAACAGGCTCCATTATAAACTCATTATATTAGAAGAGCGTCGGTGGCCAAGTGGCTAGGGCCGTTGACTTCCATTCGGAAGTTCGCGGTTTCAAACCTCGGCACGTACCAATGTGATTTTGATTTTCGGATTCATATGTACGTTTATTCGACGCTCTTACGGTGAAGGAAAACATCGTGAGGAAACCTGTACACACTTGCGATGTACAGGTTAATTACTGTAATCAGTATGTAATGTAAGTTTAAAAATGGATATTTACTATGGGAAGTTGAAAATAATAATTAATTTATGTAAAAATCCGTAAATAAAAATGTATTTTTTTGGCGTTTGTCACGTGACTCAAAACGCTCCTGTTTGGTCGGGTATAGGACATATGTCACTAGCCAGTAAACATCGTTTTCTACTTAATAAGCAACTTGTAGTAGTAGTACTGGCTAGTGACGTCACCGATGCGATTGCGACGCCATATTGTCAAAGTAGCGTTTTGGCGCGCTACTTAAATATTGAATTTTTATTTTGATATTTTTCAGGAAATATGTACTAGAATTAAAAAATACAACTATTACTGGGATCCACAAACTCTACTGAATAATAAAAAATATATTTTAAAAACCAGTCAAATAGCCTATTCAAGGGTTGTGTGTAAAGTTGATAAACCCGCACTGGGCCAGCCTGGTCGACTAGGGCCTATTCACCTTGATTTCAGGGTACGCTCAAGCCCCTCAGTGGGGACATCCTTCAGCCCTTGCTTTCCCGTGTCTGTGGATTCGTCTCCATTGCAACTTGGGCAAAGATGCTTTCTTATGTCATTCTGTCCAACTATACATTCTAATCTTCTCTACATGACATACTTCTGACCGATTCTCGTGAAATGTTGTGAGCAGGTTCGTTAGTTATTGTGTGTTTTTTTGTCGAGTCAGTTTATAGTAAATTAAAAACTGACGGACTTACAGGTCTTTAAATTTGACAACCAAGCACCGTCTTTCGGTAAGTACAGCAAACAGCATAACATACTGGTCGCGGAGCCACACTTATTAGAAGATTTTAGTCTAGCAGTTGAACGTTATAGGCTATTGCAATAGTTATGATATGACTTTACCTGGGTAGACTATGTTTTTTCAGTCTATTGTCTTTTCAGTACCTTAGATTTCTTGAGTCTCTTAGTTTAAGTAGGTATGTTTACTATCATAGTTGTATGAAATGGAAAAATAATAATATATTTTTATAAACAAAACAATAAAACATTCACATCTGCCTAACTTTCTGTTAGGCAGATGTGCCCGCTTTGACTGTTTTTCCTATACGAATGAAATATTTTCCAAAGTATAAGTTTTGTCAAAATCATGTCATTGGTTTTGGCGTGAAAGCAGACAGAGTTACTTTCGCATTTATTACATTAGTGGGGATAAAGTGTTTCTTACGACGTAAAAATGTTAAAATAAAAATAATTGAAAACCACAAAAAAAATAGTTACAATTTTTTACCTCTACATGACTTTGTCTAAAACCAAAAGCAGACTTCAGTTCAAACACGAATCAACTCAACTCGTTCTGAAACCGACTTCATAATGAAAATTACTTTCAACTACATTCATCTCCGACGATCAACGAAACAAATTCAATTAAGTATACAAGACAAATATCCGCCGCTAACTTTGTCTATTATGGTAGAGGTTCCCAAAGTGTCTAAATTGACCGCCCGAGGGGTCAAGAATCTTGGAGAAGAGTTTTTCTTTATATCTTCTGTCTGTTTATTTTCTGTATATTACATTAACATAAAATTTAATAATATTTTACATTTCCAGTGAGTTTTTATGACTTCTTACATTCAACGTAATGTAACGCTAAAGAATATATACTCCGCTCCGCTCTAGAAGTTGTAGACCATTACGTCTATCTGGGACAAACAGTCCAGTTAGGTAGATCCAACTTCGAGAAAGAGGTCAATCGTCGAATCCAACTTGGCTGGGCAGCGTTCGGGAAGCTGCGCAATATCTTTTCGTCCCAAATACCGCAGTGTCTTAAGTGTCTTTGACCAAGAGTCACCGACATAGCCCGAAGAATCGCGAAACTTAAGTGGCAGTGGGCAGGGCACATTGCACGTAGAACCGATGGCCATTGGGGAAAAAAGGTTCTTGAATGGCGGCCACGCGCCGGAAGACGTAGCTTGGGCAAGCCCCCCACAAGGTGGACCGACGATCTGGTAAGGGTCGCGGGAAGCCGCTGGACGCGGGCAGCGCGGGACCGATCGTTGTGGAGATCTTTGGGGGAGGCCTTTGTTCAGCAGTGGACGTCTACTGGCTGAAATGATGATGATCTAGTGAGATCAACAGGATAATATTTAGAACCTTCAGAAAAGCAGAAAAGAATAGAATAGTTATTTTTTAATCATTTATTTTACATTAATTATACTTATAGTAATATACATTATTATTATTTTGTTAACTATTTCAATATATATTTTATTAGTTTATTGGTCACAATCAGATCGACATCATAGCGCGCAAAATGAGACCGAGGATGAAGCAAATTTGACCAAAAAATGTTTGTACTACACTTTGGTTTATAACAGTGCGGAACACAGATAGAGAGTATTTTTATTGTCAGTCTTATTTATTGGCTTTATTGTCGATAGCTCGATTTTGTAAATCTAATTGATTTAGTAGAACAAAGGACATATTTATTTTATCGTCTACTGTGAAGTAGAATACAAAATAAAGAAAAACAAGCAAAAGAAAAGAAATATATCTTTGATTCTGAATTAATAAAGTGACATTGAAAATTATGACGGGTATACAAAACAATGACTTCATCATTTCCGATATTCAGTAAAAAATAAAATAAACATAAAATAAAATTTTACATCTTGTTTTTAAGTTTCACTACCTTAACTAATAATAATAATAAAAGTACGGAGATAGTTAAAAAATCATCACGATTGGTATAATATTAAAAAAAGTTTGAATATCGCTGTCTCATTTACAATATTCAGCTTCAGGCTCAGCTGTTGAAGTTCTCTGAGCTTGAAGGTAATTTTGCAAAAGACCGCTTACTTGATATTGATTTTGTTCTGTCGAGTTAATAATGATCTATGCTTAAGTGGAATACTTTGAATATTAATAGGGTACTCAACATTCCTTAGTGTACCATAAATCAAAGACTTTTTACAGAAATACTTGAATTTTCCTAAGGGAGCAATATCGATATTTTCTGTGGTAAATACTAATTTATGAAACAAAATTTCGACACTATTATGTGCTGTGTTATTTTTTAAATGAAATCGCTAAATTGATGTAATGTTCAAATCTTAGTGTCATTTCTTTTTTTTATATAACGTGCTTTGAACTCTATGAAATTAGTAGTATGTTTCTTACAAAGACTACAGTCGATCATAAATTGGTTTGGCTCACCTGATTAATTTATTCATCATACTTAATATTATAAAGAGGAAAGATTTGTATTTTTGTGTGTATGTTTTTAATAAATAAACTCAAAAACGACTGAACCAATTTCAAAAATTATTTCACTATTAGATAGCTACATTCACCCTGAGTAACATAGGCTACCTTTTACTGCAGGAAAATGTCTCACTCCCACAGGAAAAACTGTTAACGCGGGCGAAGCCGCGGCGGAAAGCTAGTTACATATAAGATATATAATATTTGAATAAAATTTTGTGTTACAGCAACATCTGGTCAAAACCACATTGTATAATATTATTTTGGCCCAGAATCTGACGATACGGATGCCGAAATTTCCTATTATAACAGGAACTAACTATGTACTAAATAATCAAGTAAAGTGTGAACCATTGAACTAGACAGTACTAACTACATCTCCGTGGTCCCAATTTCCTCTAGAACAACAGACCAATAAACCTTCAAGACTATGTAAATAAATAATTTCAAATAATATTTGACATGAACATTAAAAACAATAAAAATTGGATTAAAAAATATCAAAGGAATCTCACGTGCAATAGAAGCCCACGCTGTTTCATAAAAGTGAAAGGATTACATAGTACAACTCTTGATTGTTATTAGAAAAATAAAAATATTAGGTAAGTCACTTACTTCTTAGAAACTATAATCTTTTTCAATACGGTAAGGTCCTTAAAATGAAGAGTCCAAAAGGAAACTTAGGGGACTTATTGATGTTTAATATTTCTAGCTAGATGCTTTTGATTATATCTAGATCGTACAAACAGACAAAGAAAAAATCTCAGAATCTAAAAGCGACATCAAGGTCGCTTTTCATATACAACGACACAATATTTTTCTTATAGGTACACATGCAAATACATCCAAAGCAAGTAAACGAATAAATTTAAACCTTAAAAAAATCTTGGAACATTTTTTAAGCATAGTCTTCTAAATTCAAAGATCTTATAGCGTACACAACGCCAGCACTAATTGTTTTGGAGACGATCCAACTCACACTTACCACAATTTCATGAACATGCATTTGCAAAATTATTTTGTTCCGTTGAGCTTCATTAGTCGGTAAATAAGAGGGTTTATTATGTCAGTGGAATGAAGTCTGTATGCAGGTAAACCATAAACACCTTTAAAAAATTATTGTGGATTTCGATATTTGATGCCCACACTAAACTGTCACGTCACGACAGAAACTTAAAAATGGTATTCTTACGCTTCGACGACTTTTTTAGTAATTTAAACAAAATCGGGTTAATAGTAATAATCGTTTATATCCTGTTGCAAGAAGATGAAAAATCTACTTAACGGAAAATGTGTGTATAAACTAATGATCAAAATAATTGTTGAAGTAGCTTGCTAATATTCATTATTCGTTTAATAATAGCTTGCTTTCCGCCTCGCGGCGCGGCGAAATGAGGGAATTCCCCGCGGTAAAAGGTAGACTATGTCACTCCCTAAAGTCTATTCTATCTTTATACAAAGTTTCATTCAAGATCAGTAGTTTTGGAGCCTATTCAAAGCAAACAAATGAACAGAAAGACCAATAGAGAGACAATAAAACATTCAATTAATCAAGCAAGCAAACAAACAACAAAAAAACTCATCTTTTTCCTCCCAATGCTTTTTATAATTTTAGTATAGATAAAAAAGTCGTTGTCTACTCTTATAAGTCTTTACTGAGGGGCTAAGTCCGTCTTGAATTTAAGCTGACTGATTATTAAAGTGGACCACATTTTTAGTAGTTCAAAAATTTTCACAGGTTTACAGATTTGATGTTTTCCTTCAACGTTAGAACAATAGAAAAGAAAGTAATTTACGTAAGTACTTATATAAATAATATGAGCCAAAACAGCTAACACGTTGATGAGTATGGTTTATTGTCGGTTTTCACACATTATTATCTGAGTGGAAAATGGTAACCGAACAAGTTATTAATTTGCTAATAACATGTAACACATCACAAGAGTGTGGTACCTGCGGTTATACAGGGTGTTGGCGGAGGTAAATTTGACTGTGAGATTTTTTTTTCTCTATGTGTGCGTGTGTGTGTGTGTATTTTAATCTCTGCTTACTCTCAAAGCTATAAATAAACCATTACCATTAAAATAATATTTGAAAATGAATTTCTTCTTGTGCCTTTTTAATTTGTTTACGAGCTACAGCTGTACGAGTACTCGTAACTAAATTAAAAAAATATTGTCAATTCAAAAAGTTGAGATTATTTTGTCTCAGTATATTATACATTCAGTTTTAACGGACTCCAAAAAAAAAGTTATTTTTGACAATAATAAAATTATAGTAATTTTCATACTGTAGATAAAAGAAACCAACTCAGGATTTTTTTAAATTGAATTTAAAAAAATACTGGGTTACTATAAAATAATTAACAACACTTTGTTAACTGTTAATAAGTAGTTTTCGTAATTTACAAAACTGTTGACGTGACTTAGTAACAAAACACAACATCTTTAACACTTCTCACACTACTGGTGTGAGATATTGGCGCGACTAATAGACTGCAGTGCAAAATTTGAAATGAAATGAAATGAAATATGTTTTATTCGAAGTAAGATTTTACAAATCACTTTTCGACGTCGAGGCGAGTTCACAATTTGGCTGTCTTCTGTGGAGAAGAACTCGCCGGAAGAAACTCTACAGGCGTTGCATCTTTTCAAAATATGTATTTTACAAAATTATTATTTTATACAACTTGATTTAACAAAGAGTGCAAACGAAAATATGCAATTAGAGAAAGGCAACCAGTCAAAGTAGAAAAAAATAAACTATATAACCAATAAAACAACCGGCAATCGACTAGAGCAGATCAGTCCCCCCAAGCAGCACCACGTTCACGGGTTTGAGAATCAAGATTAGACAGAGTCTCGAAAAACTCAATTTTAGTGCCAGAATAAATATTCAGTTAGTGATAGACCGCCTATCGCGCATCGCAAGCGCGATTGCAAGACCGAAATAATTGTACTGTCGAGGTCACACCCACTCGCGCATTTTATTTTCGCGTATGCATGTCGCCTTTCTGCACTACAGTCCATCTTATATAAACAGGGTCTTGTTTGCCCCGGTCAAAATAAAAAAAAAATTTATTTTTATTTTTTTTTACTAACTTTCCGTCCTGAGGTTCCGCCCGCGTTAACAGGTTTTCCCGTGGGAAATAATTATTTTCCCGCAGTAAAAAGTAGTGTTTGCTTTATTTTGATGTATAAGATATATTATATTGTAAAGTTTCATTAAAATCCGAAAAGTAGCACCAGAGATCAGCGTGTACAAACAGACAGTCAGACAGACAGACGGACATTATCTTTTAATTTTTGTCTCTTTACTACAAGGTTGTCTGAAAGGGATTGTTTACAGCATATTCGCATTTGAGCATATGGGTCAAAATCAGAGAGGTGAGCATTTTAGGTTTTCAAATATCCGAGAAATTAAGTTTACTTTTGAAGAAAACTAACAAGCGGAGTCTGTTGTGTCATTAATAATTAATCTTTCCTGTGAAGCAGCACGCACAAAAACATATATTTTAGAAATTCTACCTGTTCATAAGAATAATGCCAGGGCTAAAAGTCATTTCGGGAACACTTTTTAATATTTTTTTAATCATAAAATAACAAATGCATTTAAGATTCACGTTCAAGAAATTGTATTTTACTTGTTCCTAGATCGTATAATGTTGTTATTTTGTATATTTTCACAATAAAACACTTATTTTTCAAATAACTCTCCATAAATTTTCAATAGGTGTAAATTTTGCTCCAAATTTTCAGTTTATTGAACACAGTTTTGCACTACATTCTATATTAATAATATAAGTACAAAAGTTTTAAGGTCATTTCATGCTGTATATGCAAGATTTAATTATAGCATTACGTATTAGTGATATAATTGCTGTTTTTGCGATGTTCCCGAAAATGACGGGAGTGTTCCCAAAATGATGAAATGCCTCTTCTGTCTATGCAACTTTATTTTATTTTTTATATTTCCTAACTTTTGTCTCTTCATCTCTTTTTATTCAGGTTTAAAAACTTGCGCTTTTTTGAATTACCCTTTTTACGATGTTTTTTTAGACGCTATACTGTCCACTTTCAGTCGTTTTTTTTTATTTCTTTTTCCCCTATTTTTATTGTTTTACATGTTACTCGTACTAAATTAATACCTAAAACCAAAAATTTTCATGGTTATTAATGCACTTAAAAGCATTACAGCATTATTTTGCCTCTAAATCGTCATTTCGGGAACGCTCATATACGAGAACGTTCTCGAAATGACCGTTCCCGAATATGACTTTTTGACAGATACGTTCATGTACGCTTGACGCCGCAATGTTATATATTGGTTTTAGCGGTTATCAACAAGTGAGCTGTAACAATTATAAGAATTTTGCAAAAATACATGCAAATTATCAAAAACTTATAACGTAACACGCGTTCCCGAAGTGACAGGGAATTAAAGTACGCTTGACACTATGAAATTAAAAGGTACTTAGAAACAAAATCAATTATTTTTTTCCGTGTTCCGTTAGTGTTTTCCGGTCCTATAACTAGCGAACTTTACACTGTTGCTCGCTAACGCCACCTAACGTTCATTGTTTTAATTCCATCGACCGATATCCAACGCGTTCACGGAATGATTTGGTAAACGTCGGACAGCATTTGAATAGCCAAAATGTGAAGAAATTAAATTAATATTAATCTAATTTGTACGTCTATTCTTAGTTTGATGATTTTAAAAGTTAATATTAAATTTTTGTTATATTTAAGTCGTAATGGTAAACATTTTTGACATGTCTGAATTATGAAATATGGTATAAGGACGCGTTCCCGGAATGACTATTTGGACCTATTTTTGTTCAAAATCGAATATAATACTATTCTAGAAAAATAAATATGCTAATTGCCTAGTAATTATGCACAGAATCTTTATTTTAAAATAATCATTTTAGTAATATCATGTTATTTTAATATAAAAAAGTTTGTCGACACCTAAATGCTCACCTCTCTGATTTTGACCCATATTCTAGTTTTAAGACAATTGATGTGTTTTTTTATGTCTTTGAATTAAATTAGTTCCGGAGATGTTTGCATATTTTCTTAAATGATTTCATATGTAACATGTTAAAAAATATACATATTATTATATTTGTAACACATTATATTACACGAACGTAACTATAATTCAAAAATAAAACGACTGATTTCAATAAGACACTGTATAATTAAATCGCTTTGTTTGTTAGCACAAACGCAGTTGTGCGACATTAGTATAGATTGAGAATGTTTTTGTAGCATTTTTTTTATGTACTCGTATTGTTAAGTACCTATAATGTTGTTGATAATTGCACGAAAGTTCAGAAATAATTTGACTTTCTGTAGAATGTCAAAAAATATAAAAAACTAGAAGTCCGACAATATTATTATTTTTTGTAGCTAAAACAAGTTTTAACCTTGTCCTGACAATTTACAACAAAAATAAAAATAAATTATTCGATGCTACAGTTCTACAGTGTACATATAAGTATACATAGGTATACATTTCATCGATTCACTTTTAGATGTCGTCGCTCTCAGAGAGATATCACAGAACAAGAACGGTTTTATTTGTTTTAGGTAAATGATTTTATTTGTTTATTAATTACCAGTACAAATGATTCCACTTGAAACAATCAGAATTAAATTAAAAAAAAATTGTAGGTGTTTAGTCGTGACATGATATCAAAAGAAAAACTCAGTAAGTAAATAATTTTCGTAATGAATATTGGGCCAACGAATTTAGATTCGACTAGCCATCGACACGACAACAAGAAGAAAATGATTCATTGATACACGTTAAAAAGGATCATATTCATTTGAATATCGATCTCATATCGACTCGATTATAATTCACTCAGTCTCTTATATCGCTATCGATGATGCGTTGACCTCGCGATAACCTCTCGGGTCAGCTGATCGCCTGGTAGCTAAGAGATGTTAGCACGTGCAAATAATATAACGAGGCCTTCTAAATGTAAGGTTCCGGGTTCGATTACAATCAAATATATAAATTTAGCAAATAAGAACTGACACAAAAGTTACTGACTTTATATTCAATAGAATTTTCTCAATAAAAAATTGTTGGCGATAGTTTCAAAAATATTTAGCAGGTTATAAAATTAAATAGTATTTTTTTAAAAGCAAGAGTTATAATATAAATCATGTTCTTAATGTTAAGTCATTTTTACTATAATATTTTTAGCTACAAGACGTCTAGACTTCCGAGTGTTGGTTACCTACTTTAATCTTAAAAATATAGCTGGTATTCAAGGTTAAATTCTTATTTTAAATTACTCATATATCTTATATATAAAATTCTCGTGTCACAGTGTTCGATTCCATACTCCTCCGAAACGGCTAGACCGATTCTCATTAAATTTTGTGAGCGTATTCAGTAGGTCTGAGAATCGGCCAACATCTATTTTTCATCCCCAAAAAAAATAAAAAAAAAATAAAAAAAAACAACGCGGGCGTAGCCGTGGGCGGACAGCTAGTAATACTATAGAAGTTTGTGTATATGAACTAGTATCTGTTCTGTGGATTATATTAGTATCTACTATAAGATGAAGATGTTATTTGTGAATAACAAGCGATGCGTACACGCCGCTACCGCCCAGCTGGTACGATCGCTCGGAACCAAGATCAAACAGTTAAGTAAAGAGACATTATTATAGTGTAACAAATGCATAAAAATATGTACTTAAATAACTGTAGAGCGGAATTTTGGAGATTTTTTTTGAGACAATAATATAACTGTTGTTTTTTGAGACACTTTTACTGTCGGAGACAATTTTTTTTTTCAATTTTAAATAAAAACAATATATCGTAAAATTTGAAAAGGCACGGATATGATGTAGATACCCTCTCCAAATTACGCGATTCCCCCAAAATTCCATTCAATAATACTAAATTATTGATAATCCTTTTATCAGAGAATCGAAGATGATTTATAAAACATGATCGTTCTTCAAGGAGTTAACACATTATACTGAAGCATAAAGCTCTAACGAATCGATAAAAAAAACAATTCACTATTTTTATTCTTTGTTTGAATTCAAGACCAAATTTTACCGATTATTTGCAGTTTTCTACAATTAGTAAAGTAAAGAAATTAATAAATTTTTTAAAGTTTACGTTTCGTTTGTTTTGTATTATTTTGTTATGAACTTTTCAATAAAGTATATTGTATTATGTCCTATTATCCTGACCTTTAATTTTTTTAGTCAACATGTGTGCTACAAAAAAATAGAGAAACTAAATTTTCTCAGAATCGAAATGCTTAAAATTATAAAGCATAAAAATATCATCTTATCACTACGACAATCGCGTATAACAGAATTGAGTGATAAACAAATAATGTATAATTAATTTTTTGTATGAAAAAAGCCTATAGGCATATTTACCTTTTAAGGCTTTTCAAAATAACTTGTAAGTATTTTAAATGGATAGAAACTACTTACCAGCAGTATCAGGCAACTTTCAAACCGCAAAACATTATCACAAACACAAACTAATGTTTGGTACTAACACAAAAGTGCACAACTTAGTTACACTGTTACACCAACCACTGAAATCCAAACTTTTCACCACGTGTTGCGCTTTACACGCGAAAATACTGTACTTTTAATCTGAGAGAACAACAGCTATTAGCGAGCACTGAAAAAAACTGACACTTTTAATTGGCACAAAACAAATTGTGACATAAACACTGGCTAGAAAAAAACTGTAACAAAATTATTTTTATAAAACATAGATTACTGGGCGAAAACAAAACAAAGATTCGAGTAAAAGCTCCGGGGTAAATCTGAATTTGAAAAAAGAATACCACAGAGTAGTGGTGGTTCGCGCCACTCTTACTCACAACTGACTGACAACTGGCCGCGTATATGCCGTGTACACATCAACAACTTATTTTCATATAGATACATAAGCAAGTACACACTATTAAAAAACCTATGGTTACAGTAATTACAATACAGTAAGGGATGATTTCATTGTTGATTTAGTTTTATTGAAATTAGTGGGTGCAGTTTAAAAGAAACATGTTGTAGTCTTTAAGCTATAATTACACATTTAATTTAATTATTAACTTAAAATGGTATATTAAAACTTAAATCATTAAATTAAATAGCAAAAAAATTAACGAAAATATTTTCCATTGAAAATAACGGCAAAATGTAGGTGTTCTAAGTATAAATCTATGTAAATTTAAAAATAGAAGCGCTGATAATTAAATTTTGGTAAATCATCGGTAAGCCGGTGATAAAACTATATTGATTGTTTTATTTTCGAAAGCTTCTGTTCAGCAGATGTTTGTTTTTCAAACTCGATTATCGCTCAAAGAAGAAGAATCACAGAATACTGTTTATTACTCAGAAGAATATGATATTTTGAAAACCGTTGCTATTTGAATTTTAGAAAGATTTAAAAAGCGTGACTGCCAGTATTATAAAAGATGAAAGAAGTAATGTAACTTCTTTATACTATCATAGCAAACATAGAACAGAGCTAATCATAGAGCTAATTATAAACTAGACAATTTATTGTTATTTTATCATGCGGGAATACACAGTCCACTTCACCATCTAGACAAAGTACTAAAGTAGGTAGGTACTAAGTATCGATTCTATTGTTGATAAGGGAATGACCTGAGTTTTATCTGACCTAGTATGTTGTGTGACGTGTGGTGACGTGATGTGTCATTCAATGTCAAACTTCGCGTTTGACAAAATGGCGTCAAGCCAGAAAATCTAGACTGTTTAAATAACGGTTACTGTTAAATGGGCCGAGATATTTTGCTGCAAACAGATAACTAAATTATTTTTAAATATAACAGTATATTTGGATGTGTGCTCGCACTGGGCCAACGTATTCCACATTGCGCTTAAAGAGGTTCTTGAACGACGTTAGCGCGTCAGAAGACGTAGCGTGGGCAGGCCCCCGAAAGGTGGATCGTTTTTTTTTTATTCTAAGCAGTAGTAGTTGTGCAGATCACGATCATTGTGGAGATCCTTGGGGGGCACCTTTGTCCAGCAGAGGACGTCTTTCGACTGAGTAGATGATGAGTAGTTGTGCACCCTGCACCGAGAACCACAGAGTATCGTTGTTCTGATTAGCGGGGTCGTTGGAAGCAGGCAGCGCAAAACCGATTGTTGTGGAGCGTTTTGGAGGAGGCCTGAGTGCACGGCGAGAAAAGAAACAAAAGACAATGGCCATAGAAGTTGGAGATCGCGAGCTCTAATTCCTATTACAAATTAAAATTCAAGGGACACTGTTTTTTGATTCCTAAAAAATCAGATTACATTACGAATGATTATTATCTACTCCTATTTTACTAGAGACTTCTGATTTGATCCATTATACTGTTGTGGACGTCTTTTGGTTGAAGTGATAACGACGATGATGTATGTTTAATTAACAGCTGTTTCATACGAATATCCTTTGATATCTTTGAAAAGTTTGGTGTCAGGTGCCATGTTTGAGATTTCATCAAATACTTAGGTATTTTAGGTAGGTGACCTGGTTTCATATATTTGACACGAACAAAAAAAACGCGTTTTTTTTTTTTTTCCTACTTATAAAATAAATAATGCCAACATTAAAAAGGTATTTGTAGCTAAAAGTAAAACAGACACAAATAACAACCCACTTTTCTCCATTTGCCACGAACCCCTTTATCCAACACTATTATAAGGGGCATCATAGATGAAAAATACAATGAAATATTGTCCCCTTGTAGAATTTCACGTAATTACAAAATAGTTTCGGTCGATTTGTTGTCTTCAGTTTCTCTTGGCAACCTAGAATGAATATTAAACCGATGAGTCAGAGGCACACCGAGCGGTGTTTTATTATGACAGGCTAGGTATCAATCCGTCAGCAAATCTGCAAAAACAACTTCTATCTCTATGACAAATAAACTCACTGATGCAGTAAATTACTGATGCAGTCTAAGCAGCCGAAGAATTTAGATTACACCTTACAGAATGCTCTTCTGGTAGCGAATACCCTTCAGTTAACAGCGCCCGTACCCGCCGGGGGCGCGGCCATAACCAAAATCAAAATTGATAATCAGAGACGGAGCCCCTCAGACGTCGTCTCCTTCGCGATGTTTTTCAGTATCGACGCGCTAGGCCGTGGTCCGAGGCTCCCTCAAGCCGCCCCGTTTTTAGGGCAGAGTCTTCCACTTCCCCGCAAGTCCGGTGAATCTTGATTGGTCGTACTTTTTCGACACAAGTATTGGTCAATAAAAAAAGAGTCAAATAAACATCCAGAAATTCGTCATCTTGCGGAATCCATAACATTAGTTGCGATTCATCTTTAGCTACTTTCACACTTAATTATCCTTTTTCGTACGATATGCAATGCTCCATATGCACCAAATACTATACACGTGTTTCTCTTTACTACGGAGCATCATCAGGAGTTGATAAACCATGCGAAAAGCGGTGCCGGTTCTTCAGATCTCCGTAATCAAGGGTTCTGAGCTGCCAGCATCTAGCGGCTTCCTACGTTCCTCACCAGCTTATCTTTCCACCTTAAGTATTGTACTAACCCACGCTACGTCTATAGTATATAGCTGCCACTCGAGAACCTTTCTGCCTCAGCAGCCATCACCTACAGCAGTTCACTTTTGGTTATAGGCTTTTCCTTTGATATACCTACTAATCTTCATATGTGCTTGCGTTGCTTTTTATTAATACTCTCTATGACTAAGAGTAAAGAAAATATGCGCGCTTCGGTCCATGCTTTGAATGTGTCAAATATATTATGCTTGGCTTTGCTATTCTTCCAAAGATTTAGTAAAATGAATAAATTTCTGATTTGGACTTTTTTATCTATTTCAATGCGCTTTTATTGTATTCACTTGGAATTCCTACGTAGATCTCTTACTGTACCATCGTCTTAACAACCAAGCAAGGGGCAGAATCGGAAAGCAAATGACCAAAATCGATACTGGACATTAATAATTGATTCACAGCCGCTCCGTCGTCCATTCGACCCGATATACATTTGTGTGCCTTACAATTCTTATTGATCCATGTAATAGCTAGGTAATGGCTTACATAGGTGACTTGTAACAGGTCCAATGCATTTGTAATGGCTCTCTTTTGTTCGAAGCTTTGGTACATTTGGAAGCTTTTAAAATAGATTTTATCGAGATTGTTAGTCAATGGTTTGATTGGGGTTTTTGTTTTGGTTACTGGATGTAAAATTATAATGTATATCATTACTAATAGATTATCATAAACTGTATTTTCTATTAAAGTGAAGAAATCCCCACGGATGTTTGTATTTATTGGTTTCACAGGTATGCTTCTCAAGTATGCAATGTTTCGTTTTATTGTTTCTTTCTATTCTCTTTGTGATGATATTGTCCACGGTTATTGAAACCATGCCATTACCTCGCCAATTTTAATCGAAAGCCGTTTAGCCATTTAGGACAGTTACAGTATTTTTTCAAATTATCCTTCTCTCCCTTGCCTTTTACTGGGAAACTGAAATATTACATTTATTTGAATACTTACTGCAGAAAATAAGTATGAAACAATGTGTCGTTAGGAGGTTAGCTCATAATAATTATGAATACATGTGAGTTTTACTATAAAGCGCATTCTTTGTTCAACGTAAGTGATGCGATAACGACCGATAGAGAATCGATGCATCTATTTAAAGCCAGCATTCTGCAGGCTTCACACAATGAGCTGTAACATGCAAGTAGGGCAACGTTAAGATAGGTTCACACTTAAGTATGTCACAAGAAAAAAAAAAAGTTCTTGGCAAGGACAACTTTAGAATAGTTGCGGGAGAGATTGTTAAAAATAATTGAAGCATAACAATGGCGTCATTTTAATATTATTAATATCATTATTTCACAATATCATTACTGTCACAGCTTCTACTAGCCCCTACCGTTAGAGGCTTCATGAAAGAAGCATCCAAACGCTACTTTGATGAAGGCTCTTCGTATCCCAATCCCCATATTGTAAAGTATACCAGCTATTTCCTACACCCTACTACGCGGTTCCGCTGCCATCCCAAACATATCCTTTCCAAACCAGACGACGAAATATCTGATGCAGTTAAAGCAACCAAAGAATTTAGATTACACCAGAATGCCCTTCTGGTAGTGAATGCCCTTCAGGTAACAATTATCCTTAACGACGCCCGTAGGTACCCGCCAGCGAGGGCGCGCCCAAAATCAAAACTAATAATCAGAGACGGAGCCCCTCAGGCGTGTCGCCGTCTCCTTCACGATGTTTTTCCGTATCGACGCGCTATGCCTAGTTCGAGGCTCCCTCGAGCCGCCCCTAGACGCGTTGGTACATGACTACTCTGGAGAAGAGCCTTCCGCTTCCCCGCAAGTCCGGTGAAGCTGGATTCGTCGTATTTTTTTGACAGAAGCATAATGTCAATTAAATAAAAAATAAAAGCTTCTACTAGAGCAGTAAGGGAACAAATAGTTCCATTCGTTCCCACTTAGCTGGTAATGTAAGCATTATTCGACAGTTTCTCTGGATGCGTGCCAGGAACTTCTTATTGCCTATCCGTCTCCTGTCGCTCCCTGGTGATGAACTATTGTGACATACTGGATGTTATAATATGTTATACTTATAAGTAAAAAAATAAGTAAAGTCATGTCACACACGATCAACTGATCACAAACTAGGAGTAGTCTTGTTATATGTCTAACATTTCTTTTTCTGATTATTTAATTTTCATATCAAATAATTTTCTTTAGATTATAAATTAGTTTATTTCATTGCATAAGATAAACAGTAGAAACAATATAATCAAAATTATTATTTTTATCTCTGATTTGATATCAATTCCACGCATAGGAATACGATGAGGCTTAACAAAATTCAAAATTAAAACTTTTAGATATTTTAAAAGTTAAACAAGCTTTGCTCGCTAAGGCTGGCTCTCGACTCAAATAAACGTAAAAATCTAAACAACATTTTTAGTTTGAATATAACTGGTACCTAAATAACAATAAATAAAAAACTAATGGCATATTTCTATGGGAATATCAACACCTGACATAATAATTATGCATCGATTGCCTTTATGGGTCATTAAAGAACGCTTTATTTCGAAATAGTCTATCCTCTGTATCATTATTAGAACACCTTGAACATTCCAACTGTGGAAATTATTTTCTTTCCTATCTTATTATTTTTTTTTTATTGACCTATGCTTGAGTCGAAAAGGTACGACGGATCAAGCTTCACCGGACTTATCTTATTCATTATTCAACAACAGTGAACTTTTACGATCTATTTCGAAAGCTTGTAACGAGAAATCAATATCCATTTCATTATAAACCTTCAAAAGATATTATATTTTTCTCTTATAAGACCTTGAATAAAAGTATTTTATTGTAGTTTGAATGCTTATTTAAAATTAAAACAAATATAGCTTAGAGCTTTCGCTTGAAGGCCCAACCTAATTTTAGGTCGGCTTAACTGACAACCCAATGTAGTAAAAATAGGTTCAAGTGGTTAAGGCCCAGGACCTTGATTTACAAAAAGAGTCTTTATAAGTACCATTTTATTGGCGGGACTATTCAAAGTGCAAAATGGGTAACAATATTATGTCATAATTTTAGAACGCTGCTGGGCCGCAAAATTATGTTTTAGGAAACCATCTTGGGCTGGAATAGCAAAGTGTATTTTTTTCTAAAAATAGGATGCCCGGGCTTTACGAGGTTTGGTCTCAGGACTATCTTTATTGAAAAACTTACTTGCTGTTGAAAAAACCTTTTGGTTCGTTTACTCTATTACATACGTTAATATTAAAGCTGTAATTTGTAATATTTATTTCGTCTTGTTTAAGTTACTCACACTAACGCACGCTTGCTTATTGAGTTTTTTTACAGTTATCGCTAAAAGCGTTGATGTCGAGTTTCATCTTTTATTATCATACTCATCATACTATTTTTATGAAGAGGAAAGATTTGTATTTTTGTGTGTGTGTGTGTGTGTGTGTATGTTCGTATTGAATAAACTCAAAAACTGCTGAACCGATTTCAAAAATTCTTTCACAATTAGAAAGCTACATTCACCCTGAGTAACACAGGCTACCTTTTACTGAGAAAAAAATGCCTCATTCCCACGGAAAAAACTATTAACGCGGGCGGAGCCGCGGCGGAAAGCTAGTCTATAACATAATAAAACTATAGAGATTGAAAATCAGTACATAGAAAAAAAAAGCTACAAAATCGAGTCAGGGGGATGTAAGAAGTGATTAAGAAGATATTCAGAATTCTTTTCAATTTTTTTGTTTCTCTGTTTGTCTGTTTATACGGGCTAATCTCCAAAACTATTTTACCAATTTGAAAGAAACTTTGCATATATCTCCTTGGTACCTTATATCTCCGGTCAACATCTTAGATAGTTTTCACCGCGGGAAAATATCTCATTCCTACTGGGAATTGCAAATAAACATCAAAATACAACTCGAGCGTAGCTACGCAGCCGCAGGTGGACAGCTATCAGTAATAAAAAACGGATCAAAATAAAATAATTAAATAGATTTTCAAAATGTTCATCGTACCTCTCAAATCGATCAATCATTGCAGGACGTACAGTGTACAGTACATATCCGTGAACAAACTGGCAACGTGCCCAGAGGATGTTGTTGCTTTTGGATCATCCCGTCCCAGCTTCGATCGTTATTCAGATATCCGGATATGCACGCTTTGATACTCAAAATCTGATGCCTCTTTTTAAGTTCAAGTGACTAAAAAAGGAGGTTTAAATTTGAAAAATACTTTTTTGTTTTTTATTTACACTTTAGATTACAAAAACGATTTCTTTCTAATTCCATGAAATGATAGATAAATCAATATGGTTATACATTACTATAAACTAAGACATTTTATACAACTGCTAGTCAGGACAGAAGTATGGAAACAGGTTGTGGTTGGTCTTTGCCCAGCAGTGGAATCAAATAAGTTATAAAACACAATTTGAAGTAAAAAAAAAACCTTGTTTTATAAGTCCCAACTACGAACAAACCATAACTACAACACTTTTTATCACGAAACAATTCATAAGAAAACTGGTTTAATGCTCATATTGATATTTTAATTAAAAAAATAAAAATTAGTTTAATATAACAAGCAAATGCAGTTTATCGTTAACTTTTACATAAAGTCATACAAAACTTAAATAAAATTAAAGGAAATCCAGATATTTCCCTCAAAAGCACTCTGTTACGTTTGAGTTACCGTTAAAAGCGTCCTTTTGGTTGAACCCCGCATTTACAAAATTCTTTTCCAAATCTAAACGTACAAAAATTTGAAAGCGGCATTCTGACTTTAGAAAACCTACTTTGAATATCCAGTGCTCCGAAAGAGCTGCTCCAAAAACGATTATCCTCTTGTCAACAGAATGAATTTCGCAAAATGGCGACGCAACTCCTCAGCTCCACTCAATGTCCTGGATAACAATGGCAGGTCTCGAAAATTAACAAAACATTTTTTTTCTATCTACTTAAATAAGAAAGGCTTGCACTTGATAGTGAGATTCAAGTTATCGGTAGATAGGTTTGCACGGCTATAATTTTTTCACTAAGATATTTGAAAAGTAACTGTCAAAAGTGTCAAAATGGTTTGATTAATTTGTATACAATAGCGCTTTTATATAGCAATTGTCGTATGTATCCACCGACTATTAAAAATTAATTTGATATTGCATTGTAAATTTAAAAATTATAAATTAATTTTATTTTAATTCAAATTTATTTACAATGGAAGCAAAAGATACCTTTTATATGAAGATTTTTAGTAAATTTTTATTTTATAATAATAAAAATAAAGGGAAAGGTTTTGTTGGTCCAACCGTAGTGTTCCACATCTATACTCAATGGTCTGCTACGGCAATTTTCATCTCCAAGGAAAATGTAATATTGACTAAATTCCAGTTGCTATGCAATTATAGCTTGTAATTTCTTAGGCGTTCGGTTACGACTTTATGAGGGTGATAATTTTAGGGGCTTTTTTTGAGCTCACCCCGAGGTGCCGTATTAAATTTGATGTTACGTTGTGGTCCTAGCAGGATTTATTTTCAGGAATATTTATTTTGATTAAAATGGTAAACTTTTCCTTGAAACAATTGAGTTTTGTTTTCAATTGGAATTAAAATTTTCTTATCCATATTTATAAAACTGTAGAGGTCAAAAATCTGTACATACTCGTAGACAAAAATAGCTAAAAACCGAGTCAGGGGATGTAAGTAACTGATATGGAACATATCCAGACGTTTTTTTTTTTTTTTTTTTCTCTGTTTGTCTGTTTGTACGGGTTAATCACCGATACTGTTTTACCGATTTGAACTTACCTTACCTACCTTATATCCCCGTTCATCTTAGATACTTTTTAACTGCGGGAAAGAAGAAGACTGCGTGAAAATATCTCATTTCTACGGGAACCTGAAAGGAACAGTCAAAAAACAAGGTTAGCTGGCGGACAGCTAGTATAAAATAAACTTCATTTCTCTTAAACCAGCACGTGTAAGATGGCACGTGTAAGCTCGAAAGCTTTATCGAGATTGAATAGAATTGTATTGAACTTGTATTGAATAAGGACCAATTTACCGTGAAATATTAGAAACTACCGATCGTTTTGAAGATCTTTGGAGGAGGTTTTGTCCAAAAGCGGACGTATTCCGGCTGACAATAACAAGGAAGTGTTCTGGAAAAAGAGATCGATTTTGATTAGTCCGTCAGTTAAATTATCGAAAAAAATTAAGCACGTATTTTATTTTTTCAATTTGACGAAGATATATCGCCTCAAAATGTAGAAGAGTAATATGACGTCACTTGTTCCGTACAATTTGTATGGCGGCGTTTCGTCACTGGTAATTTCAAAGTGCTGTATCGTCGGCATTTTTCATTTGCCAGACAAAAAAAATACGTTTACATTATTTTTAAGTAATCTAACTGACGGACTAATTCGATTTTTAGGACACTTCCTTATTAGAGACTCTGTCTTAAATAATTTCGCTTTAATAATATTTCGAAGTATTGTTTGCATTACTAATTATTGCAAAAAAGTGTTTAGCGGAATTATCATACTAATATTATAAAGAGGAAAGATTTGTATTTTTGTGTGTGTGTACGTTTGTAATGAATAAACTCAAAAACTACTGTGTCGATTTCAAAAATTCTTTCACCATTTTAAAACCATTCACCCTGAGTAACATAGGCTACCTTTTACCGCGGGAAAATGCCTCAATCCCACGGGAAAACTGTTAACGGGCGCGGAGCCGCGAAAAGCTAGTAATTTATAATTAAAAAAAGAAATCGTGTATGATTCAATTCTCTAATAATTAAAAATATAGTTTTTTGTCGTAAAAACAAACAGAATATTTTTTGAAAAATTAAATTTTAGCAATATTCATTTACTACGTGATTTTGTCATGTTTCTTAAACACAAATGTTGTTCAGCAAAAATAAACCTTAAGTAATAAGCAAATACAATAAATTTTCACGTTACAAATGCCACGAAGGTAGTTTCCTATGATCACAAAACACCTAAAACGAAGGGAGTGGTAACCATCACGGCTGTATATTGAGCAGTCTTGGCCAGAAGCCAGAACTGCTGTGAGGATAAAGTGTCTGATGAAAATGTGAGTCCTTTATTATGGGGACAGGTGGAAATAGGTCTGCGAGCAGTAATGATGCCTTTATTTCTTTCCCTTGGCACCACGCCATTGGATATAAATCGAAGATCTTGACGGAAAAAATCGGTCTGAGATGTTCAGTTTTGGTAAGACAAGCAAGACTAGACAAGGCAAGATTATGTATTTAAATTCCTCTCAATATTTTCACAAGTTTTGTGTTTTTGAGTTTTTGACGTCTTACGAGAAGGGCAAAAAAATATAATTATAATATTTTGTGAATTTCAAAGTTTCTTTGCAGACTCGTCTGGTTTTTTCCCCAGATTATCGATGCAATAAGGTACAGTTTTCTATTTTTCCTGCCCGTGAACCAATTTTCCTGTAGGATTTAAATATTCTCCCGCGGTACAAAGTATCCTATGTAATCTTCAGCCACCACACTTTATTAATATTTATTATTCTTATTTAGTAAAGCGACTTTGTCCAAGTTTGATCACTTTTTTCCCTTCTCGTACCTACTTTCTCATCTTCATATAAATAAGAAAATAACTCTTAAGGCAGTTACGCACTACATCCGATTCCGTTCCAAATCCGAGAAAGTCCATATTATTATAAACTGTACGGACTTCGGAACGCAATCGGATGTAGTGTGCAACTACCCTAACAGTTATTTTCTTATTTATATGAAGATGAGAAAGAAGTTACGAGAGGGAAAAAAGTAAACAAACTAGGTCAAAGTCGCTTTACTAAATACAATACAATACAATACAAATATTCTTTACTAAATAAATAAAAAAGAAATAAGAATAATAAATATTATTAAAGTGTTATTTCAATTGACACTCAATTATAATCTGATGATGAGATGCCGTCCGCAAAAGTCCATTGAAACTGTCTCGGACGGAAAACAATTGTGCGGACTTTTTCGTATTCGGAACGGAATCGGACGTAGTGCGTAATCGCCCTTACAACGCAAAGGGCAAGTATACGTTTTCATGTTTCTAATAATAGTAAGCATTAATAGGAATAGCTGTTCTTTATGTTTGATATAATTGGTGTCACATTCACGATCCATGTTCAAAGATATTCTTCGCCTGTGTTGTTTCTTTGTGATATTTTTCTTGATAAAATTATACTCTTTTTATAGAATTTCTTTCATCAATCTGTTTTAACGAGTAGGAATTCGCTGTTACATTGTTCATTTAGTTTACATGTGTGAAAAATAAAAGCACCGTAGCCTAGTTGGTAGTACGTCTGCCTACTGAGCACAGGGTCGCGGGTTCAAATCCCGCCCAGGGCAAATATTCGTGTGATGAGCACTTGTGTTTGTCTTGTGTCTAGATGTTGTATATTTGATTACGTATATGTTTATATATCAGCCGTCTGTCATTTTTCCCGTGGGAATAAATTATTTTCAAACTTTTAACCCCGCGGCTCCGCTCGTGCTACGTTTTTCCCGTGGGAATGAGGTATTTTCCGGCAATAATAAGTACACTATTTCCTTTCCCAATGTCTATTCTATCTCTGTACCTATTTTCATCAAAATAGATTTAGTGGTTATGACGTGAAAGCGTAACAAACAGACAGATAGACAGAGTTACCTACTTTCGCACTTAATATATATGAAATTCGTCATTGTATACAATTCCTAAGAAAATTATAGGGGTTGCCAGTCCGTTAAGATTCGATACGCATATAAAAACACCAGTTTTATATGCTTATCGAATATTAACCCAAACACTATATAAAATGTGGTTTAATTTGGTCTTCCTGCTAGATTACTAAAACTCCACTCACCCATTGGTTCCTGTGATTTGAATACCAAAACATCTGAATTTGATTTCGCTAATTCGAATTTCAACTTCGAACGGAACGCCAAAAGTTATTCGAACAACACGCATGCAGGTTTGCAAAATCAGAATTTAATTACCCACACAAAATTCTAATAACTCGATACATTTGAATACATTCGAATTTCGAAACTCGGGTTATTAACCCTTCCCATTTTGTTGTAAATATCTCATCTTCGGGAATCCTACCCCGCGGACGCCTGAAATATTTACATAGCAAAGACCAAACTTTTAATTGCTCCCGTACGTTTAGAAAGTTGAGGCGAACCCTTTCGTCGATTAAAATCACGTGAGGGAAAGTCGTTTGCAATCAGATGAAGAATTAAGGACAGGGATCGGCAGCTTTCCACTGAATTTTACCTTCAGAGGTAAAAGCAATTTATTCATGGAACTTAATGGGAAGTTTCTAGTAGAAAATTAAAAAAAAAACCTTACAAAACGGATCAACAGATGACACTAGAAAATAGTAAGCTAATAAATACCGAAAGATTGGATTATAAAAAACATTCAAATTTATTAACTAATTTTCCTAAAATTAATCTCAGTCAGAACCATGTACGAACAATGCAACAAATTTTAAAGAAATTTTAAAGAAGGAGATTTTAAAGAACGCTCGTTTTTTTTTATTTCAAGCTTTTAGAAAATCTCCCATTGTATATGAAACAGGCGCAAGAGTAGGAAAAAAATAAAATCTACATAGAGGAATTACGTACCTACGGTAGTGCACGGCGAGAAGAAAAACAAAAGACAAACGCCATAGAAGTTGGAGATCGCGACCTCCAATTTATATTACTATGAGTGCGGTTCGCGGATGTCGTTTCTATGTACATACTAGTTCAATGAAAATCTATGACTACCTACTAATGGTTACAGTAAATATCACGTAATTAGTACCAACTTATGAACACAGTTTGGGTTTAAAATGTGAATTAGACATCGTTTTGCTTATTATTTTTTTAACTTTTAAACTTAACTGATCCAAAAACGCACGTTGCCTGTTCAAATATATATTTTTATCGTAATATTTGATATAAAATTCAGATTAAAACATGTTTTATGCACGTAACATACATGAAATCTATACTAATATTATAAAGAGGAAAGGTTAGATTGTTTGTTTTTTTGTTTGTTTGTTTGTTTGCATCGAATAGGCTCCGAAACTACTGAACCGATTTCAAAAATTCTTTCACTGTTGGGAAGCTACATTCACCCTGAGTAACATAGGCTATATTTTATTTTCAAAAAATTAGGGATCCTTACTAAAACTTCAATAATGTAACCCAAGGTGTGAAAAAAATACGTAAAATATTCTTAATAATTGAAAATACTCCGAAAGTACTAAACCGATCTTGGTGAAACTTGGCACAAAGTTTGAATAGACCTTAGGAAAGAACATACGCTACAATTTACCGCGGGAAATTTTCTTATTCCCACGGGAAAAATTGTTAAAGCGGGCGGAGTTGGCACAAAGATAGAATAGACCTTGCGGAAGAACATAGGCTAACTTTTACCGCGGGAAAATTCCTCATTCCCACGGGGAAAACTATTAACGCGTGCGGAGCCGCGGCGGGAAGCTAGTAAGTTATAAAACGAAGTACGAAATACTTTGACCAAAGAATAAATTCACCAAAAAATAGAGTGTCTGAGACTATTAGAGCCAATTGCTTGATAAGGCAGCCACTCAAACTTTTCTATCATTCTCAAGCAATCCATGAAATAATCTAACAACGAAATATTTTTATTATCAATATTATCATCAAACAGAAAGTCCGAAATATAATTCCAACAATCCCCTGGCTGGTTATTTGTGAAGATGAGTCCATCGACTCGTTGCAAAGTCGGTCCTCTGCAAAATTTAATCCCGGATAAACAGTATCGCAGCCGGGTATATTCGGGAAAACCTGGGTATTCCCTCCTTGAATATTATACTAGTACCGGATCCGACCGGACGATATGCTTGCTGTACAGTTTTTTACAGGGATCGAAACCGGTTTTTAAATACCTGTTAATATCGTTCGAAAAATCGATAGTTTTCCGTTCCCCAATTAACCGATAATAGATGGAACCTAATGAAACAAACCAAAATCATTATGTTTACCCGGTTTTTGATAAAGAACGGAATTATATCGGTTTTTCGAACGATATTAACAGGTATATCAAAACCGGTTTCGATCCCTGTTTTTTTTAATCAATTTACGGTTTTTTTAGTATTCATTCAGTTATTGCTTCGTCATACATAGCCACCGAAGGATTCAAGTCGGGTTTGACTTAACTGACTTAATGCGAGTTGTTGATCTTATTTTACTTTACAACCTTTAAAATTCTTGGCATTTCCTGACAGTTTCAAAGGAAATGACTTACGTACGTAACCTAAGGTATCCTTTAATATGGGTATAAAAAATTGTTTGCTACAAGCGAAAATTAATCGATGTACTTATAGAAATTTACTTAAAACAATAATACTTAGAGAATAAAAGTACCAAGTGCACAATGTAACTAATTAAAAGTTTAAAAGACCATGGATTAAATAATATCACAATATATAAATCATATCACAAATGTATCAAATTTTGATCGTGTTAAAATATATAAGTATTATTGGTTATTAAACATAAAAATGCAGGACCGATCGTCGTAGAGATCTTTCAGTGAAACTTTTGTCTGCGTCTTTCAGCTAATGATGAAGATATGAAGGTAGATATCGCACAGTAGGCTCTTAAACTACTCTTATTTCGTCGAGTGGCCACGTGGGGGGATTTGTCGGTCCGTTCGTTACGACCAAAAAATATCATCTCGCTATTGCTAAGTTTGTTTTAGGGTGGTAATAATTTACATCTTTATAAAAGTTCCTTTAAGAGGGTACTAAATTAATTTATTGCTTGCTAAACGGGAGTTGGCAAAGATGTTAGATAGGGAAACGTAGCTTTGCTTTTAAACATCCTCTTTGCTTTGAGAATTCATTCTTAAAGCTTGTTAAAAACAAGGACACGGAAAGATGTTTTTTTCTATGGTACAGTGCCCACGATTCGTAGCGTAAGTATAGTTTTAGGAAGCTATTGTATAATGTATTTATTTATAGTAGGTACCTAGTATGTTACTTAGTCTATGGTGATAGTATACGCCTAAAATTACTGCAAACCAACATTGACTCTTTGAAGCTTTAGCTTCTAAACATAATTATTTTATTATTTTATTTCATTTAGTTTTACAACGAATTAAAATGTCCTTATGTCTTCTAAAAATAAGATAAAATGTTTCGAAAAGAGGAAGCAGAAACAAAGTAATTCAACTATATATGAAAATGTCCACTAAGTCTGTTTGTCTATTGTCAGTAAGTAGTAAAAATCATAGAGGTAGGATTTTGAAAGTACATAATTACTAAATTGAAGAAAAAATATGGTTTTTGTTTTGATACAATTAGTCACCACCACGCGTAGCACTCAGTTCCTCCAACGGAAGATTGACAAAACCTAATAACCTGGCCCGCCACCGGAAACCGGGAGGCCCCATAATTTCCACTCAGTGTTTGTTAGAAAGCTTGTTAAGAGAGAACGACGCAGGTAACGGTGTAAATTTCAGCAACTACCCTACTGAAGTGGGGCCAGGAAAGTGGAGGTTTAGTTTGATGAAATTGTAATTACTTAAATAAAAAAATACTGTACACAATTATACACATTTTAAGAAACGAGAAGACTGAAGAAAAATGGATGAGGATGACGTTCAAAATTAAATGTTTGAATTTAGATGAAAAAGCACCTGGTTAAAAACAAATATACAACCAATGTTTTTACTTTTTTTTTTTGCAGAATAACATTATTAAATTGCTTTGATCACATTATACATACCTACGCGATACGCGGGACAGGACAATGATGACTGAAAGAGGCTCCATAAATGCCCTTTGTATCCGTTGGGTACCTTAGGATCCCATTCTTGCACATAAAGTTAGATTTCTAGAACTGGCAAATCTCTATTAAAAGTAACACATACATACAGTCACGCCTCTTTCCCGAAGGGATAGACAGAGACCACTTCCTTCCACTTGCTACGAAAAAGACACACTTCTTTCGCTTCATCCAAATTACCACAAAAATTGCATCTTCCGTGTATCATTAGCATTCAAAATAGCAGTTTTCCTAGCCCGCCTGTCCTTAAGCGCTGTCTAATAAATTGGGCGCACGCTATTGTGCGGGCTCACTTAGTGGTGGCCATATTTACCTGCGTGCGACGCAGGCGCTGCCGCCGCCTGGCTAGCATGCAAACCACTTGATTGCAGGACAGGACATTTATATAATACTAGCTTCCCGCCATGGCTCCGCCCGCGTTTATAGTTTTTCCCGTGGGAATGAGGCATTTTTTCGCGGTAAAAGTTAGCCTATGTTCTTTTGCAAGGTCTATTCTATCTTTGTGCCAAGTTTCACCAAAATTGGTGCAGTAGTTTCGGTGCCTTTCAATAATAAGGAATATTTTTGTTTTTTTTTTTTACACCTTGGCTTGGGTTATATTATTGAAGTTTAAAGATCCCAAATTTTTTTGGAAGTCAAATACCTATAGCCAATGTTACTCAGGGATCATTGGCTTCTCAACAGTGAAATATTTTTTTGTAATTGGTTAAGTATTTTCGGAGCCTATTCGATGCAAACAAACAAACAATCAAACCATTCCGCTTTATAATATTAGTATAGATGTAATGTAAGGTAGTATGGTTTATTCTGTGGTAGCGGCTATGCAAATACTGAAAGGGCATGCTCAGACTACAGTTTTAAACAATAGAATAGAATACATCGATATTCAGCGTAGCTACCACACACGCAACGCACATACACATGAACAAGAAAACAATAAAATGCTCATAAACACTTTTACGTTTACAACGTACAAGCTATGCTAAAAAGGTCCCGTCTTAGCATATGCTACTAGCGAGGTGAACTAGTAGAGCTGATTTTCAGCAGAGACCTCAAACAAAGTGAGCGAGCACGACAAATACACTGTAAAAAACAACAAATTGAAAATAAAATAACAAAACCAAGGACTTAAAACCTATTTAACACCATAACAACAACTCCCCCAGACATTTTTTTCTCGAAAAGGAGAACTAAATTCGATACTCTCATACAAAATAGTTGTTTGAATCGGAGAGCTTGTATGGAAAAGTCATTATTGTTTTTGTTTTGGTGAAAGTTTTTTTTAGAACAGTTACTCAAGAGTGTCGAAATAACAATGCTAAAATAAAAAAACAAAAAAAACTAATGAATATAAACATAGTATGAAATAGAAATGTTGGTAAATTAACGCCAAGCAACGCCATGACATCTCAGTTTAGTTTAGTTACGTATATCACAAAAATAAACGCTACATTTGTGTTACGTAACTTAAACGTGAAAATCGGTTATATAATGTAATGCTATTGCAATTCGCTTGGTTCTGGAAACCAAAATTATTTGGTTATTTTATAACATGACCTAATACTATCCTTTATTTTAGAAAGTCGCCCTTAGCTATCCTATTTATCTCAAGTAACAGTATATTGATATCGTGAAGTACAGACAAGTTCGCAGAATGAAGGTAACAATACAGTTTCATGTTATCAACATAAAAGTTCTTCAACATTCTTGGTTTGTAATCTAATACGGTTTTGTCTCGAAACAATACCTTTCATGTTTAAGTTTTATTGTTTTTCAAGTTAACGGATCAAATTCAATATTTATGTACTTTAATAATAAAATAGTAGAGGTCGAAAAAAGAGCAGTGGGGCCTACTACCACGCTACGCCTTTAGAATGTCTTTGCCTCAACAGGCATCGGTTTGCTGCGCTATGCGGCCGCTTTCTTAAGAGTGATTTAACTTCTTAGAAAATTTATCATTATCTGGATACAGAGTAAGATAACGTTTCTCATTAAAAAAAAGTCCAGTGAGGCTTGATTGGTCGTACCTTTTCGACACAAGCGTGGGTTAATTAAAAAAAGAAATATGCCCATTATGAATCTGTTACTTTACTGTTAAGTGTTGTAACTTCTGATTATAAAAAATTACGTTACTTCATTATAATTATCCACTTATTTGAATATAGCAATATTACTCAAGTACATTTATTTTCTTATCATTATTTATTCAACGAAACTATTCAAATAGTAAATCAAAACATCAAACGCTTAAATTCGTCGTCTTGTATTTACTTGTCTCGTTCAGATCGAAAAACTTTTCTGAAATATATTTGTCTATAGAGAGTTCCCCTAGCATTTACATCTCTCAATTTGGGCCCCTAATTTGCTATAACGAGGTACAAAATCAATAGGAGGGAGAGAGCGGAGGGAACTATTTATGAAGATGATAATTATAAAGTTGGGCGCCAATTATTTTTGTCGGGTGCGATCGTGAATCTTTAAAAAAACTCAGTTGTTTTTTAATTCTGTAAATGAAGAAGGTATTGTTTTGTCTTTTTGATTTTCTTACAAGACTGGGGTAACATGATACCTGGAGCCGATATTTGCGATACATGCAGTCGAGTGTGTCTGTGTGTGTGTTTTGGTGTGTGTTAAATTAACACTGTTAATGCGGAATGGTGAAATATAATTATTTTAAACTATAATTTATTTTTTCAAATATAATAAATTCTATTGTCGTTTATTATGAACTTAGTCAAATCTCTATTAAGAAGCGAAGAGTCAGAAACAACAAGATTAATTGTTAACTATTCATTGCTATTCGTGTGGCTGGTTTTTGGGCCGAGACTGTCTGAGTTTGCTGTCGACTCGAAAAGAAGAAGATTAATTTAATTAAAATAACAAAGTAATCATTATATTTAATTTATTTGGAAAGAAACCTATACTACAAGATAGCTCAGCGTCCCAAAGTGGGTTTTGGCCTCCAACACAAGTAGGCGCCGCTTGTTTCGGTCTTTCGCCGTTTCTAAAACTGTTATTCAAGAGTTTTAAACTAAATTGGAATCTACTTTACCTGTCACGTGACCCCACATTACGTGCCCTCATCAAATCTACGGGTGCAACCGCAAAACCGACACAAACAAAAAAAGTACTAGAGAAGACACCTCAAATAAATTCTATGCGCCAACATGGCGGCATGCCGCGGCAGCGGGAGGCGGGCGGAATGCGCGGCGAGAAGAATTGGAAAAGTCAAACGCCACAGATGTTGGAGGTAGCTGGTATGTTGTTGTTAAATTAATATAAAATAAAATATTATTTACTATATTAAAGTGAATTTATTAAGAATAATTTGATACAAAGTCATATTTATTAAAACACACAGTCTAGTAAGATGACTGTCAAAATTAGAAAGCATAAACATTATGTGACATTTCACGTGCAAACGTACCTTATGGTCGGTATTGAGTTAGGTATATCCCTGTAATCAGCAAATAATAAGCTATTCAAAACCAAAAAGAATTTCTTTATACAAAAACCCGCCATAAGGTACCTTTGCACGTGGATCGTCACATACATTTTTTTAAAACGCTAAACCATTTATCCTAAGGCTACTACAGTCGTGACCTCCAAATTCATAGAACTGAGTGCGGTTCACGGATGTCTTTTCCATGTACGCTAGTACGCAATAGTTCAATGCCTCAAACCGCTTCAAACCGCCTCACACCGCCTCGTGCGGAAATAGATATCTCCTCGAATTTCGATTCGGCGCGACAAAGGGTGACAAAATTGTCTCCCGAAATTACCACTTGCTAGGGTGTCAGAAGGGCGCGCGCTAGAGTTGGAGTTACTTATTACAGTACTAGGTAATGAAAATATATATATAACGGTAACGGTAACGGTGGTATATTTATTTATAACGTTACTATTTGTATAACTTACTAGCTTTCCGCCCCGCGGCTCCGTCCGCGTTAAACATTTTTCCCGTAGGAATGAGTTTTTTTTTATTTCTCTTTGTAAAAACCATCCTTGGACTTCAATGAACATTTAAAAAAATAATTGTTTAAATTGATCCAGGCGTTGCTGAGTTATGCGCTTACCAACACATTTTGCGATTCATTTTTATATTATAGATATAAAATATCTATAGGTCAAAAAATAAACAATATCTGTTTTCTTATTTATATTATGTTATAATAACGATTTCTTTAGAATATTTTGTATTACTTCCATACTTTAAAAGTAAATAACCTGTTACACAGTATACGCTCGCTTGTGCAAAAAAAGGACAGCGTATCGATCAATTTTAATTTGTATTTAGCTATTCCACTTACTTTAAAAATAAAGCCATTGGAAAATACCTGAATTCGTAACGATGACGTTTTTTTTTCGGAGTGCGGCTTAATTACAGAGTACATTTAACTTTGTCACCAAAATAACTAAATAAAATAGACAAAAATGATTAGACTAGTATAGATAAGCTTTCAAATACCGCCATTTAAACAAAAACGAAATCACTTCTTAAGACCACCACGTAAAATCATAACCTGTTTAAAAGTGCTGTAAAATATTAGCCAAATCAAAAATAACTGTTAAATAAAATAACAGTGACAAAACTGTTGTTCAAAGAACTCTTGTTCGAAGTACGAATGTTCACGTAAGATAAGCCCAACACGACTGCTTTTTGTTTCAAAATAGGAGTCTTCGCAAGCCCTTGTATTAAATCGTCGGCTTAAGCCCGGCTTAACGTGTGCCTTGACGTATGTAAGCATTAATTTAGAAGAGTGTTAAGTTTTGATAATTTATAATATGAATGTTCAAATTTGAAGTGAGTATATGTGATCTTAGCTTTGTTTTAAGACAGAAGCTCAATTAATTGCCCTTATGTTTATTAGTAAGAGCGCCAATAATATTATTACGAATCTTCTTTACAAGAGAGCATTATTTTTCACCTTATAAGTAGTAAGTACTATGACTCTGTTAAGAGCGTCGGTGGCCATTGTTTTCTATTCGGAAGTTCGCGGGTTCGAACCTCGGCAAGTACCAATGTATTTTCGATTTTCAAATTCATTATGTACGTCTATTCGACGCTCTTACGGTGAAGGAAAACATCGTGAGGAAACCTGAACACACCTGCGAAGTAATTTAAAAGTTGTATGTGAAGTTGACCAAACTGCACAGGGCCAGCGTGGTCGACTAAGGCCTATTCACCCTGATTTCAGGGTAGGCTCGAGCCCCTCGGTGGGGACATATATAAGCTGTTAACGAATTAACTATGACTATGTAGAGAACCGACGGCCATTGGGGCAAAAAGGTTCTTGAATAACGTTCACGCGCCGGAAGACGTAGCGTGGACAGGCCCCCCACAAGGTGGACTGACAATCTGTGAGCATCTGAAAAAGCCGCGTGACCGTAGGACCGATCATTGTGAGATCTTTGGGCGGCACTGTCCAGCTGTGAACGTAAACACCGTGAAATTGAACTGGTTGTTTTGAAATCAGTTTAGTATTTTCGGAGCCTATTCGATGCAAACAAACAAACAAACAATGAAACCATTCCTCTTTATAATATTAGTATAGATGGATCAAAATACGTTACCATAAACCAATGCAATAGCACTACGATAAGCGATCAATGAATCACGTTGATTGATGTGGGTCCACGTCCAATCGCCTAATAGCTCCCTCTGTCGGTCGATCTTGATAACGCTCTTAAGATATCGCTTTAATGGACGCAAGATTTTAAGGATTCTAATGTCATTACTCTGATTGTCTTTTAAGACATGTTCCAAAGCCTAGTTTGGCCACAAAAGATCCCTTTTGTGTTGGTGGTCTGGTAAAATCTTAGTGAGACTAAAATTATTGATTCCAAGCTAAGGTACTTCTCGACTTAAAACATAAAAGGATCTTTAAAAATACAGAAAAATCTCGGATACGGTCATTATTATTATGACCACAGCAGGTTTACTTTCATGCACCGTACATAATTATGTATTTAGATACTTACGTAATTATACGACATCCAAACACATGGCATTTAAACACAAGAGCTCTGATAAAAGAAAAACCGGCTAATCATAACCTAGCAACCAAATAATCATCATCATTTCTTACCAAGTCAATCTAACAAATCAAGTCAAGTCAAGTCAAGTCAAAGTCAAGTCAAGTCAAATAGTGTTTATTCAAAGTAAGATTTCACAAATCATTTTTTGACGTCGAGGCGGGTTCACAATTTGGCTGTCTTCTGTGGAGAAGAACCCGCCAAATCAGTTTTAACTGAATAATAATAAGATTTGTGGTAGCGGTAGCGAATCCGTATTCAATCACCTTAACTTCAGAACTTATTAAATGAAGTAATTATAGAGTTGTTCTTCCTTTATAAATATTAAATTATATGCATTTATTCTATACAGACATTGCATTTGCAACAATTCGGTCCCACGATACTTAGCATAAGCCTTTTGCAATCAACTGTGAAATTCCTCTGGGAATTTTTATAAATAAAATTGAAACAACAAGATTACTATATAATTATTGTCAAGTATCAGTAACAGGTAAGAATGCTTTTAATATTGTAAATTGTATAATCATTAGTAATATGAGTAGATACAAAAACATCCTAAAATGTATTTCAATATAGGACTTTTACTTCTTTGGGGTAGAGCCATCAGTTCCCCCGTAAGTCCGGTGAAGCTTGATTCGTCATCCTTTTTCGACACAAGCATAGGTCAAAAAAAGGCATAGGTAGGGACTACTGTAACGGTACCAACCTGGGTCCCGTACAGATTTCACAAATGTTTTATAAAAAAAAACGTTATAAATTAATTACATGCTTATTAGTTGAAAGTCTTTATGAAGATATTTATATTATTTATATAAAGAGATTCTGTCTAGATTATATCTTGAGACTTATAAATACAAAAGTAAATAATCAATTTTAATGTATTGATCTTTGAGAATAATAAGACCAAATGATTGTTGTTCTACCTGATTGAACGGGCTTCTGTGTGCTTAATTTACAAAAGTAAATAATAGTTCATAATAATTTATTTTCAAAAGTATATAATACTTTATGATATTATAGTCTGACTGAGGAAAAGCAATAGCACTCCTGTAGTAAGCATCCATACCATGCGGATTGGAACTTCTACCTACTTTCAGATTAAATAATCATTCAGTTTGTGCTAAAAGCAAAAACAAACTAATCTTCTTACCAGATCAAGTACATGGAGTTTGGCAGGATGGTAAATAGGAATCATTCTGGGCATTGTATAAATCTAAGCATTTAAAGGATTGTTCCTTAAAGAATTACCTAACAAATTAACTCTGTTATTCAGTCTTTTTAATATAATTAAAATATGAATTATAGAATCAAAGTAATACATTCAATTTTCTAAATAAAAGTCGGATGTTAACAGGGAGTAGTTATTTTCCACTAGTTAGGGCAGAGCTTCTACAATTTGACGATAGTTGGCGTTATTGTCATACAAATATTCACTACCATACTCTAGTTTCGAACAGAAAGTAATTTTCGTCAATTATAGTTATATTTAATAGTACATCAACATTTAATTAGACAAAAATATTATAAAATCGTTCTAAAATTATTCAATTTATTTTATGTAATTTTATTATTAATATATAATTTATTATGAATTATGATCATTATAATTAGAGGGCAAGCAATAAAATACAAAGGAATTCGAAATCAACCATTTTGAAATCCGTAATAACGACGCGATCATGAAAAATATTGGAAAATTATTTTAAATAGATATAGTGGACTTTTCTTTTATTGGATCGCTGGAGCATTCTTTGGCGGACCGGGCGAGAGGAGTCATCGTGTTTCTACAACAAAGCTAAGTATTTTTGCATATTCCAAAATATGTGAAAGCTTGGATTTAGGAGAATCTCCAGCTATTTCTATGTTTTATACTAGTATTTATTCAATTTATTAGAATTTTACCCATATATAATTCCTTCTAATATCTAAGTTCTTTTATATAAAGTGCTTTTGTTATTTTTCAGATATAACTGGACTTGGGAGCTCCCTTATGTCTTGAATGTATACCTAAATTAACCTAAAATTGTACTAATATTACTTTATGTATATTTCTTCTGCATAGACATATCTGTAGAGACTCCTAGATCATCTTCTAAATAAATTTACAGGAATCAAAATTGAACAAGTATATTGGAGATGATGACTGAAGTTGGTTTAGCAGTAAAGCGGAGAGAGCAGCCTTCCAGACTCTTCTTCCTTAAACTCCGGACTCCGGGTATGATTAATAATTTCCATTTAACTATCAAATACAGAGTTCCTATTTTCTTGCTTGTCCCATAAATAAATCAACTAGATATTTCTATAATTAAATATTTAATTTCAAAATCCTAGAAAGTAATCATAATCAAGTTAATTCATTATATTAATCTTTCTTTACTTTATACAGTTTTCATTTATTTATTATCTCTTTCAAGCAGAATTTACTTATGTATCTACTAATTTACTTAAAATAATCTTTACCTTTATACATACCAATTTACATACATTTTATTCTTCTCCGGGGAGCTTATAAGTCATTGCGGTTAGTACTGGGTTATCTACATAGCTAGGACTAACAAATTTCTCACTAAAAGATTCAGGGTTACACGTATGCGGTTCATAAAGTAGAGTCTTTCCACTTTCGTTCACTGGCCGTGATCGTCTAGCACTTACAATAATATTTCAGATGGAAGTCATTAGGGGGGGGTTACACTACTATTTAGTATTCTGTGGCATAGGAAAAAAAAAAATCTTTTACTAGTTTTTTGGGTAGGTTTCCCTTCCTTACGAAATTAAAAAAAAAATCTTATTATAATTTTGCATTAAGCAAGCACATTGAAAGATTTTTGTTCACATAGTTTTAAGTACGCCATTTATACGATCCATTTAAAATATATTAATCCGACTACGACGAAGCAAATGCAAGGTTATTAAAACTTATCGAGCAGCGAGAAAATTAATAAAAGCGACATCACAAATCACGGAACTTCAAAACTAATTACTGCTGCTATTACTAACATACGCGAACTAATCCGAACTCTCGCTTTGAGAACTGCTAATTCGGAAGAACGCGCCAGGCCAATTCAAGTATGATTTATATTAGTTCTTCTTAGTTCATTCGGCCTATACAATGGAAGTCTTTGGAGTATCATAATGTGAAGGAAATGAAATGTATTTTTAAAAAATACACTTGTTTCTACAAAAGTTGCAATTATATAGTAAAACTGTGGAAAAGTGTACTAAAAAAGAGAGGTATAAACTATTAAGTAATTTAGTTTTTATTTAAATATGATAAATGATAAAAGGTAAAAGGTATCAAGACATGTTTGTTTATATACTCAAAACCTAAAAAAATAATTTTTAAAAAGTAATTAATTATTTTTACGCGGTATATCAAATTTCAGCGTATATTCAATCTTGTGCAATAAACAAAGTAAATCCGTTGTTTAGTTTCAGTTTGAAAGTCTAACAAAAACTTCCTTATTTACAATAATATTATTAAAGGATATGGATTGTTTTGAATACCTAGACTTTTCAATTTATTTACTCTATAAGACAAGACGTCTACAATAAAATAGGTATAGTTAACAAGAGCTTTGTGTAATTTAATGCTGTCTGTCAAACATGAATAAAATAGATATTTGACGAACATCATCGCACAAATTGTTCCTGAATCCAGTAATTGCTCTTAACTTCCTACAGTTCTCTAGAAATGGAACAATCGCCCATATAACAAAAGGGTAACTAAGACAATACGTTGGTGTGAGATTCTATTACGATATTCACAATACGCTTAGGTGCGATGAGCTAACGTGTAACGTAATTTAGGGGATTAAATTAACGTGGTTGAGGGATCATTGTCTTCAGGTTTCACAAGCGAAGCTCATTATAATTACTACCTCATACAGAAAATCTGGGGTTTGATTTCATGGTTAATGAGAAATGTATTGTATGGTAATATAATAATAAATAATGAATGAAAAATAAAAAATAAATAATAATAATAAATAAGCATGTCAAAAAGTAAATTCCCGCAATTTTCACTTTTATTCAATGACCATTAGGAACGGTAAAAATTCTTAAGTGTTCGGCTCAGCGTGATTTCTGAACGAAATAACATTGTAAAGAAAATACTTCGATACGTTTTTGGTATATTAATATGGACGTCACGTCACACACAAGCATGTCCAGACCAGAGGGAAACGTTCCACATCAATTTTCGTATTACCAATGGATTAAATCCAAAAGATATCTCAAAGAAAACTTTCCGATTGATACAAGATGCGTATTTTGAAAGTACTTTACGACACGGACTTCGTTTTATGTATATTTTCTTTTTGTATTTTTTTACTCACCACAGCTATGATTGTAGTCTGGAGTGTTATATTATAGGGATAAAATATTAAAAAATACTTGACATCAAATAAAAAAACTTTTGAAATGCCACGAAGGTCTAGATAAAAGATTATTTAAAACTTTATTTTTGTATTTTGTAAAACTTAGAAATTTTAATATGACCAAAAATTGTCTGCCAAATAAATTATTTTAAATTGGCCAGTAAATAAATAACCATCGTTACATCATTTCTCTGAGATTTGTGTTGTGCTTCTGTAATATTTTTTATTCAATAAAAAAATAATAATTCGTTCACTTTCCTCTAACCAGCACTGTTCCTTATCTACCAAAAAAAATTTAGAGAAAACATCTCGAAAATGTGTAAATACGCTTTTAGTGAATCAATTTTGTATTAGTATTCCGAACTGGTAGCCACTTTGCTCTCTCCCTGGACAATCTTTGGCAGATCGATTTAAAAATATATCCACTATTTTGTCCCCATTATTTTTAAAGACAGGGACTGATTTCCTTTTCTTGATTTAAGTAATGTCAGGGAAACGTAACTAAAAGTACCCATAACAAATATAGAGTACTAACTGAAAAAAAAAACTGTTTAGTGTTTTTATTTTATAAATATAATTAAACAAACAAACAAAACAATCCACAAATTTTAATATAATAATATGCCTGCTAATAATATAAATGCGAAAGTAACTCTGCTTGTCTGTCTGTTTGTTACGCTTTCACGCTAAAACCACCGTACTGATTTTGGTGAAACTTAGTACAGATAGAATAAACTTTGGGGAAAAAGCGCAGGCGGAGCCGCAGGGCAGAAGGCTAGTATGTAAATAGATCAATAAGTTTTATTTTAGATTTAATCAATTATCTTAAATGGTCATCAACACTGGAAAACGCAATGTTAGATACCCCACTAGGTGGACCGACTACCTGGAGGGAGTTTTGATACCTCATGGATGTAGACAACAGACTCAAGTCATTGAGTACACCGAAGCTGTAGAAGGATGTATTTCACCCAGATCTTTGATTTCACCAAATCAATTTGGAAATAATTTGGCGTACATAACTCTAACAGACCCCCATACTAACGTCTTTACAGCGTCGTTGTCGTCACGCCAGCTTCGACGTGACGTTCAGCCAGCACTAGCCGTCGCGCATAGGCAGGAAAGTGAGTGAAACAAAAGAAAGTTGTGTTCGAAAAATACGCAGCGCTGGAGTCGCGTACACTGGAAAAACGCTTGATCAAGACGCCAGTGTAGGGGTCTGCATTATACGCCTCCTCGGTGGGGACTTATATGAGCTGTTAACAAACAAGAGACTGCTAGCAAAACTTAAAGAAGATGCTTAGTAATGAATCTTGTCAACTTTCAATAAGAAATGTTCCTGGAACAAAAAATTCACGAAAAACTACATACTTTTTCCTTTACTTCTTCATACAAGCTATCCCGTATGTAAACTGTCCTAAATAGGTGACCACACGGCGCGTTATTTTAAAACAATAGCAAAATAACAACGGCTTTTTATATGTGCGGCAGAAACAGGAAATATTCAGCATTCTTATCAATTTACACTACAAATAGGTTTAACATCATGACATGTAAGGATTGGTGAAGTAATTGTTAATTGTTTGTGCAAACATCAAAGTAACATGCCGTTTTGTTAAAAAATATATTTTAAATGGTACTGAATTTGCGTTACAGGTGCTTGAGTGCAAGATTTGGAATAAAACATTTTCGGCATTTTTCGGTCTTGGTCTTCCACGTCTTCTTCTGCCTTCTTTTGTTTATTTTTGTTATTATTATACGATTGTATTTTGACCATTTCGTGCACACTTTCCCGCTGGGATTATATATTTTCCCTTGGTAATAGTATCTAAGAAGTTGAACGGGGGTCGGAGACATAAGGTACAAAATTTAATTTAAATTGGTCCATCAGTTTCAGAGATTAGCCCGTACAGACACAGAAAATAAAACTGGATTTGTTCTATTTCACTTTTTGCATCCCCTTGGTTTTTAGCTTTTTTTTCTACGTACAAATATTTCACCTCTACAGTTTCATAATAATATTATGGATAGATTGGTAATGTATTTTAGTTTAATGTATTTTTAAACAGTAGTAGCAGTCATACTCGCTGTTACTCTAGCAGTCATGCTGTTTGTACAGGTGATTAACACTTATGTTAGCAAATGTTTTATTTGTGAGTCACGACTTGTACATTACACTGCCGTATTATCATAAGAAAATATTGTATCAGCATCTCTGATGTTGGTTTTGAGTCAGCTGTTACAGTTTCCAGGGTGAAACAAGGATTATTGAGAAAAGCCTGCAACTTTAATAGTCATCATCATCATCTCAGCCGAAAGACGTCCACTGCTGGACAAAGGCCTCCCCCAAGGATCTTCACAATGATCGGTCCTGCGCTGCCCGCATCCAGCGGCTTCCCGCGACCCTCACCAGATCATCGGTCCACCTCGTGGGGGGCCTGCCCAAACTACGTCTTCCGGCGCGCGGACGCCATTCAAGAACCTTTCTGCCTGCAATGTGCCCAGCCCAATGCCTCTTAAGTTTAGCGATTCTTTGGGCTATGTCGGTGACTCTGGTTCGCCTGCGTATCTCATCATTCCTGATTCGATCACGCAAGGAAATTTCAAGCATAGCCCTCTCCATCGCTCTTTGGGTGACTTTAAGCCATATAGTATCACAAGATAATGCACAAGCTAGGCTTATCTCTCTTATCAGGTCATATTTAACGTCTTTACCGAGCCTACCTTAAATTATGGTGAATTAGGTCATCATGAACGCGCTAAGAGTGTCGGTGATCAAGTGGTTAGGGCCGTTGACTTCTATTCAGAAGTATGCGGGTTCAAACATCGGTAACAACGTGTTATGATTTTCTAATTCATTACGTACGTTTATTTGGCTCTTATGGTGGAAGAAAACATTGTAAGGAAACCTGCACAGTGCACACACCTGCGAAGTAATCAGAAGGTTGTGTGTGAAGTTAACCAACCCTCACTGGGTCAGCGTATTTGTCTGAGGCCTGTTCACCCTGATTTCAGGGTAGGCTAGAGCCCCTTGGTGGGGACAAAACGAACCAAACTGACAGGACGAACCTGGAATAAATGATATTATTATTATATATGAGCTGTTAAAGAACGAGCGCATCACTTTTAAATTTCTTCTCAGATATATGCAGGTCCTCACGTTATGTTGTTTCACATAATTACCGTCCAATTAATGTAATATAACATACGCGTCGAATTGAGAACCTCCTCCTTTTTTGAAGTCGGTTAAAAATAAAAAACATTAGTGCAGGACTCGAATTTGGAGTTTCTGAATCAACAAACATAACCACTGTGCATCCATTTCACAACTTTTCAAAATTCTTCAAAATATAGAACGCAATAACCATATAACCCATCTCACGCATTTTAATTTCTTTTTTGATTAAGTACTTGAAGAATTTTAAAAACAAATATAATTTTAGTGTTTTGCTTTTAAAGTACCATAATTTTTCAAGTACATTGTTTTATCTTTATGTATATCAGCCATAATTTAGGTTAAACAATGTAGAAATATTTGCAATGGATGTAAATTTTGACGGCTAAGCGCCTATTTAAAGTGCAATTTTAATATCTTAGTCATCTAGAAAATTTTTTTTGTTACACAATAATAAACTAGGTTTTGAGGTTTCACAAAAACCTATATAACAACTTTGCGGAACAAAATGGTTTATCTCGCTTCCTACCAATTTCATAATGACCATTTGGCAAGTGACGGTCAGATCGGTGAGAAATGGTTAGTGGTCAGCGGATGGTCAAGAATAGTCAGTAGCCGTGGCGATAGTAATTATCTCTTGTTTTTGTTTTACGCCGAGTGTTTTTAATTTCCATAACTGACCAGTGGGCGTGCGGCCTACCGTAAGAGCTTGTCCACACGGCGCGTTGCGTCAGCGTTGCGTCGACGCAGCGCTACCACTGCGTTGTTTTACATACAAATAACCAAGGTGTTCACACGGCGCGCTGCGTCGTCGCACCGCACACATGACGGACAGCAGCCCCCGAGACGAAGCGGGAGGGGGTGTACTCGTGCGACGTCGGAGCGCCAGCGCTCAGTTGCTTGTGCGTTGACAGAGAGGATACACGGAAGCTCATTTCGTTTTACGTTTACGTTTTTGTATTTAGTTTTATTTGCAGGGTAAAATGAATACCATTGAAGAACTTGACATAGATTACTTGATTACATTGATACAGGAAAGGGAAATTATATGGGACAAGTCAAACGTAGATTTTAAAAATAAAAATTTAAAAACAAAAGCCTGGGAAGACATATCAAAAGTTTTATTTCCTGATTACGAGAATTTCACAGCTGAACGAAAAAACAAAGTTGGTGAGTTCACAGTACAGATATTTATGTTTTTTTTATTTAAGAGGGCTTTCAAGATTTTCTTGCACCGCCAATTCCGCGATCAGTACAAAATTAATATCTCGACACTCTAAAATTTTAAAACTTAGGGAATCTAGATTAGCGTGAGTACTATTTTATTACTTAGCTCAAAAATAACCTAGACTACGCTGAGTAGGTATAAAATATTATTTTTTTACTGATCGCGGAATTGGCGGTGCAAGAAAATCTTGAAAACCCTCATAATACAATTATACCTTATTTAGCTGCCAAGGCAGAGTTCCTCTAGTCATAAAATAGGTCGCATATTGCTGTCTTATGACATTCGGTGCTGTCTGTTCTTCATGTACGGGTTGTATTGGGAGAAATTCATCAACACTTATAGCAAATTTATCTCTTTGTCTAAAACCATCTCGATCAGCGACAAAATTGTGTAATACACAACATGCTTTTATAATGTCAGTAGCGAAGTCATAGGACACGTCTATCGGTCTGTGAAAAATGCGCCATTTGTTAGCCATAATCCCAAAAGCGCATTCGACATATCTTCTGGCTCTGCTTAGACGGTAATTGAAAACCTTTTGTTGTAAGTCGAGATTTTGACCGCCATATGGACGCATAATATGTTTGCTCAGTCCAAAAGCTTCGTCACCCACAAATACATACGGGGTTGGTATATTGCTACCAGAGAGTGGCTGGGGTTGAGGTAGTGGTAAGTTGTTGTTAATCATTAGCTCGTACAGTTTAGAATTTTGTAATATGGTTGAATCGCATTCTTTTCCGTATGCACCGATGTCGACAAATACGAATTTGTAATTTGAATCCACAATAGCTAGCAACACAATCGAAAAAAAGGCTTTATAATTAAAAAAAAGTGAGCCACTATTTGCAGGATTACACACGCGGATATGTTTGCCGTCGATGGCACCAACACATTGAGGAAAATTTGCCTTTACATCAAAACCCCTCGCTATTGTTTGGAAACTTTCAGTTGTCAGTTCAGGGATGTTGTCTCGAAGAAGATTGGTCCATATAGCACGACAAACTCTTTGTATTATATATGCAATAGTAGATTTTCCCCGTTTGAATTTGAAATGTAAATCAGTTATTGAATTTCCACTTCCTAGGTATCTGAAAAGAAAATAATTATTATAATATGCATTTATGAGATAGATAGATACCCGAAAAAAAATACTGACATATTCAGACATCGATATATATCAAAGCAAATAACGTTCTCTATGTAACCAATTAATTCTGGAATCGCGAAAAAAATAGCAGCTGTTGCATACATTTTGATTCAGTAGGTATTGCTTTTTGTATGTAACAGCTGTTATATTTTCACGATTCCAGAGTCGGTCACATAGTGTTTGTTAACGATATCTGAATATGTCATTAAATTTTATCGAGAAATTCACTATGTATAAATTATTAAATCATGTTTACTATTGGTTTTGTAGGTAATGATTTAATAAAAAAATGGAGAAGTGTAAAAGATAATTACTTCAGATATTCAAAAAAATTAAAAGAAGCATCAAAATCGGGCTCGGGCGCTACGAAACTGAAGAAGTATCATTTATACAATCAACTCCTTTTTTTGAGAAAAGTAGAACAAAATGCCACCGAATCTAGCTTAGACTCGCCTAGAGAAATCAACAATGAATCTTCGTCTACAAATGATGACATTACCACAGACAACACTCCGCGCTATGTTCCAGTCGCGCGCAAAAGGGCAATGCAAATGGATGAGTTTGAAAGAGAAGGACTAAAACTTCTCAAGGAGCCGGAAAATCGCCATATGTCCTTTTTCAGAGCTATATTGCCATCTATTCAAGAATTTTCCGACCGAGAAACTCTCCGTTTCCAAAGTAAAGTTATACAAATTATAGATGAAATGCGGTATGGACAAACATCATCATATGTGAGTGGCCCATCAACGTCTCACCAACCACCAATTGGTTATCAAACAGCAAATTTTCAAAGTACATACATTTCTGATTATAATAATTCAATTACATCTCCAGAAACATCTCAAGCAAGTGAAGAAACTGAATACGATTTTTCTAATTTGTAATTACTGGATGATATCTCTCTTAAATAATGTCTAAATTTAAAATTATGACAATTGCTGATTATTTGTGAGTTGATTACTAATTAAACAAACCAAAAAACTGTTATATTTTTATTACTTAAATATATTTATATAGTTACCTTAAAGTGATTCCCAGCATTTCTACTGGTTCCACTGGATTCCTCATATTAGTATAGTTTTTTCGTATGTGTGGTTCTAAGGACTTCAATAAACATTCGAAGCTGGATACACTCATTCTAAAAAAATTATAAAACTTCTTTTCGTCTAATAGCAACTCCCGATATTCTAAAAAAAAAAACTGTCCATCACGATTTCTTAATGAAATGAAAGGACTGATCCAGTACCGTCTTGTGATCTTGCGTCGATTTCGGCGGTGACGTAGTAATAGGAGCAATGCTAGACGTCTTTTCCGATCCATGATTTGCTATAGACTGACTGCGAATTTTTTTCAAAATACTTGCCGCAACTGTGCGTCGCCGCTGCGCCGACGGAACGGACTGCGTCATAGTAACGCTGCAGCGCCCGTGTGGCCGGCTATGCGTCAAAATATTTGCGTTGCGACGACGCAACGCAACGCAACGCGCCGTGTGGACTGGCTCTAACGTTGACTTTTAGGGAAGGGAAATGTTGATGATTTGTCGATATTTTAGTCTAATAATCCAAAACCAATAAACACTTACGTCATCATCATCATCATTTCAGCCAGTAGACGTCCACTGCTGGACAAAGGCCTCCCCCAAAGATCACTTACACTTACGTACATAAAGACAAAAAAGAAGCCTGCTAACAACAATAGAGAACAGGAGAGGAATATTGGTGGGACACCTGATACGACACTTTGAAGAACATTATGGAAGAAAAGATGGAAGGAAGGAGAGGAAGGGGAAGACCAGGAGAAGAGCGATGAGCAGAGTTTTAGTAAGCTCTGTAAAGATCTGAAACTTGCATTGAACTAAATAAGATGAATGTATGTATGGCAGAAAGGTTTGGGGATCGCAGTTGCTGTTATACAAGATGGTAGAAGCTGTTCACATTCTCTTAGCAAAGCTTTTAGTATTTGCTAGGCCTTCTCCCTTGGTTATGATATCTACAAAAAAATAGTCCACTTTAGAGCTAGAAACCCATCAGGAACCACACAGACACAAATACACCTAAATATTATACATACAAAATATCACAATAGAATGTTTGAAATACTACCATTATTTATGTTTAGTGATGTTGTTCCTAAGTTGTAATGTTTTTACTTTTAGTTGATTTTACTTTCTTTAAAGTTAACTAATATTACATATGTGGTGTTTGCCTGTAAAAGGTTATAATATTTAGCATATTACCACTAAATACAGCTTGTTATTAAGTAAGTCTTAATATGTATAACTGTTGGTGAACCAATAAATAAATAAATAAATAAATAAATTATACATTTATTACCTGTATATAAAACTATTAGTTTTTCTACTTCACATATCAAAAAGTACTACTTCTAGCTCACAATTCGTTTCAAACATGTTTTAGTTTGTATCTCTGAATTAAATATAAAAAACAATTCTATGAAGTAATCATGATAACAAGTACTTGTGTATTATTATTTAAAGTGATTTCTTTACCTTGTCTCATGAATTATCTTTAAACAGGAAAATGACGCGTTTCATACAATTGATGCCATAAAGACCTTGAACTAGACTCGTGACGACTTCATCAGTTAAATTTTAGTTTTATTATTACTTCGTTTTTCTGTAAGATGAACTTAAGATAAAAATAAGTATAATATACTTAGTATATTTTAGTTGAAGTTTCTAGATTTCATTAATTTTCCTTTCCAAGTCCAGTAAAGCTTTTTGATACATCGATTTTGTGACAGAAGCATAAGTCAATCAAATATAAAAAGTTTTTTGAAAATTAGAGAATAATAACAAGTAAATAAAATAGCATAAATATTTGCCTTGTAGTTGTATAATTTCTTACTCTTATCATTTTTTCTTTGAGATCCTTGGAGGAGACCTTTGTCCAGCAGTGGACGTCTTTCGGCTGAGATGATGATGATGAATCATATTTTAGCCTCTTGAGATTCTACGTTCCATTTTAAGGACAAACTCTGTGTGTAATAAAGGAGCGATGTAATTGCTTCTTTTGGTTCTAAAACCCAATGTTCTTATACAAGAACAGTATATTTTATGCAAACAAATCCTACCGTGTATGGAATTCATACATACATAAGACACTCTTTTTCAAAACAAGGTAAACGATTGTATGGAATAGTCACAGTGTAAAATACTTTTGTGTTAAAATAAAAATAATCTACTAGTAGAATCAGTTGTTTTATTTTTATAACAACTAAGTCATAATTTGTAAGTTTAAATCCAAACAATGTATTTGTTTACAGTCCAGCAGGCTTACTTTACCGCCATAACAATGTCGAGTATGCGTGAGTATTTGTGCCGCTGTTAAATAAAAAAAAATCTGCCCGTAATAAAAAGGCTGGACATTGCTTTAATGCATGGTCCAAGAAAACAAGGTCTAACCGTTAGACCACGTGACTGACACGAGCCTACGTCATTTTTCGCTGTTTATCCTTGTCTACTAACACGCATTCGACAAGGACGAACAGCGCAAGATGACGTAGATTTTTGTCAGTCACGTGGTCTAGTGGTTAGACCTTGTTTTCTTAGACCATGGCTTTAATGTAATAAATTATAAAATTGCATTCTCCCTAAAATTCATTTATATGTAAGGGGTTTATATAAAGATACAAATTTTTACCAAAACTATTTAAAAATTTCTTTTTATTTATTACTATGTATATTATTTGTAAATTTCAATTTTTTAAAGTACATTTGAAAAGTCATTTGTATTTTAAATTAAAATTAACTACTAGTTCATAATAAAAACAAATAATTTATTGATTTTTCAACAGATGACGCCTGTTACTTTATACTATTAAATTATAATCGAAAAAATTTAAAAACAAATAAGTTACAAGTTATATTGAAACTATACGATCCATGAACAAAAAACTAGTTTATTTTTCAACCATTGAACAAAAGGTATTATGTTGAGTTCTATAATATAAATGTGTTTTGACAAATGACTGAATTAAAACTCTAACAGTGTCATATCGATAGAGCATCGACAACTCACGCGCAGCTCTACGCGTTCCTTGACAGTCAGTGTTTAAACCAAGACGCATGCGCGCGACCGTCTCGCTTTTTAAAACCGTTGTGAATAGTTCGAAAATTAAATTTATATGGCAGTGGTGACCCGACCGTGTTTAGTGTTACCTATATCTAGAACTAAAGGATTCCACGATAGGACGCGCCAAAATGTTTGGGTAATATATTTTTTTGTTAAGTTGGTAATGATAATTTATATTTGCATTGACCTTGTTCTGCGTGAAGTCTTGCGCTTGAAAACATTGTAATTTACACAGTTGGCTAGAAGAAAGAACATTTAATCAGATCAAATTCCATTTTCATACATTCATCATGATCTCTAAACATGTTTTTCTAGACTCTACATACTCATAGAGATGCAAAAAAAGGATAACAATAACATTTTAATTGTCTGCATGATAATAACAGGTTTTTCACGACAATTCTTAAATATTCATTCATGCATATTAAAAATTGTAAATTCATTAAAATTAATTAAATGTATCTTAGTTTAATGTCAACAGTTAACTTCACTTTCGGAAATTCAAAGAAAGTAAAATGTCAACATTATTATGTTTACTTACGCATACGAGGTATATTAAATTAGGAAATTTTATTTAATGCACAGTTATTAATTACGTTATCTACGTATTTTAATAACCTAATTAAATGTAACGCTTTTTTCACTTACATATTTTAAAATGTCTTGTGTAACAGACAGGAAATGAGTAGGCAAATTCAAAACTGGTATAATGTAAGCCAATTTTGATTAAATATTACTTTAAACAGCCCATTAACGTCCCCACCAAGGGGCTCGAGTCTACTCTAAAACAATATGAATAGGCCTTAGTCGACCACTGTGCGGGTTGGTTGACCTCACACCTAAAATTTAGTTTTCGTTTTGTTTTTTTTCCGGGAAAATTCTCATTCCTTCGGGAAACTTCACAAAAATGTCAAAAAACAACGCAGGCGTTGCTGCGGGCACACAGCAAGAATATTTTGCTGGCTTAAATATTATTGTATAGAACTTAAGTCTAAGAGTAAAATTTATTACTAAGTTTTAAAGCGCAAAAAAAAACTTATTTCTCAGTACCTACGAGTGAAAATGACCGGTTCACAATAATTTTCATAACTAATTTACCGTTGTACTAAACGTCAAAATTACATTAAGTATAAGAAAAATAACAGCTAACTCGTAGAACGCTAACAAAATATTCTTTAATTGGCCGCAACATTTTTCTTAGCCGATGATTTTTTCATGTGTTACTAACGATGAAGATTTGCGGACTCCTTTGTTTTCAATAACTGTATTGATAAAGTAGCGTCTAGTATAAATATAATAGGCAGTCTTTAAATTGCTTAGTTTATACAAACAAATACAAATAAATTGCTAAAAAATAAAGTCAAAATAAAACACAAGTAATAGTAGTGTGTTTAATTTATTTACTTTTATTTGGATTTTTAAAATAAAACCACCTTGCAGCACCAGCACTAGCACTTGATCGACATTTTTAATGTCTTTTAAATAAGCCAGAACACCATTACTATTTTGAAAATTAAATTATGATTTAAAAAATTCATGGTTTCAAATTTATATTTTTTGTAGCAGTTGTATTGTAAGAAGAAACTATGTACATTGAAACAGAGCTAAATTAATTAATAAATCTTCATGGCTACTATTTCTGTAACTAAGAGATAAATTTTAAAAAAAGAAACAAAATTCAAAAATATTTTATTCACTATAGAAGTTAAAAGCTTTGCCCAAACCACGACCGGCTTTGGTCTCAAACGAATCTACTTACAAGTCTAAGCAATAAAAAAGAGATCAAACAATCTAAAAGAGGCGATGCGATATGACAGTTTGCCCCACAAGGTGGGCCGACGATCTGGTGAGGGTCGCGGGAAGCCGCTGGATGCGGGCCAAGCAAGCAGGACCGATTGTTGTAGAGATCTTTGGGGGAAGCCTTTGTCCAGCAATGGACGTCTATCGGATCAAATGATGATGATGATTTTGAAATGACAATTCTATGGTATAGAATAATAAGTTAAAGTTATAATTGTAAAATTATTTTAAAGTGTAGCCTGTGGAGTTTCTTCCGGCGAGTTCTTCTCCACAGAAGACAGCAAAATTTTTGAACTGTCAAAAAAAAAACAAGTACCTAATTAACTTACCTGAAGTTAAAAGTAAATACTTTACTTTATAAGCATTTAACTTAAAAAACTCAATTGAAAAGAGCTTATACTTTGCATGGCTGTTCTTTATCTATATTAATTCTACCTTTGTTCTTACTAAACCGTATAAAATATACTCCGTTCTCTATTTACAAGGAGCTTTGGAGGCATAAAGTACAGGTTAGTAAGACCGAGCGAGGGGCAAGTTTCTGAATTATGATCGCAAACGCCCGTGGTCTCAACTTACTCAGAGCAAGTTGCCTCAAGCTAGATAGCCGAACCATAGTAAATTTGGATTATTTTGATCAGTGAAATAATTTTGAAAGTTAACTCTAAGTCGCTTGATGCATATTTTATAAAGCGAAGGTTCTCAATTTTAATCGTATGTTTTTTTGTCCATTAATTTATTTAATATTTTTTGTATAACGAAAAAAGGACAGACATAAAGAAAAGAAAAGTCGACGTCGAAAAGTGATTGTAAAATCTTACTTCGCCTAAAACATATTTCATTTTCATTTTCAGAAAAGAAAAACCTATTGTACTAATAAGTGAACGAAACTAGGGTATATGATTATTGAAAAATTCAAAACCATGATTTCCTTATCATCTAGATTTCCACGCCACTAATTAATCTACGTTTTAGTTTTTAAAGTGAATATAAAGTAATTTTATATGTAGTAAATCACTTATTGTTTTACACTATTTTCACCACAATTTGTTTACATTATTTTTTATATTTACGGATCTTAACGCGATAATTTTAAATATGTATGTAATATACAAAATAATGTGTACTAAGCGCGAAAGCCTCAAACAAACAATTTGTTTAGCTATATTCACTTTAAAGTGTATTTATTTATTTATTTTGGCACCAGTCTGTTGTATTACAAGCAACGGAAGCCGTGCTAAAATTGGGATCAGATAACCGTATGTGAGAGTTCCGAACTAAGTATAAATTAAATAATGTTCATAATGATAACTTATCAACACAGAAATCTTATGAATGAAAGTAAAAGGAAACACATTTACAACAAGCGTATAAAATTAAACGTAACGGACACAAGATACGCACATTACGTATATCGATCGATGTATCGGAAGTTAATTATGTATTTGGTCGAGAGTGAAAATGTACGGCTTGTACACGCAACTTGATATATGGATACATTAGTATACGCATCGAATTGTGGAAAAAGAGCTGTGTCCATTACATTTTCCACCAAAAGACACTCTAAAGTAATAATACTTTTATTAAAAATAGTCCATCAAAATTTATTTTTGATACACTATACATACATACAACAACAACATAAAAATAAAATTACAAATAAAAAATGTGGTCCAGCGCGTCTCCTCGAGATGGTAATGTTTCTAGAAAGCAGGCAGCATTTCCCCTTTGGATCGTAAGCTCAGCTTTTGCGCGAGCAAGCTGCCTGCTCTGCGGTCTCCGGAAACCTCGATAAGTCGCGCCGACAGGTCTTTTACAAGCCCACATGGTCTGAAACCCAACCGGCACGAATTTGGACAAAATAAATACAAATTTTATAATAAAATGTGAATGGAAAAAATCAAATCCTTGTTTAGAGCATGACGTCCTCAAATTACATACCTACTTTTAAATGCCTACAATACCAATCCATATCCCAAAATCAAAAACTTTTCTTTTACTGAAAATAGCTGAGAAATAAACAAACAAAGCAATACACGCTTATAAGGTAGGTACTCGTATGAAATACTAGCTTTCCGCGCCGTGGCTCTGCCCGGGTTTGCAGTTTTTTCCGTGGGAATGACGTATTTTCCCGCGGTAAAAGGTATCTTATGTATTATTCTGATGTGTAAGATAATATATTACTGTAAAGTTGCACTAAAATTGATTCAGTAGTTTTTGCGTGAAAGATTAACAAACATCCATACATCCATCATCACAAACTTTCGTGTTTATAATATTAGTAAGATTTATAAACCAAAATCCAATAGTATTTTTTATGCAAACATTTGACACAAGGTCCTAAATATTACCTTTTAGTGTGCAGAGCTGCCAACGATGCATATTTTTTTTATAATTTCAATCTTAAGAATTTAAATAAACCTGCTAACATGATATGTACGGTCAGAGACATCAATATAAAACAAAAAAGTTAAATACGTGGAAGGAAGGACAATAAAGCTTTGACAAACCAATGAAATGGTTTACAAACATTGTGTAGGCGGATATAACCATTCAACGAATCCGCAAGACAGTTAAGTTTGCATTAAAAGTGCGTAGGCGCAGTGGAATTTTCCAGTGGAGTGTTTTCATACAATCCGATTTAGTATGGTACTTAGGCTAAGGACTATACCACAACAGTTCCATTCGTTTTTAAAAATTTACATTTCATATTAAGACAATTTACGTCCACTGATTTGGCATTTAATAAGATTCAAAATGCATTTCAATATTTAACTATTAATAATTGCATTTTGTTGTTTGCCATTGATATTGAAAAAAGAAGTAATGGTAAATTGAAAGTATTAAATCGATGAAAGCTACAAACATGGTAATAAAAGAAAAAAACCTTATTAATAATGGCCTAATGCTCATTTTTAGGGTTCCGTAGCCAAATGGAACAAAAACGGAACCCTTATAGATTCGTCATGTCTGTCTGTCTGTCTGTCTGTCTGTCTGTCTGTCCGTCCGTCCGTCCGTATGTCACATCCACTTTATTCCGAAACTATAATACCTATATTCTTGAAACTTGGTAAGTAGATGTATTTTGTGAACCGCATTAAGATTTTCTTACAAAAAAAGAAAAAAAACAATAAATTTAGGGAGTCCCCATACATAGAACTGAAACTAAAAAAAAAATTTTTCATCAAACCCATACGTGTGGAGTATCTATGGATAGGTCTTCAAAAATGATATTTAGGTTCTTAATAAAAAAAAATTCTAAACTGAATAGTTTGCGCGAGAGACGCTTCCAAAGTGGAAAAATGTGTGTCCCCCCCCCTCTAACTTCTAAAATAAGAGAATAATAAAACTAAAAAAAATATATGATGTGCATTACCATAAAAACTTCCAATTAAAATTGGTTTGAACGAGATCAAGTAAGTAGTTTTTTTTTAATACGTCATAAATCGTAAACCGCAATTTACCTTTCACTATTAATAAAACATCGGTCAAAGTCACAACGAACTACAAAAACTTTTATATTATGTTACTGGCTGCTACGGAACCCTTCATGGGCGATTCCGACTCGCACTTGGCCGCTTTTTTACTATCAAACGAGTTTTAAAAAAACGTTCTACTATTCAAAAGGGAACCGACATAAGTGTTTGACGTATTGAAGTGACTGGCAGCCAACAGCCACATTCTTAGTTCTATTTTCAAAACATTCGTCGTGGTTAGCCGATCGGCAATGGTCATATTTAAATCAAGAACTGATCAACAGTGCTAAGTTTTATACTTAAGCCTGGTTTTTCCGTACTTAAATTACTTCGGGGTTTTGTTCTTTCAAAGTTCAGTAAATTGTTATAAAAAAGGTTTGTATGTGTGTGTGTTATAAAAAATACCTACAATTTTAATAACATTATCACAACCATTTGAAGTTTGTAGTTTTAAAACCATGTAAAAAAGGATTGTTTTTGACTTTGTCTAAATGTACGTACGTGCAAAGCATTTTCCCAGCTTTCAAGCTTACATAAGAGTAAGACAGCAATATTTTATATTGTGTGTTTTCCGAGCTAGAATAGCTTGAATATTAAATTACTACCTATAGTTTTGTGTATAAATAGTCAATTCATGTGTCACTTATCAATCACACCAAACAATGACTACTTTGATCACATTTATGCGTTAGCACAAATAATAAACTTGCTGTTATTATCAAAGAATGTTTTTAAATGTCAGACATACTAAATTTTAATATATTTCTAGTATTATGCATATTTTCACGCAATCTGCAATGATTGACTGACTGCCAAAACTAATGGCAATCACAACTGATTTGGTGTAATAAAACTGAAAATACAGTAATTTATGTAGGACAGATTATTTTAAAAACTATATTAAATATAGTAGATACCAATAATTTATAGTAGTATTTTTATGGTAGGTAATTCGATATTGCAATTTACTATAAAATCTAGTAATTATAAACAGTAAAGATGATTCCAAAAACATCTTTATAGTGACCATAAACAATAAACAGTAGGTACAAAGACAAATCCTACTTCAAACCTATCATTTTACCAGTTTCCTACTCACGTCTTTGTGTTCAAGGTGGCTTGCGCGGGCGCACTGTAGAGTGGTCATGTCACGCTTCAAGGACCACCCTTGTTTCCTCGATCTTTAAAACGCAATCACGAGATAGCTTTACATCCTATTTAGGATGATAAAACGATGAATATGCATTTTATAGATGCATAATGCAATGTAATAGTAAGAGTTTCTGCTGAGAGTTTTTGCTGTAAATCTTTTATAATCTTTTTAAAGATTTCTTTGAAAATTATTTATAAGTAAGCCGATTTATTGGTATTATTTTCGTAGATTTTTTAAAATGAGTATATTGATATTTGCCAAAATTATATGAAGTGGTTCTGGCTACGAATAAATAGAAAAGCACGTACTTATAGTATTTGTCTTCCTGAAGTATGCTATATTTTGCCTTGTGTGGAAACTGGAAATCATTCGTAGGTCAATAATCTTAAAAAATATTAATATTAATTACCTTTTTTTACAAGTATCTTAAAAAGTTATAATTTATCATCTTATACACTGTTGTTTAAAAATAATTATCATGTTTCTCATTGTAAAAAAAATATTGATTCTCATGTAGCGTTTAAGCGAGAAGTACGAGATACTGTATCGTTTTTGCAGTAAATATTGCCTTATAAATAATAAATAAACAAATATGTGGGACACACAGCCATCTGACCCCAAACTAGGCAGAGCCTGTACTATGAGTGTCAGACAGCAGTTAGATAAGTATACACATATAAATATACAACATCCAGACACAAGGCAAACACAAGTGCTCATCACACGAATGTTTGCCCTGGGCGGGATTCGAACCCGCGATCTTGTGCTTCGTACCAACGTAAAATAAATTACATAAAAAAAAAGTTCAAACTTTCAACTGTATTCCATTCCAGACACTAAAATCAACATGCGAGTTCATAAAAACGCAGCTATGCACCATCGCCATATCCCTGACATTGTTCAACTCGGTTCGCCTGCCAAGGGAAGCCAGCAGGCATGGAGCGGTTCCTTACCTGGTCATCTACTCCCTATGGCTGCTGGTTGCTGGTCTGCCGACGACGTTACTCCAACTGTCCATGGGGCAACTGAGCCAGCAAGACCCCGTTGGTGTTTGGAGAGCAGTTCCTATATTAAGAGGTTGGTATTTTTGATGTGACTTTTTTGAGTTATGCTGTCTTAGTACTTTTCATCCATTGAGTGTTTTAAAAATCTTATAAACAAGAAAAAAACAGAAGTTACACAAATAATCTTAGATGGAATAAATTGATAAACTAAGTTATCAAAAATTAAAATATTCACTTCGTTACTTAGTTAAGTCGAGGCGAGTTCACAATTTGGCTGTCTTCTGTGGAGAAAAACTCTCCGGAAGAAACTCCACAGGCGTTGCATCTTTTCAAAATATTTCACAAAATTAAAAATTATTATTTTATACAATTTTATTAATATTACAAAGAGTTCAAACGAAATATACATTTAGAGGAAGGCAACCAGTCAATGTAGAAAGACTAAACTATATAAAACTAGCTTTCCGCCGCGGCTCCACCCGCGTTAACAGTTTTCTCGTAGGAATAAGGCATTTTCCCACGGTAAAAGGTAGCTTATGTTACTCAGGGTGAATTTAGCTTTCTAATGGTGAAAGAATTATTGAAATCGGTTTAGTAGTTTTTGAGTTTATTAATTACAAACATACTCACGAAAATACAAATCTTTCCTCTTTATAATACTGGTTTTAATTGGTTAATTTATTAGAGGTACTACTATTTGGTATTCTGTGGTATTAGTATGACTAGTATGATAACCAACCAATCAATCTATCACAAGCACAACCGGCAGCTAGTTTTACTATAATCGATATTGTTTTTTCCAGGTGTAGGTCATTTAAGGATACTGACGTCATACGTATGCTGCATCTATAACATGATGTATGTGGCGTTAGCTGCAGCTTATTTAATATGGATCGGAAAAGGAGCCTTCCCTTTGAGGGATTGCACTAAGGTGCATATTACACCTGTAAGTAAACATAAAACTGTCTATATAATTAAATTGTAGAGGTCAAAAATCTGTAAATATAGAAAAAAAGCTAAAAACCGAGTCGGGGCATGTAAGTGAAATTTGAATATTTTTCGAATGAATTGATTTTGACACTTTGAGTCAGTTGTCGCTTTCCTCGAGTAGACTAAATCTTTCCAGGATTGCCCGAATCGGGAATAAGTCTATTATATTAGGGAGTTTTTCTAATGTGGTGATGTGTAAGTTATAAATAAATAATTAAAATGTGATTTGTGGTATATTTTAAACAAGAATAGTGCGTCCAGTGCTATAAGTACATATCCAGATTTATAGAATTTTTTTGGTTCTCTATTTGTTTAACGGGTTAAACTCCGAAACTATTAGACCGGGCCCATTATGCTTAACTCTACAAGCTACAAGCTATCTTTTCCATATATTTTTCATTTTGCTGAAACTTCTTTACTCTCCGTCATCAATGAGCCAATTAAAACCATGGCTATTAACCTCTGACTCAATTGACTTCAGTTAACACGAGTAAGATGTGTCCAAATGAGTAGAATTGTTAAGAAAGTGATATTGGTTTTATTGTCATTTATTTAAGTTTCATCTTTTTATATTTTTCCAGCAAGGCTATGAAAACAGAATGAATGCTTCAGAATGTTTCAAGTAAGTGGGTCAATAATTTTGATTTTAGAATATAACGACGACTTTCATAGTCACTGATCATTGCACTCAAAAAATAACTTAAATACATCAATTTATTTATACGAAATACAACTGCTTTGGAATAAGCGATGATCTATGGATTAAAATAAAAACTTTTGTACTATCTAAAAATATTTACTCTACAAAAATTGATCATTTCTCATTTCTAGTATTACTTTGATCTAAACGGTATAAAACGGCCTTTGCCTAGATCGTAGAGGAAGATTTTTTTGTCAACATAACCCAAGGATCTTTTTAAAGATGCATCATAATATATACTCAAAATAATTTTCTGAAATAATAATTTTGATGATGAATTTATTTACTCATCTGTTCCTTTTTATTTATTTAAAATTTCAACCAATTATTTTATTTTCCTCACACGTTTTTTTATATACGGGTGATCTAGTACCAACAGTTTTATCTCCAACCTAAATATTAAAATTACCCTCACTTTGTTTCAGTGCAACATTTTTGGCGCCATTCACGGAATATCCGCAATATCTCGGCATAATGGCAATTTTAATATTCATTTTATGGTTCTTTGTGCCCATTCTGTAAGTAATAATATTCGTATTACCTTTTAATTTTATTACGTAGGAAATTTAAATTTGAAGTTACGCCTTGTTCAATGGAGGCTAAACGGATTGAAACATGCTTGGAGATGTTATTATGTGACATAATTTTATTTATTAGCTTTGACTCCATTAATTGTATACTGAACCTTGTTATTCGATAAAAGCTAAGAAACAATGAGCATAAGTATTTAGATGTTATTTAGCCCAAGGTAAGATTATAAGGAATATTTATTTTATACACTCCCATGCTATTTCAAAATTATTATAGTAAAATGTTAACAGCACAATTCAATGACCTAACTACACATAATATTTATCAAGCATCTATGTACTTAATACTATTCTTGTACGATTTATACTGACATAATTAAAATTGTATTACTATGTAATAATTTATTATTATTATTATTATTCCATCTACGAATTTATTTGCAGATGTCACTATGTAAGTCTATAGTCACATTAACAAAACCAAATAACATATAATTAGTAAATACATACGTGCTTAAAGACACACTCTTTTTCCTAACGGGTTAAGTTTTCCTAAAGGTTTAAGTAAGGTAACAGGGAGCCCTAACTAATTAGTAAATGCCAAAATTAATAACACCAATATTTATATTGGGCACGCTAGAACCGTAACCAATAAAAATATTGGAAGTCAAACAGAGGACGCAAGACAGAACAGAACAGCATAGACTCCAAGACAGAGCGCGGCTTTTAAGTGTGCAGGAGAAGAAGAATCGTACAAATACGAAATTTTACGAATAAACCAATAATTTTATCATTTCTATTTCAGCCTCTTCCGCCTAAAGAAAACATTGAAGGCGACCTTGATCATCCTCGGACCAATCGTAGTCATCCTCGTCATAGTGTTATGCGTATTCCTGGCCGACGGAAAGGCCCTGGTTTCTCTCTTCGTGTCTTGCAATCACTGGCTGCCATTAACATCTCCTTACATTTGGCATAGTGCGTTGGTACAGGCGCTGCTGTCTACACAGATAGTTGGAGGGTTCCTCACAAGCGCGGGTGGTACTGTGTACTCACATTCCGATGTTCGGTGGTAAGTGTTTTAATCATCATTATCCATCAACGTCCACTGCTAGACAAATGCCTCTCCGGAAGGTCTACACAACGATCGGTCCCGCGCTGCATCATACTATCTCGTATTACACTATATACTATACTATATTATATACTACATACTACATTATTATAAAGAGGAAAGATTTGTATTTGTGTGTGTGCGTGTATGTTTGTAATGAATAAACTCAAAAACTACTATTCCGATTTCAAAAATTCTTTCACCATCAGAAAGCTACATTCACCCTGAGTAACATAAGCTACCTTTTACCGCGGAAAAATGCCTCATTCCGACGGGAAAAACTAAACGCGGGCGGAGCCGCGGCGGAGAGCTAGTAATTAATATATTAGGAGATGAGTGTTTAGTTTTCTATAGGAACGAAATACAATGCAATACAATACAATCATTCTTTATTGACACCTGTAAAATACAAAGCAAATAATACAAACACAAAAAACTATAGGTTTCAACAGGCGGCCTTATTGGTAGGTAGCAATCTCTTCCAGGCAACCCATTACAAGAGAAACGCAAAAAATAATTGGAATAAATCTTGACAGGTGTGTGCAGATTTCCTCACGATGTTATCTTTTCCACCATAAATTAAAAGCGTCGAATAAAAGTACAAAATGAATTCTAAAATCGAAAACACATTGGTACGTAGCTTGAACCCGCTAACTCCCGATTGGAAGTCAACGATCCCAGCCACTTGGCCACCGACGATGCGACGAAGCGAGTGCAATAAGCAATAATGTGATAATAAATGTTAATAATTTGTCATGTAATAATTTCTGTTTCTAGGACTTCAACATTAGTAATAAGCACAAACGTGATAGCGGGATGGTTGTGGGTTATATTTTGGGAGTCCATTGGTGGTGATGGTAACAAAGACAAGAGTTTCGTGTCGATTCTAGTCCTAATATATCAGTCTTCCGTATCAGAGAAAAGGCCGAAGCAATGGCCTTTGATTGCCTTCGGAGTGGTGTTTGTCACTGGTGTCATTACTTTGGTAAGTTATTTTAAGTCTTCTACAATCTTGAAAGGTGGCGGCTTATAAACTATCTGAGTCACCAGCGGAAATCAAACTCCGTATGGAAAACGCTCGACCGCTTAATCAAGAAGCATAATATTTTAAAAACATATCAAAGGCATATGCCTAGAAAGAGAGTTTTTAAATAAAAACGTTTAAAATATAATGTAAGATACTATAATTGTTTCTGTTAGCGATGCCACAATGTTTTACAAAGTTATAAAGCTTGATGATGATGATACCGTACTACATCGAGTAGCCATAATCAATTGCGTGATGTATTCAATATTATACCCTATTTCTGTTACGTAGCTAATAGCTATTAATAAACTTAATTGTTAATTTGTTATATCAATATCTCAAGCATTTTGATATAAAATTTCAAAACCAGAATTAGAATGTTTAGCTATTAATTTGTTTTGTACATTTTGATCATAATTCATCTAAATGTTTTTATTATATTTTTCAGCTAACACTATTATTTCCAATCTATGACAAACTCCATAGAGCCACAGGGGAACATTGGAGGTTGGTGGCCACGGCTGGTTCAGCTGTGGGCACGGTCCTGACAGTCGCTGTGCTAGCCCGTGGGATAGACGTAGCTGCTGTTCTTGATGAACTAGTGGTACCTGTATTAGCAGTGTTCACTACTTCTGTTGAAATTGTTGGATTTGTATTTATTTACGGTAAGATTTTATATCAGCTGTTCTGAATTGTACAACATAATTATCTACGTTTTTGTCTAAACTGGACAATCTCTGTGAAAACTATTTCTTAATAGAATAGGGAGAATTCTGGATTTTTTTTCCGAAAATCTTCGGCAGGAGATTGAGTATGCTGTTCTAGAATATCTACATTCACTGCAGTTAGACTGTGATATTTAGAAGTTTCGAGAAGCTTTTTCTTGCTGTCATCTCATAGAATGTCTTTTAATATTTGCACAACTACCTACTTTTAATTTTATTGTTGGTAGAATTGTATAAAGGTATTCTATTGTTTCTACTATTGAAGTATGATCAATGGATCACAGATACCTATTGAAATGTTCAAAAATGTTTAAAGTACGTTACTATAATAGACATTGTCAATTATTATTGAGTATGAATAAAGGTCTCAGCTATTTACAAGAATAACAATGAGGACTCATCGATTTTAAATGAATAGCAGCTTCTAACTTTTAAACTGTATCTAGTATTTCTCGTTGTTTCTAAAAAAATATTCTAATTAACAGAAAATTCTGTTCCCCGTAAACATTGTCTATATTAGTTACTTTAAGTTGTGTTGTAGATACAATTGTAAAGTAGGTTTGTACGTTTTCATTATAAAGTAATATTGATTAGAATAAAAAATATTATCATAAAATATTCTTATGCGCTAACATGCGAATTTTTTTTTCTTTTATAGCATAGTCACCTTTAATTCTATAATGTGCCACTGCGTTCCCTTTTTAATTACATACATGGTCTAATTAAACAATGGAAATTCGGACCACGTGACTGACACAAGCCTACGTAATTTTTTGCTATTCATCCTTGTCTATAACACGCATTCGACAAGGATGAACAGCGCAAGACGAGGTAAGCTTGTGTCAGTCACGTGGTCGATTTCTTAGACCATGGTTACATAGTTCTTAGTAAGTGTATTTCTAAGGTTCTGTGGGAATGAAAATCCCATAACATTATGCTGAGTGGTAACCTTTTTGCTTGTCACACAGATTTGTTAAATATTATTGTTTATATCTGTTATTGTTCTAGTGTCACCAAATAAAGTTGTATCTATTAAGTTTAAAATCCTCTTAAAAGTGTCACCAAGGTAATTTGGTCATTTCAGGATGGTGTTGCCTGTCATCTGACATTGAGTTCCTCACCGGTGGTAAACTATCCTGCTGCTGGATCAGCTCATGGTGTGTGATCCCATTCCTCATGCTTGGAGTCACTGGCTGGTGGCTTCGCGCCATCATCAGGTCATCCTGGGGCCATCTGCAGTCCCTCTGGCCTTTGGGAGGAGTCTTCATCGGGATTCTGGTCATCATGATCGTGATGGCAGCGGTTTCTGTTGCGAAAGAAGAACAGTATAATTTTTTGACTGTGAGTTTATTTTTTGTTAAAATCAAGTTATTTATTAGTGATTTTAGACGATTTGTATCCTGTAAAGTCAAAGATAATTTATTTTTAATATAGTAAACATCCATAGTATTCTGATTTAAAAAATCACTACTTTCAATCTCCTTTGTATTTGGTTGGATTTTGCCTTGTAAATATATTTCGTTCATACTTGAAAATTTTCGTTCTTGACTAGATTAATCAATTAAATAATATAAGATCATCTGACTCCAAACTAGGCAGCACCTGTACTATGGGTATGAGATAACTGATATACAACATCCAGACACAAGTGCTCATCACACGAATATTTACCCTGGGAGGGATTAAAACTTGCGACCATGTGCTTCGACAGCAAACTAGACTACAGGGACGACAGCAACTAACTGACCACAAATTAATTTCAGAAAATTGCTGCAGCCTTCAGACCATCTCGTCTTTGGGGACCAGAAGAGCCTCTAGCCAGATACGTGTGGATGTCCCAAAGATACGCCAACGATACCATCAGCTCATCCATCGAACAACCTGAAAACATAGAAACGAACTATTCACAAATTGTTTTCAAAAGCGACACAGATAAAACATACGACGACTGGTACAAGAAACATGACTATCTAAGAAACAACTACGATCAAATTCACAACGTTTCTACAAATAACAAACAATTTAGAGATGTAGAATCTATATTAAGGAATCATAGTGTCTCTAGAGCTAAGCAAAAACCTATTAACGATGATAAATTTCGATCACCAAACATTTGTTTAGCTAAAGGAGAGTTAGGAGGTCCTTTAGAATGCAATTGTAATAGACATTTTACTTTGAATGTGCCTAATTTAAGGAATAGTGAAGTCACTACAAGTTTGTAGATAAAAGCAAAGAAAGTAGAAGTGTTTACTTCTTTACTAGTCGAATTATTTATTGTTGATGATGCAGTAGATAGCGATGTGATGTTACTGAGCTGTGCAACAATTTATTTAATACGCAGCCCAAAAACAAGTTCATAATTGTAATCAATCTACGAAGCGAAATATTTAAAAGCGAGAGCGAAGTTTTTCGTACAAAAGAAAGAAGGCGTAAATAAAAATGAAGAAATCATTCAACAGTGTTTTATTGTTAATTCTTACGAAATGTATCTCGTCAAGTAGAAGCTGGCAAAAAGAAACTAAGTTTCGGCCGAAGAAGAAAATACGAAAATGATAATCGTTCACACAGAGAGCAGGCTTCGAGGAAAAAATGAAAAATGGGTAAAGTTTTTAGCATAAATCTCTCGGAAAAACTCCAAAAGTATTACTCGTGAGAACCTATCCAGTTTCGTTCGTGAGATGGAAAATTCTATGAAATTGGTTCGGTTTTTTTATTCAAAAGTAGTATAAATGTTCAGAAGGTTCCTCCCTCATTTCTTGAAGTAATTTCTTAGCCAAAAACTAAATTCCAGATTTTTTGATACTGTCTTATAATAGTTTGAAAATTATTTACGAATCTATTTGGAAATAAATTTTCTCCAATAACAATCTTAGCCAGAGGTATGCCTGTGGTACGCCTGCTTGCTACTTAATGTAAACATAGACCATATGTTTGATAAACATAGAGCCGGGATCTTCACAAACTTCTTGAATTTGCATTTTAGTCGAAATTTAAATGTTTATGAATGCATCCTAAGAAAACGTTGCACCCCAGCGTAACTGATCTCCCCAAAACATTGCCCGAAACCATTCCGAACCATTGAACCATTGAACTAGTGTACATAGAAACGACACCTGCAAAGCGCACTCATAGTAACGAAAGTAGGAGGTCGCGACTTCCAATTTCCATGGCGTTTGTCTTGTAGCGGCGCGCTACATACGTCATTAGAAATCACGTCACATTGGTGATCACGTTGGGGTCACCAATGTGAAGGCAAAAGGAAGATCTTCCGCCGGGCAAGGTGGTGAGCCCAGGAACCGCGATCTATCTGTACTTACTTGTATTTATTCAATGTCTTGCGAAAACTCTGATAGCGTGTTTCAGGCCTCGGCTTCTAATTACGTATGTATCGCGCCGTACATTCTTTTGTTTTTCTTCTCGCCGCCGTGAGTTCCGCCCGCCCCCCGTTGCCGCCATGTTGGCGCATAGAATGTATTCGAGGTATCTTCTCTAGTACTTTTACGTAATTCCTCAATGTTCCAAACCCCTATATTTTGCGAGCAACCGATAAGGCACGCTTCGGACATTTTCTTTAACAATTTTGGAAGCACCTGCTTTTAATGAAAATGAAAGTCATAAAGTTAGTCGTTAAAGGGACGTAAAATTAAAGGTCAAGTAACCAGATGCCTACAAAATTATAATAACGGTACTAAGAAAAATTGTAGTGATAAAAGAAAATTTATTTTAAGTTCCTAATTAAATAATTTATGCACCCTTAAAAAATAATCGTGGCCGAAGATTATGACTAGCGGTAATACCATCTTTATCTTAATATTTTTATATCTATTTGAAGATATCTAACAATAGTTTTCGGATTTGCAGAACTAGCTTATTTAACTAAAATTTTTTGTCAATAATGTTTGATGCTAGACTACATTAAATAGGAAAAACAGCTGGTAAATATGCATTTGCGACCGATTGTGCGTAGAGTAATTAGGCTTTTTTTTTTACTTCTATGTCTATGATTTTCCTTTAATTGTTATCTAATACTTTCTCGTATTTTTGTATTTCAATATCAAGCTCCAAGCCTGTCTAGCATACTTTTTCACTCTGATATAGGTACTTAATTATAAAAAAAAATATTGGATAATTTAATAAATATAAATAAAAAAGGCAAATGTAGTACTTACATCTTCTTTTTTCGTATTTCACTGAACCTTAAGTTCGAACCAAAAGCTAAAACAATCAGACTGCCGACAAATTGGAATCTAATTTGTATGTTAAACGGCTCGTAAATGCCCGATAGAAAGTTCTTCGGCGAACAAATTGAATGATAATTTGTTCCGTGTCGCGAATATAAGGAAAAATCGGTTCCCGATCGGAAACAACTAAGATAACGGCTGATAAAGCTGGGGCGATTTTTTTCAATCACCCTCCTTTCAATTTGGCGTGTCGATGTCTTGAAAATTTGAACATCGCTTCTTGATTTAAGATTCTTTGGCCCTTGCTATTTTGATGGTACACAGTTTTTGGAAGATACGTGTAGAATTTAGATTACACTGAAAAAAATATATTGTTGTACGTAGCTAAACTTTCGTTTACTTGTAACGTAAAATGGATGACCACAAAACTAGCGTTATATGTAACCAAAAGCAGTTTGGTTATAATGTAGAACCGAACTGTTTAGTTATATATGTTAAAACAGTAATGTCTAGTTCTAACTAACATGTTTGTTTATAGCTAAACTGGACTTCAGTAACGCATCAAGCTAACGTTTTGCCTAGTTACAACTGAAATGTTAGTTTAGTTTGGCTAAACTGTTTTGTTGATTATAACTGAACTGCTAGACTACGCACAACCATATTCTCATTTTACATATAACCATAACTAATGTTGCTGTAAATGTTCGGTTATGCTAATGTTAGCTAAAGTGTTTTGTTGATTTAGCTGTACTTGTTTTGTTATATGGTGCCTAGTACTTTTGTTACACGCAGCAATTTATTTTTGTTACTAGTATCCTAATTAATAGTAAAGAAATAAAATCAGTGTATTTAAAAAAATATATTATTTATTGATCTTCATATTGAAGTAAGTATAAAAAATTACTTACTTCAATATGAAGATCAATAAATAATATATTTTTTTAAATACACTGTATTTTATTTCTTTACTCATACTGGCCTGTAGTAGAGTCAATTAAAATCAACTTAGTAGGTATATCATCATTACCTGGGCAAGTGCTCATAGTGCATTAAGCATGGCAATCGATAAAGTTTAAGCTACAACCTTGAGGCCAATCGCGATGTACATCAGAATAGCGCATGTAAGTCTCCAAAATCGTCATGCTGCATGACGAAACGAAAGTGCTAGCAGTGTACTAAATGTGCGTCAAATTCGAAGCACTGCTAGCACATTCGTTTCGTCATGCAGCATGACGATTTTGGAGACTTACATGCGCTATTCTGATGTGCACCAATCTTGGTATTGTATCGTGATTACCATAATCGAAACAAAATCTAAACTGAGCACTCTTCGAATCGGAACCTGACAGCGGCTACAGATTATCCTGAAAGGCCGTTGAATGGCCGTTCAGAATGAATTGAATCTACCAGATTGGGACTTAATTTTAATGAAGTTACGATCGGTTTACCAAGTCGGTTACGTGTGGTGCGAGGCGTGGCGGGGGAGGGGAGGTAATTAGGCTGCGTATACTCAGAAATGTTTGATTCCATTTAACCAAAATATGGTAGTCTTTTGATAACGTTCATGTTATGTCTAATAAATAGGTTTATTACAGATTACTAAATTTGTGGTTGGTTCTATGTAAACAACAAAATGGTTATTTGTTTCAAAACATGAGACTTAAAATAGTCAATCTTTATTGACTGTCAGTAGCCAAGATGACTGTTCAAAGATGACAAAAATAAGTGTTTGCTAGTAAAACGTGGTTTTAGTAACATGTAATCAATGAATTTAGCACATTTTAATCAAAGTGCTTTCGTCATACACAACTACATCGGTTTGATTATTATTACTATGGTTACAAATTGATAAAGCTTTGGTTTTATGTAACACATATGTAAATAACACAATCAGTTCTGTGTTTCATAGACGACCATTATTTGTTAATTTAAACAAACTTTGATCACGACTTACTGATTTTTGGTTAAAAGCCAAATAACTGAACTAGTTTTGTTGTTTCTTTTTTTCAGTGTAATATTAGACATAGAGTAAAGTTTTTTTGCCGCGCTTAATGTGTTATTATTTATCATCTTCAAAGTCTTGTTACTAAAACATTTACTTACAATAATAATATCACATTTTATTTCCTCGCTTTAATTATGCAAGGTTTTAGTAAAAATAGGAGGAGATATGAAGGGTAATAGATTCTTTTTGTTTACATCAAAAGGAAGAAAACTAGTAATACATACTGAATAAAAATAATAAGTTACTATCAGAGACGTGGGGAAAGCGAGTTACTATTATACCCGTAGATTTAGTAAGTACTAGCTGAGTTCCTAACCAAACTCTCTTAAAACCTCAACAAATCTTTAAAAATGAAAAAATTGTGATAATGACATAAGCTTCTAAGTTTTACCCCCATCAAGCTTATCATAAAGAAGAGCTCATAAAGAAAAGTGCTCGGACCGTCGTCGTGTGTAGCGATATATATACGCGGTAAGTAAATATAGCGTAGTAATAACCGGTGTTTTACGGGGGTAAGTTATTTTATGGGAGAGAGCATGTAGTAAAAAATATTTTTAGAGTTTACTTACTGAATTTTAAACCTCTGAAAGTAAATGACTCGGAAATTTTAAAATAATTTTGGCTTAATTTTTTTGTGAAAATGACATGAAAGTAGGTAACTGAATGAGATTTGAATGATTTTTCATCAGAATTCAAATTGTTGTCAATAATTTTGAACGCAAAATAATCTCAAAGAATGGTATTCGAATTTCATAAAACTCTTTAGTACATTTACATCCCTTCGAAATACTGAAACATTCGTGGCAGGATTGAACTAGCATCCCAGATAATATAGGCTACGCTAGAGCGCCAATGATACTTTGATTCTTGAAATAACGTAATGATTAAGATGCTTTTAACTAAAAACTACCGCCGTGTTACTAAAAAAGATAGATAATACTCGTTGAGCGCGTGTCAAAAAATCGAATATGATATTTTGAGATTTTCCATACAAGTATTTTTAAACTAGTGTGTTTAAAATTTTTATGTAACACAGAATCCAAACGCCATATTATTATATAGTAATAGAAAATTATTACCTAATAATGTCTGCTACCTTCCTTTAAGCTTCCATTTCTCTATGGACGAGTATAAGAAATCTCTAGGGCCCGCGTAGTGACTTACGAGCTCATTTGTCCCTGCCATGTGACATGACCTATCTGATTGTGCCGCCTCCGAAAAACCACTGTTTCTACTTCTTCTGGGGTTAGGAGTTTGACCACAACATTTGTATTTGTTATTAGGAGGGTATTTGGTCTGCGAAGGAATTGAGAATTATAGGTTATAGGTTATTATTATATAGGTTTTAGAAATAAAGTATTGCCGTCGCACTAATCAGATCTCTCTCCGAAACGTACGATAGTGACAACTGCTTTATGGCGATTTATCTATAAAAAATAATCTAGTAGTAATCTTCTGTTTTCTCCACCAAATCTGAATGAATTCAATTATTATTATTCCATGTTTCTATTTTACCTCATATTTTACTATTACCTCGAGTAGTTTCGAAATTCGTTTTGTGTTTGTCTGAATTCAGTGAATTATTTTTTATTTTGAATTTGTAAAGTCATACTTTTTTACGAAATAATATAGTCTTATGCAAAAAATAAATGATAGGGGCATGGCTATAGTAATACTAGATTTCATACAAAAGAAACTATGGCTCTAGACGCAGTATTCAGAAAGTAAATAGGAAAATACATTTGTATGGAAAAAAGGCGGCTCAGCTACGCTTCTTATGTGGATACTATCTTTTGTAAGGACTGATTGTAAAGAAAAAGTGAAGCAAAAAGTAAATACAATTTCAATGGTGAAGTAAGACGTCAATACCTATTTTTTATAGGGAAGTTAAACAACTGTAACTATTGGTTATGTATCAGTATAATGGCGTATTAACCGTCTTTAACCGAGCTCGGTGGGTACATATATAAGGTGTCAACGCAAATTACTCGTAAAAACAAAGGAAATCATATTTTCTAGAAAATATTTTAATGGTAAAAGGAAGAATGAGTATGCAGAGCTCAACCTGTCTACTTGAGACACTATCCTAAACCAAATTGATCAACCGACAGTTCCTAAACAAGTACACTTCTATTTTAATAACTTGAGTGAATCTTAGTAAATGAAAAGTAAACCATTGCTACAAGATCATCATCATTGCAGCCGATGGATGTCCAGTCCAATGCTGGACTTGCACTGATGTAATAAAGACAAAATATCTAAAAACACAGGTGTATCTACACTCCAAATATTTCTTATCTCATTCAGGCTTATTTGTAAGCTCACCACGCAGCGCTTAACCAAAATGATGCCTCTCAATTTCATAACCTCACTTCCAAGAGGCGACCTCCCTCAAGTTCCCAGTATAAATCCGGGCAGAGCGTCCGCCAAGTTTAATAAGACGCCACCTGTCGCTGCGGATTTACTCTTAATTGCAGTTCAACGGTTGGCTTAGTCGGCAGACAGACGAGCTTCAAGAAGCAGGTGATTTGCCGTCGACAGCAGCCAAACTCCAATAATGGCATACTAATTTATTTTTACCTTGCTATAAGAAAACAAAAGAATACTGCTGCAAGAGTTTTTCTGCGTAAACGTAAATATCATCGGCCACATTGTCGCTGTCCATCAGGTAAGACTGTGGTCAAACTTAATCCCACCTTCTTCTTCTTTCTCTTCTCCTTAACCCATTATCTGGGGTCGGGTCTCCTCACTTTCATGCGCCAAGTCATACGATCTTGGGTTATCGATTCATGCAATTGGACCATCTTGACACAAATTACGTAATATTTTATTTTGTGATCTTGAGGTCTTTTTCGAGATTTTTCCACCTGGTCAAACGTAATCCCATGTTGATTAGGAAACATTTATACTGGTTTGAATTGAGTCTAAGTTTAGATTTTTGTTTATTTCGTATTCGCTTCGTTTTGAAGATAGTTGTATGGTCAAGGTTAAGTTAAGCGAAACATGTGCCAAATGGTGCTGCTTATACGTACAATGGATATTAAAATGCCAAAGTTAACGGTGTTTAATTCAATCGTTGATGTTAATCGTATTTTACGGTATATTTAATCTGTCACATGTAACCCAGGTGTACAGTTAGCTGCAGAGATTGCTACCCAGCCGCGCCACATTTTTTTTCGTCTGACGTACACTTTGTAATTAATTCATTGCGAAGTTCCGGGGGGCTACCTAATTCTAAATCAGGTTGTACTTATTCTAAATCTCCTCATCATTAATTAAACACAAAATATTCTCACTGAAAATGTTTTAATTTTTATATACTTAAAATATTTCGATCTAAAAAACAACAAGCGATGAGACGTAAGAAGTAGCTCGTCTACCTCCAAATTTAGGTTCAAACAGGATAGCGACAGACTAATTTTAATCCGAAGTTTAAGTCCTTCAACTCCATTACCGGTAGAGTCTCAACGAAGGATATCGATATCGATGAATAGTGCTGTAGTTTTCAATGTAATTCTAATGAAAAATGTAAGTGATTTGCGATAAAAAAATAATAAATTTGTAGTAGGTAAGAAATTTGTATTTGGGTTTAGTAGCTTCAAACTCATGCTTTATCCAAAATTTTTCCTCTGGATGTCATAGAAAATATTTGAAAGAATGAAGCATAGGAAAAGGAAAACAGCATCTAACCTAACCTAGAATAACTTTGATCCCCAAAGAAGATTAATAAGAGACCCTCTACACAAGCGTCTTTCGATCGTCGACGTCGCTCATACAATCATCCGCGTCCGTCTTTTGTTTCATTCGCGTTGCTGCCTATTATGATTGTATGCGCGACGCAGGACGAAGACGCTCGACAGACGCTAGTATGGTATTGATGAAGGGGGGATCTCTAAGACTGCACTGCGATCATGTGTGTCATATTATTATAAACTCGTCCATAATCTAGCAGTATAATGTTAAAGATACGAGTAAGAGCTGTAGATATTAATTTTAAACCAAGACCAAATTCATAACCATGCCTCGCTTTTCCATACAATATTTTCCCAGTAAGAAACAGTTTGATTTTCATCACGTATTTTTTCGTTTTATCATCATCATCATTATTTCAGCTAAAAGACACCCACAGCTGAACAAAGGCCTCCACAATGATTAGTCCTGCGCATCCCGCATCCAGCAGCGATGATAGTTTTATCAGATAGTGGGTCCACCTTGTGGGGGCCTGCCTACGCTACATCTTCCGGCGCCCGGCCGCCATTCAAGAACTTTTTTGCCCCAACAGCCGTTGGTTCTACGCGCAATGGGCCCGACGTTGATTTGCCTGCCGATCTCATCATACTTCATCATACTAATATCATAAAGAGGCAAGATTTGTATTTTTGTGTGTGTGTTTAAAAAAGAAAAATTTTGCATGGTGGTACCTTATATCGCTGGTCTGTAGACCTTTTTTAGATAGTTTTTACCGCGGGAAATAATCTCATTCCAACGGGAAACTGCTGCACGGGAAAGTAAAAAAAACAACGCGGGCGTAGCCGCGGCTAGAAGCTAGTTCTTAATACGATCACTCATTCATAATAATTAAGTATAGGCATAATATGATATGATATAGATAGACAGATATGATATGGCTTTCTTTGTTAGTACGTAATTATAATATAACTTGATTCATGGAAGGATTCGATTTCAAGGAAGTTAAATACTGTTGAAAACAACCCACTCTTTTCCTTGATTACGTTTTTCCGCTTATTTTCCTTATTTTCATTCTTCGTATTAACCTGAAAACTTTTTGTTACATAAAGTAGGAAGCTCGCTTCATGCTCCTGTGGGAACTGTTGTCTCAGTAATACGGGACTTCATATGAGTTTACAACTTTATCCTTAACAAGGAGTTTCGAAGCAGTTTCGGTTGGTAAGCTAAACTTGTGGAAAACTGTACGTAATTTAATTCGTTGTATAAGTTCAGTAACAAAACTGGGATATTTTTCTATAGTAAGTACATTAAGCAGCACCTGCGGCTGGACACTCGCGCTACAAACTCGCTTCTACTGCTACGGTATCACGACGCTCTCAAGGGCAACATGTCCAGCCGCATGTGCTGCCTACTGTACAGTCTAAATCAAATGGTTTTATTTGAAGTAACATTTTACAAAACCATTTTTACCCGACTACGGTAAAGCCAAAAAGGAAGGGTTATCAATATAGCAGTCTGTATGTTTGTATGTAGGTACGTACGTTTCAAGATTGCTCCTAAACTACTGACCAGATTTTGATGAATAAGGTGTCTTCTGATGATTTCTGATTTCTGGTAAATACCAAGTACCAGAGTAATCAGCGGTTCGTTTATTTTTATAAATTTTTCACGTATTTTTCATGTTAGTTAGAAAAACATCAACCGATCTCATTAGCGCTGTTATCAGAATGAACAAATTATTGTGAGTTAAGATTCCAGCAAGTGCAACGAGGTTAACGAGCTATGGGAAAAAGAAACAAATTAATTTAAGCAAGACAGACCAAGTTCTACGTAGAACAAAATCATAGATGAACATCGCGAGTTATGTCACGAGCATTTTATCCGGCACGGCAATGAATTATTCGTTCAAAGTTTCGCCTCGCAACTTTATACAAATGGCGCGGTCGGCTTCTGTACTACGGTCTAAGTGATGAATCGCCAGCTGCTTGGCGTTTAGAGTAATGTGCCAGTTTGCGGTTAAATTATTTGCCATCTGTATACATTTATAGCCCTCCGATGTTTAAATGACAGCTTCGGTACAAACACTGGCGGGTTTCACAGAATTATTTCGGAATAATATACTACTTTACAGTCTGCTGAAGTAAAGATTAATAAATCTTATCTGGAAATAATATTTATAATTGTTATTAAATGCCTATTACTTGTATAGTTTAAAGAACAATTGATTGCTGTGCCCTGCTGGGTCCATATGTGTTCTCATTTATAACATTATAATATGGTTATGCAAATGACCTAATGATTAAGTGATTACGTGTATAATTTAGAACGTAGTAGGTGTATGAATATGGTGTGCGTATAGCATTATTTTAAAAGCGTTTAATAATTAAGATTTTCGAAATCTTAAAATTATGAATACTGATATTTTGAGAGGTAAAGAGTTAGTTAGACGTATAAAGAATGTCTTAATTTCATTTTTGTATTACAAATTTTAAAATACATCTAAAATACATCAGTCTCCTGGCACTATTGCACTAATGTTATTTGGCAAAAAATAATCCTTATGATGAATCCTATCGATTGGTATGATAAAACTACGGGGTATTTTTTTTTTCGTGTAGCGGGTTCGATTCCCGGTTCAACCATGTAATTATTAAAAAATATATGAATGCAGATTTAATTGTTTTTTTATATTAAAATAAAGTCTTCTTTCAGTAAAATGTTCTATCTACAATATTTAAGGTACTTTCCCTCCATACCTATAGCATAGCCGTGGGACGCCCTGTACTGTACGTACCTACATACCTAAATTATTACTTAATTAATAAATTATCCTCGCTAAATAACTTTTTTTTTTAATAATTTATACTTGCTTGTTTGTTTTTTTTCTGCCATCACTCCAGAACTTGCACCACAAAAGTAAATTTACTGCGTTTTGTGCGATTGTTGCAATCCACCATTTGGGGTTATTCCGCGCACCCATTCGCGGTTCGTTAACTTTGTTATATGAGTGTTCCGTACTTAGTCCATGGTTCCGTTGCGAATATACCTGTTCAGGTAAAAGTTACGCTTTAGACAATAATTTTTAAATGAACCTGAAATGTTTCTCTAATTTCATCGTAATTTTAGATCTGTTTGTTTTGTTTGTTCATATTAAAATGTATGTTATTTGCCTTGTATTCGAGCTATCCAATGAATTGGAAATTAATTTTGTTGATGTTATTCGCTTCCAACAATACAATACAATATACTTACTGGTACTATGATATTGTTTATCCAAAAAGTAATTGTATAACACAAGTTTTTTTTGTTCATGCAATGTTGATTGTTCATTTTTGCTGATAAATATAACAAAAGCGACTTTAAAATATTTTTAACACTTTCCTTCACCAGATCAACGTAATATTTGAACTACCTGTATCCAATAATGCCCATACTGGTATATTAATTTATACACACCTACAATTTGCAAAATAATTATTATTAAGATACAATCTCTTCAGACAACCTTCGACTTGCCTGGTGGGTGTGAGTAACACCTAAATCGATTTTTACTTCCTAATAATATGTAGGTATCTCTTCAAACAATATTTCAGTCATGGTCCAAGAAAACAAGGTCTAACCTTTAGACCACGTGACTGGAGCCTACGTCATTTTGCGCTGTTCGACCTTGTCGAATGCGTGTTAATAGACAAGGATGAACAGCGCAAAATGACGTAGGCTCGTGTCAGTCACGTGGTCTAACGGTTAGACCTTGTTTTCTTGGACCATGATTTCAGTATAGTAAAATAAATCTCACCTACAATCTCGTTCACAGTAAAATAAAACACTATATATACTCAATCATACCTCTACATTTAAGTTCAGAGATACTTTAACAAACTGCGACCCGTGAAATATTTGTATCCGTTATATGATTTACTACGAGCCCATTCATCATAGATGTGTCACACACAGCCTACACTGAAACGTATGGCGAAATATAGTTTTGTTGTCACCATAATATATTTTTATTCGATATAAAAATATATACCAGCTTCGCCCGCGTTAAGTTTTTCCCGTGGGAATGAAGCATTTTCCCGCAATATAAGGTAACCTATGTTAGTCAGGGTGAATGTAGCTTTTTAATGGTGAAAGAAATGTTGAAATCGGAATGGAATAGGCCTTAGTCGACCACGCTACTGAAATATGAAAAGATAATTTAAATGACTTACCTAAGTGATGTAACATCCAAAAGTAAAATAATAAATTCTTTGAACTCTTTGAACGCTAGCCTAGTGCGGGTTGGTCAAAATCACACAGAAGCTTTGCATTACTTCGTAGTTGTACAACAATGCATATTTCCTCATGATGGTTTTCTTCACCGTAAGAGCGTCGAATAAACTTATATATGAATTCGAAAATCGAAAACATTTTGGTGTCGAAGATTGAACCTGCGAACTTTTAAATGGTTCTAAAACTATCGTCGTCGTTTCACTTAGTATGCGTTCAATAAAAATATATATATGTAGGAAAATCTCGAGTTTTTGCATAAAATGTAAGTACCCAAGTGGTTTTACGTCTCACATATTATGTAATCAATCACCTTAACTAAATTCACCTTTCCTATCCAGAACAAGATCAGACAGGAATGATATCTACCCGATAATGCCCTTTAACTAGATATTTAATCCTTTCCTGCTGCACTGTTCGTTGTACAGTCAGATAAAATGGTATTACGGTAAAAAATTCTACGATAAAAATTCATAAAAATCCTATATGTAAAATTGTGAGTTGTGTAATAAAGCCTATATGTAAAAGTGTGAGTTAGAAATGTCATGAGTTTAACTTTAATACATCTATTCAATTCATTATCTTGTTGTACACTCTAGCTAGGCCATGAATTTTATATGACAGCAGAAAACTATAATTTTTACATGTACTGCTGTAACGAATTTACATAGCTTTTTTTTTCTTTAGTTCTAATGAAAGAATTTTCTTTAGACGTAGATGTGTCGTCGTTCTTAATGTTTTATACCTAATTTTATTATTTTGCGTGCAATAAGTAAATGAGAATAAATTAAATAAAATAGTCTACTGCAAGACAAAGACTATTCGGTATTGGCATTATGACCAAGATTGACAGTTGGATTGCTATGTTACAAAAGCATAAAAAATGCTAAGAAATCGGATTTTCGGTCGGCTGTTGTAATAATAATTATAAATATATCTTTATATTTATTTATTTTTAATAAATAAATATTATGTAAGTATTATTTAAAATCTGTACCTTTACTCACATCGCACGATACTAGCAGAAAAAAAAAGATTGGTTTAATTCATAGCATAGAACTACAAAGAACTCTATATTATCCTGATTCCATTTATGTGCTCACATGTACTCTACTTCTACTCACAGATCACCTTCAGCATAAGTCTTCCTTTGGCAGCCTAATCCTCCTAGTGGATAATTAACGCCTTCTCTGCTTTACTGTTCGTCGGCGCACGGTAGTTTGTAGAGCCAAGTCCGGAAAAAATGTCAAAGTAAATTAGTAACTATTTGAAACAATTTAGGTGCCACTGAAAAAATCTTTTTAGCTGATGAGGCAGTAAATTATTTTTTTGGATATAAAAATTAATGAAATTAAAATTCCAAACTAATTAAATGTTGCTAGAGTTAACTGAGCTGTTTTACTTATTCATCGTTTTTAACTAAAGGTGATGATGTGAAATATACGCAAACTGAAAGTTCTAAGCTGTTTATTGAATTTTTTCCTCAAGTAACTTATTCATTATGTTTATTACGACTCAAAAAATATGACATTAAAATGATTGAAGTATAATAATATGAATAGTCTTAAAAAGGTCATGTACCATTAGTACTCAATTATTATAGTACGTTGCAAACTTCAATTTCCCTCAACTTGGCTTGCGTAAGCGTTTATTTCGGAAGGAAATAGAGAGCCAATAGGAAAGCAGTTCCGTGGCAGTCATTTTTGTTTTAGAAAAATGTCCTCGTTCCGGCTAATGCCTCGATGGACTAATGATGTCTGGAGCTAATCCCTCTTTGTAAGAGCAACTGGAAAGTCGTGATCAGTTCTTTTTCTGTAGTAAAGTGCATAAGGCTGCATAAAGCGTATTTTATTTCATATTAGAATTAAAAGAAAGAAATCACTTATTTGCCAAAGAAAAACATTACAAAAAGATCATATAGCATTGGCGTTTGACCTTTTTTCTAAACTGACCTAACGCATGTGTCGAAAAGGTACGACCAATCAAGCTTCATCGGACTTGCGGGGAGCGGTAGCCTCTACCCCGGAGTATTTATGTACCAGCGCATCTAAGGGCGGCTTGAGGAAGCTTCGAACCTAGCCTTAGTGTGTTGGTACGGAAAAACATCGTAAAAGAGACGACGACGTCTTAGGGGCTCCGTTAGTTTAGGTTTAGGCCAGTTCAATTTTGATTCGCCGCGCCGGCGGGATGTGCATGTGGCCCGAGTGTTCCTTTTTTAAAAATAGTCCAAACATCACGAAATTCAGGGATATTTTAGGAAATAATTGTGAAAAGTCAATGGTAAAGACGAAAAATTTGTGAAAAGTATGGAAAAAAAGTTATGGTCAATTAACTAGAACACTCAGTCCGCTCACCTGAGAGAAATACTGTATCTCGTTTCTCAAAAAGTACTAGATCTATATATATTTTTATTTTGTGAAATAATTGTGCAGAATTTGTTAAATATATTCACAATTATTCAAAGTATTTCATCGTTTTATTTTGTTTTTATAAAGGTATCTGTAGAACACTCAATCCTCCTATGGTCCTGACGGAGTGTTCCTATAAAATCTCCAACTATGGCTACATAAATTATTGAAGTTTTTAATCTATTACACGAATACCACCCCGAATCAATTTGTGAAATAAAAATCTGAACGTAAAGTATAATAGTTTAAGAGTAAATAAAAAAAATACTTTCTTTGTAACGTCCCGTCTGAGTGTTCCGTATTTTAGCGTATATTTAATTAACCCGAACATGTATGCAAACCGAGACTACTGCAGAAATTGTGAAAATGTTTGTACTAAAATTTAACACTTCTTCTGTTTTAGTGCATGTTTTATTTTAACAGTTATAAATTTTATCAAATTTCTAAGGTAGAAAATAGATTAGAGTGACCATGCAGTCCATGTATACAGGGATATTTTTAATGAGTGCGAATATTTTGTATACAATCAGTATCATTATTAAATCACATTAGATAAAAAAATACTGTTTTCTATGAGACGTGATAAAATATAAATACATGGGTTCTTTTATTTTCCCAAATTTATGTCTATGTAAAATATGCGCACTGATTAAAAAATAACCCGGTATTTAAAAATAACTTTTTTTTAAATTGTACTATGCATTTTATTACATGAAAATTATAGATTATTTATTTAATATATTATCTTACTTTTCTAAATCTAAAAAACCGTAAGATAAATAATGTTAAGTAATGGGGCCATCTTTACTAGAGCAAACTGTTGCGTCCTACTGGAATCAAGCTATGAATGAATAGTTGGCGCGTAATGAGGGTAAATAAAAATTTTGTCCGACAAAAATAAAATTATGTCTACCCTACACCAATGTTCCGGCATAGAAATATGATAAGTTAATTATTGTTGTAAATTAAACGTTCACAATAATAGAAAACGTGTTAAATTTTAGTAAATATATTTTCACAATTACTTACGTAGGTTCGGTTTGCATAGAAGTTCGGGTTCATTAAATATACGCTAAAATATGGAACACTCAGACGGGACGTAACGAAGAAAGTATTATTTTAATTTACTCTTGAACTATTATATTTTACGTTAAGATTTTTGTTTCACAAATTGATTCGGGGTGGTATTCATGTAATAGATTAAAAATTTCAAAAATTTCTGAGCCATAGTATGAGATTTTAGGAACACTCCATCAGCACCATAGGAGGATTGAGTGTTCTACAGATACCTTTATAAAAACAAAATAAAACTATGAAATACATTGAATAATTGGACATAGTTACGCAAAATGGAACCAACCCACGACTTTAGTCAAACTGAGTTAAGCATACAGATGGTTTTAAAAACAGCAGTTTTATATATGCAAAAAAGATCCAGGCTGTGTGACGACTCCAACTGTCAGAAATAAAATGTCAACAAGGAACCAACCCACATTCTGCCTGACAAAAAGATCCATGTAGCTTGGTTTTTAGCATTTTTTATATTATTCATTACGCAAACTAGAACCAAACCACATGGTTAAAATTTTCACATGGAACTTATTAAACAAAAAGAACCATGCTACTTGGTGCCATCTAAACTCCACCATTTTTATTACGCAAACCAGAACCAATCCACATGGTTCATTATAATAACAGATAAAAACCACACTGCGCGGTTTGGTTCTTATTTGCATTAATAAATAAAGCAAAATTTGAACAAAATATGGTCTCTTTTTGGTTTTATAGTATACAAGCGTTTGCTCCGCGACATTGCAAGCGTAAATTTTTGGTAAATACAACTTCCTTGTCTGGTTTCCATTCTATTCTCGCTTCAAAAATTAAAAATACTTTGCGGGTAAATTGTGAAAGATCAAAAAAGATAGACTTCATCTTGTCAATGAGGAGACAGATATTCAGTGACGTCTCTGTGATCAACGCAGTAAAAACTGGCAGTGATCACCGACTGGTTAGAGGCTCGTTGAATATCAGTGTCAGATTTGAAAGATCTCGTTTGATGAAGTCTACGCTCCGTCCGTTGCCAATCCAAATCCATAACCCCGTACATTACCAGCTCGAACTGCAAAACCAATTTGAATTCCTAGCTAGCAGAATACGAGGGAGTGGACGAATACAATGACAGGTTCGTGGAAGTTGTCCGTACAGCGGGGTCCAAGTTCTTTAAGACCCGCCGCTCAAACAGAACCAAAAAGATTTCGGATTCCACGCTCAGGCTCATGGAAGAAAGACGGAAAACGGTTCTGCAGTCCGCAGATGATGCTTCCTGCAACCGGCGCGGCGCGGCGGCTCAATAGACAGTCACAGATTTCAAAGTGTCTGACTCGTGACGTTGGCCACTTTAATACGGATCGTATAAATTAGATAGAGCGTAACAAAGGCTCTAAATGTTTGCAAGAGATCTGTCCATGGGGCAAAGTCAACCGACGAAGCTGAATACTGCGGACGCTAGACCCGTGACATCTAAGCCTGAGCTACAGGAGGGTTTATATGGACAGCTGTACCTACACGACAACACGGACACCTGTCAGCCAAGCTGCAACTCATCCCAGAGCTAGGCTAACCCGACACTACACCGAAGACATCCCGGACCCGGACATCAGCCTGTACGAGATAAGGATGGCTCTCAAACAGTTAAAAAACAATATGGCACCGGGTGATGACGGAATAACTGCTGAGCTTCTGAAGGCAGGTGGTACACCGGTCTTGAAAGCCCTTATAAAATATACAGTTAGATAGAATTGCGGCGTTGTTCCTTCGAGGATGAGCAGGCGTAGCTTAGTAGCGTGGTGGTCCTCTTCTTTAAAAAAGGCGATAAAAAGCTTTTGAAGAACTACAAACCCATCTCGTTTCTGAGTCATACATACCTACGAATTGTTTTCGAGAGTCATCACGAATCGTTTCGCGCGCATGATTGACGACTTCCAGCCTCCCGAACAAGCAGGTTTACGAAAAGGCTATAGACCAAATCCACATGCTGCCGCAGGTTACACAGAGGACCGAAGAGTATAACCAGCCAATATGCTTAGCGTTCGTGGACTATGAGAAAGTCTTCGATTCGATTGAGATTTGGGCAATGCGACAGTCTCTTCAGAGGTGCTAAATTGACTACAGGCTAGTAGGCAGGCAGGTTATATCGAGGTGCTGAAGTGTTTGTAAGAAAATGCCCCTATGTCAGTCCGACTTCAGGATCAGAACTCCAGATTAATCCAGCTGCTGCGAGTTGTGAGACAGGGAGACATTATTTTTCTGAAACTGTTCACCGCTGCACTGGAGGATGTCTTTAAGCTTCTGGTCTGTAACCTTGGCATAATCCTCGATGATCTCAATAGAGTTTCTTAACAAGCGGGTCTGAAGATGAACATAGAGAAGACAAAAGTCATGTCGAACTCCCAAGCAGTACCCACTCCAATAAAAGTTGAAGACTCTGCTCTCCAAGTTGTAGACCATTACGTCTACCTGGGACAAAGAGTTCAGTTAGGTAGATCTAACTTCGAAAAGGAGGTCAACAACGTAGTTTCGGTCTTATTCTACTACTTTGAGTGAATACCTGTATTGTATAATAGAACCAACCCAAAAAAAGTGCAAAAAATTGATTTTTGCAGAAAAGAACCAGGGACTTTTTAACAAAAAAAACATACTTAATCAATCATTACGTCACAAAATTTCAGGCTTTCGTATGCTAACAAAGATATTTAATAATCCACTAAACTTATTTAAAAAAAATATTCGTCATGAAAGTTTCTACACTCATTTTTATTTTAAACTTAAATATCTCTAAAGTTACCTGGTGTGGGTTGGTTCCATTTTGCGTAACTATGTCCAATTGTGAATATATTTAACAAATTCTGCACAATTATTTCACAAAACAAAAATATATATAGATCTAGTACTTTTTGAGAAACGAGATACAGTATTTTTCTCAGGTGAGCGGACTGAGTGTTCTAGTTAATTGACCATAACTTTTTTTCCATACTTTTCACAAATTTTTCGTCTTTACCATTGACTTTTCACAATTATTTCCTAAAATATCCCTGAATTTCGTGATGTTTGGACTATTTTTAAAAAAGGAACACTCGGGCCACACGCACATGCCGGCGGGTACGGTCAATGTTACTGAAGGGTTATTATTACCAAAAGGGTATTCGCTATCAAAAAGACATTTTGTAAGGTGTAATCTAAATTCTTTGGCTGCTTTAATTGCATCTGTGATTTCGTCGTCTGGTTCGGAAAGGAGCGATTGGCCATAGTATAACTTGAAGCGATGATGTGGCCAAAGATGGACCACGCTCACCCTGAAGGTGCCTGTTCACTCTTGCTTTGAGTTGTTTAGGTAATGTTTTTGTAGTGTTTCATTTTTAAACCCCAACAAAAAAGAGGGTTTTTATAAGTTTGACATCTATCTGTCTGTGGCATCGTAGCTCCTAAAGGGATGCTCCGATCAAGGATGTTTTAAGGTACTACCGTACATTATAACGTCTTTTGCTCCGATTTCGATCTAGTTTTTTTTTGTTTGCAAGGTGTCACAATCGAGAGTGCTCTTAGGATCTTAGAAAATATCTTCAGCCATTTGAAGATTATCAGCTCTTTTCTAGTTGTTGAAAGGATCAAGTAACGGTTTTGTGGCGGGGGTAGTAATTTTTTTATTTCATGTTATGTTCTCTTTGTTGGTGGTATATCCACACACCTCCTAGTTTTTTTTTTAAACTTTACTTCATACATAGTTACTGAACTTCTTGAAATTAAATACAGTCACGGAAGAGATATGATAAAAAAATATTGGCTGTTGTTGTTGTAATATTTCTAGCTCTAATTAAAAATAAAACATTTCAACACTTCTACCAAATTGTACTACTTAGTCTATAAATGTTAAAATTTTATGCTATTGTAAGTATAATAATATAAATTGTAAAATAACTAAAGCTTCAAAAGTGAGGAAATTAAAAGTACTTACTAAATTCGTAAATAAAATGTATTTTGCAATAAAATTTCCACAGATAGTCTCAGTGACGATAGCGGATAAGTAGCCATGTTAAAAGTCATCATAATGTTATAATATTAAGATGAAACCCAAATATCTAGTTTTATTTTGGTCTGTATCTCAGTCACAGAAGGTTGTACATTCAAGATGTCTCTTACACAGAAGCTTTGTATTTTTGCACTGTTTTGTGCGATTCTTCCTATTTGTAAGTAGCATTTCTTTTAAATATTTTAGTTTTTAATAATACATTAAGACACGCTCTTTTCCCTGACGGGAAATAATAATAATTTCAATAATAATAAAAATATCATCATCATCTCAGCCGAACAACGTCCACTACTGGACAAAGGCCTCCACCAAATCCACAATGATCAGTCATGCGCTGCCCGCATCAGGCGGCTTCCCGTGACCCTCACCAGATCGTCGGTCCACCTCGTGGCGGGCCTGTCCACACTACGTCTTACGGCGCGCGGCCGCCATTCAAGAACCTTTTTGCTATTTTACTATTACTGCTGATAAAGGCTACATTATAAGGCTACCTTATAAAGTGGCCTTTATCCATTGTCAAGATCTATTCTATATCTGTACCAAGTTTCATCAAAAAGTTCCGCCCGACCTACCATTTTCGCGTGGGAATAAGATATTTTCCCGCGGGAAAGAAGTATTTTCCCGTAGTAAAAGGTATCTATTTGTATAAGTATATACATACATCCCCAAGGTGAGGAGGTGAAAAGGTAGTCTATGTTCTTTTTCAAAGGCTGTTCTATCTTTGTGCCAAGTTTGACTAAAATCAGTTTAGTAGTTTAGGAGCCTCTTCAATTTTAAGGAATATTTTAGGTACTTTTTATACCTTGTTGGGTTACTTTATTGAAGTTTTAGTAAGGATTCCTAATTCTTTTGAAAATAAAATATAGCCTATGTTACACAGGGATCATGTAGCTTCTCAGCAGTGAAAGAGTTTTTGAAATCGGATCAGTAGTTTCGGAGCCTATTCGAAGCAGACAAACAATCAAATTTATCCTTTCCTCTATATAATATTAGTATAGACAATTTTAAAATATGGAAGCCACTACTAACTGTTTACACTAGTACAAAAGCTCAAAAGGTCTCCATGAATTTTGCAAAAACATACTATGTGATTCTGGTACTGTGTAATAAACTAAGAAAAAAAATTGAAAAAAACCCACGACGGTAAAAATCTAATCGAAAAAGAGTAAAATAACTCTAATCTCCCGACTTAACTAATTTCCTCGAAGATATACTTAGATGTAGCAATAATATTTTTACCATAATGATAAAATTCCTCGGTTATGTATTATAGTAAAAATATTATTGCTACATCTAAGTATATCTTCGAGAAAATTAGTTAAGTCGGGGGATTAGAGTTATTTTACTCTTTTTCGATTAGATTTTTACCGTCGTGGGTTTTTTCAAAATTTTTAATTTTGCTTAATTTTATTTCATACTTTTTAGAGAGCATTTATACGAATTATCATCTATATAACATGTAGGTAAGATCTCGCAAAAGAATAAGTGTGATTCATCCTACCACATAATATTAAGTTCCTTATTAAATATTATACAGTGGAGGGGTTGCACTAATATTGTAGCGCCCTCTAGTGAGTTACAGACGTAATTTTTATTATTTGGGAACATGCATTAAGCTACCACGTACACATTGCTGAAAACAGAATTGTAATCGGACATTTCGTTTTGATTCAACATTTTTTGCACTAATATTGTAGCGCCCCCTAGTGAGTGACAGCTATGACACCTGTCTAAGAACATGAACTCGTCAAATACAAACCCGTTATTGAAAACCGCATCAAAATCGGATCATTAGTTTAGAAGATAGGTGGGAACATTACTTTGCACAAACGCACACACAAACACACAAACAAACATCTCTCACCCTAAACTCCGTTCCGTCGTGGGTAAAAAATTATGAAAATTAGACCATTAAAAATAATTACTGTCGTCCATAACTTGGTGAGTCAGAGTTATACAAATATTTCAGTTTCTCAAAATATGTTTCATGTAAAAATCATAGTCAAAAATGTAATTGGCCTTTTAACGCCAATAGCTTTTTTACGTTTTTTTTTAAACATCTATTTCCTAATAAATTAAACAGCCAACTTCATGTTTGTTAATTAAATCTCCGAAAAACTAATTACAGTTTTGACCGACAACGGTCTCTCAATAATGACCTGTTTTCATCACGCCAGAAACCACGATAGTAAATACTGTAGTATACTAATATTTAAGTAAGTTACGTAGGGTAGGAGGAGTCGAAATTTGTCGAGTTCTAATTGAGTTTGGCAAAAGAACGTAGACAATGAAAAAACGCGGCAAATTTGAAAAAAATCATCATGGCATCTCCGATTCTATAGATATGCCAAATTTTTTTTTTCTATGTAATTTTGTTGCCAGTACAATGTTTTCCAATTTCATCGATTGTCTACTTTCATTTTCCAAACTCTATACGCCGTGAAATTTAACTGGTTGTTTATCCGCAACATAGTGGTAGCACTCATGAAACTGAACAACTTTCCCGAAGGAACATTTCCCGTTTAAATCACAAAATTACAATAGGGAAGTGTCCTCGGAAAAAAGTAATCGATTCTAATTAATCCCTTTGTTAGATTATCGAAAAAAATTTAACACGTATTTTTTTTTTCAATTTAACGAAGATTTACCGAATCAAAATGTATGAGAAGGGTACTATGACGTCACTTGTTTCGTACAATTTGTATGGCGGCGGCGTGTCGTTACTGGAAATTTCAAAGTGCTGTATCGTCGGCATTTTTCGTTTGCCAGACGAAAAAAAAAATACGTGTACATTATTTTTTAGTAATCTAACTGACGGACTAATTATATTTTTTTAGGACACTTCCTCATTAAACTTGTCATACAAAGTGACCGATCACGTAACTGAAGTTTATGAAAAGTGTATTTTTTTCTTGAGTCTTCAGCCAGTGTTTCAACCTATAAAAGTAATCTATTGCGTAAAACACGATAAGAGAGTATGGCAAAAATAAAGTTTTTTACCTACAAACAATTTTGTTTTTGTTAAATTCCTCATTAACAACAATTTTAATGAGGTTAAAGTAAAGTAGGTAATAAGTTATGTACCTACAATAAAAAATGTTTGATAACGATATGAAGCGTACAAAATATAAACATACATTTAGTAATCAAAAAAATTAATTTTACCTTGACTTTAGTCATCAATTATCAGTTATTATCGGCATTACATACCTACTTATTACAATTTGCGCAGTTTTAGTTATCTCTCAATTCCTTGTAAAGCCAGACCGGCCAGTAAAATAAAAAACTTCGCCTTATTGCAGAATTTTCATGAAACTTATTCTGAAAGTACCTAGGTATTTTATTTTTCTCGTCAGGCAATAGTACATGGAAATCGTACCATAAAAGGGGTCTTCACTTGCATCAAATCGGGCAGTTCTGATTTTTTTATATGTTGTATGTAATGAGGTGGTAATGACAAATATAATTTTTCCACCTCGAAAGCCTTCCGGAACATTGTAAAATTCATGAAAAGCCATAAAATGTTTGATCATTTTTCAGTTTTTGCCATTTTTTACCACCAAGGACCTGTTTTACGGTAGAAGTCACTATGAGTTCTTTTAAAGTAGACTAAATTTGCAACAAAATGAGAATAGTTGGGTCTCGATAAGCTGAATAGTTTCAAAGATACAGCTGTTCAAATGTTTGCAAAATTTCTTAAATAATACAATTTAGAGTTTAGGGGGTCTGTCAAAAATATTTTTCTACTAAAGGTGTGCTTTTTACTAAAAACTTATAATAAAACTCCTGTGACGACCTCAACTTCAACCTCCACATGCAAAGATAGGATAATTTTCCGTGGTAAAAGTTAGCCTGTGTTCTTCCGCATGGTCTATTCTATCTTTGTGCCAACTACGCCCGCTTTAACAATTTTTCCCGTGAGAATGAGAAATTTTCCCGCGGTAAATCGTATCCTATGTTCTTTCCCAAGGTCAATTCTATCTTTATGCCAAGTTTCACCAAAATCGGTTCAGTAGTTTCGGAGCCTATTCAATTTATTAGGTATATTTTAGGATTTTTTTTTACATCTTGGGTTACATTATTGAAGTTTTAGTAAGGATCCCTAATTTTTTTTAACATAAAATAAAGCCTATGTTACTCAGGGATCATGCAGCTTCTCAACAGTGATAGAATTTTTGAAATTGGTTCAGTAGTTTCGGAGCCTATTCAATTTATTAGGTATATTTTAGGATTTTTTTTACATCTTGGGTTACATTATTGAAGTTTTAGTAAGGATCCCTAATTTTTTTTAACATAAAATAAAGCTTATGTTACTCAGGGATCATGCAGCTTCTCAACAGTGATAGAATTTTTGAAATTGGTTCAGTAGTTTCGGAGCCTATTCAATTTATTAGGTATATTTTAGGATTTTTTTTACACCTAGGGTTACACTATTGAAGTTTTACTAAGGATCCCAAATTTTTTTAAATAAATAAAATATAGCCTATCTTACTCAGGGATCATGTAGCTACTCAACAGTGAAATAATTTTTGAAATCGGTTCAGTAGTTTCGGAGCCTATTCGATGCAAACAAACAATCGAACTTTTCCTCTTTATAATATTAGTATAGATAATGCTTATTTCATAAGTCGTATTTCATGTTGTTTAGTCACCTCAGCAACTTTGAACAGATGTAGCTAGGGAACTATTAGATATTAATTGATTTATGCCGTGAAATAGGTCAATAATTGACCACATTGACAAGATCTTGTAAACACTCGCAAAAATTTTTTTTTTGAAATTTTGCAAACATTTGAACTGCTGTATTTTTGAAACTATTCAGCTTATCGAGACCCAACTATTCTCATTTTGTTGCAAATTTAGTCTACTTTAAAAGAATTCATAGTGACTTTTACCGTAAAACAGGTCCTTGGTGGTAAAAAATGGCAAAAACTGAAAAATGATCAAAAATTTTATGGCTTTTCATGAATTTTAATTTTATGGCTTTTCATGAAATTTTATGGCTTTCGAGGTGGAAAAATTATATTTGTCATTACCACCTCATTACATACAACATATAAAAAAATCAGAACTACCCCATTTGATGCAAACCAAAATGTACCAATTCCATGGACTACAAAGCTTGGAAGATATTATCACATTTTCTGTTCAATAAACGGTGGCGGTGATGGCTTAAAATAAGATCAAAAGTGTAGTAAGTGAAACATAAAAAAAATCCAAAGCGTTACAAAAGACGCGGGAAAGTGAGGGCTGCGGGAAGGAATCCGAGTTTATACGCAGTCTGTAACATAGAAAGTAGGCGCAATCCTACGTTATAGGCTGCACACATGGTCTAAGAAAACAAGGTCTTGAATTTGGACCACGTGACTTGACACAAGCTTACGTCATCATGCTGTTCATCCTTGTCTATTAACACGCATTCGACAAGTATGAACAGCATGCTTGACGTAGGCTTGTGTCAAGTCACATGGTCCGAATGCAAGACCTTGTTTTCTTAGACCATGGGCTGCACACACACCCGGATTCCGTCCTGCAGCCCGCACTTTCCCGCATCTGTGGGTTCGCTGCTTTTTTTTTTTTTAATAATATTTGTGGAGACACCTCAGGCACTTTGATGCTTAAAAGGAACCTCCAACCAATTTGTTGTTAAAACAGGTTTTTGAAATAACCATTTTGTATATTTTGTAAGTGTGGAAGTAGCTAAAGAAACTAGTAAATGTAAACGAGCCTGAAGGCTGAAATAGCACAATAGGGTACTGTTAGCAAAGGGCCCTGGGTTCCAGTTAGGGTTACGGAACCAGATCAGGTAAACGTGTAGAATTAATCACACCTCCGCGGGAGGGATCGAACGGTGGTCAGCGTTTGACTAGCGATGGCCAGAAGATCGGCGGTTACAGATAAAATAAAGATATTTGGTAATATTATGTGAATTTAGGTCGTATGCAGTTGACATAGTTACCATGCCATAGCGTGTATGCACATCTAGGCATATACGTTTGAAATGGTAAGATATGGATAGAATGCCCATAACATGCGGGTCAGATCTGCACACTGATGTAAACCCGTAAGTCAGTTAATTAGGTAAATACGATTAAAAAATTACGAAGAGTATAAATATAGAGTCCCGAACCATATCAAGAATTACCCTTGAACAATACAATTTTAAGTAGAAATCACTGTTCATAAGCAGACAAGACCAAAGTTATGCGTTCATTGGAAATATTTTGAAAGATATTGAAAGTTTTGCAGGGTATAATTTATTGTATGCAATATATGACAATTTAGTCACTTCTGTTTATTAAAGTGCGAAAGAACGTATGTTTCATCCCACACAACAACAGGCTTAAAAGGGTTGAGTTCTACAAAAAAGTTGATTTACAAGTTCTCGTGTAAAGCGGTTAAAAACGAAGCTGAAAAGATTGTGAGAAGATAGTTAAGGCTACATAATATATATTACCTAAGGCAACTTTCTATAATTTAATAATATATCATGGGGTGGATTTCAAACAGTCGGTCCGCCATCTTGGGGAGGCCGCCATATTGGACTTGTTTTTGTTTTTTTTTAAATTGACCTAAGCTTGTGTCGAAAAGGTACGACTAATCAAGCTTCACCGGACTTGGGGAAAATTGGATTTGTAATGACGTTTCTTAGCTATTCATTTATTGTCATCAGATACTATAATTTTACTTTGTATCCTCAATTTAAGGTTCAAAATAAAATACCACATTCCGAGTTTTCTGTTCTAATAAATAAAATTAATATAATTTTATCGCTTATCTCGGAGCCCCGAACCCACTCACTCGCACCGAACCTTTTCTCGGCCAGAACAGATCCTCATTCAATTATCTAAATGTAATCCGGATCACGCTGAACTCACGACGTTAACACGATTTATTCCGGACTACCAAAGAATCAAACTCAGTTTCTAACTAATTCGTTTACAACTTTTTTCTTGATTTTCTAATTGATTAAGTACTCGTTTTAATCGAGCCATTCGTGAAACAAAAAAGTTTAAAATTGTAGGATTGCTGAAGCTCAATATTACAGAAAACTTTTTTTATGCTATTGTCTTTGTTCTCGTCATCATTAACAGCTCATATGCTTCCCCACCGGGGGGCTAGAGCCTACCCCGTAATTAGGGTGACCAGGCCTTATTCGACTACACTGGCCTATTGCGGGTTGGTCAACTTCACACACAACCTTTGGATTACTTCGCAGGTGTGTGCAAGTTTCCTCACGATGTTTTCTTTCACCGTAATATTTTTTGTTCTAACACAATAGATTCTACAAAACTTTTGGCAGATAAACCAATCCAAAATCAAGTTTGAACCAAGAAAAGATAGCATTAATACATTTGTGTTATTATATACCCTCTTGTCTTGCCCTTATAATTTTTCTCACATAGTTAAAGAACGACTTAAAATTATTTTCTGTCATCATAAAGCTGAGTTCATAGTTTTAAATAGTTAAAAATACTTATTATAAAAAAATAAATAAAATAAAAATACTTATTCGCCATCTTATATTAAACTGGAAAAAACTAGAATCTAAAATACTTGCTAGGCCTAGTTTAGATCTAGTATAATTAATTTTGTGCTAGATGTGTTAAGAATGTTATTGTACATTACATTTTGTATTAATTGGAAATAAATTTTGTTATCTTATCTAACTATCCCAAAATATTTACACGAGTTCACATACATGAAAGCAGAAAAATGCAAAATGAAGGGTACCTACTCTACTCAGTTATATCATTCACCGTCAAACACATCCACACTTGTCCCGGACGAATGGGCTATAACTATGGCGCTTTTACGGGCCGCGTGCGATTATTTTGACATATTATTACAATATTTCATAAACAAAAATGTGCATGAAAGGTTTGTGTCGTAAAAGTATGCTCAATAGATAGATAGCTACAACATTGAGCGTTAGAAATAGCGCCTGTCAGTTCTATCATAGATATTGTGCAGCTACAAATGCAATGTTTGTCACTCTAAGAAAAGATATGAAGATCCGTAGCAATGTGACTCCAGTAAGACGTGTCTTTTAATGAAAATTTATGTACAACTATTATTATTATTATCTGTGATTTCAGTAACTTAGATAGAAGTTTGAAGTGTGGACAAATTTTTCAGAAATACGCAAAACTCCTTATTACAGATTTAAGATTTTTTACTTCAAAAGCCGATGAGAAATCAATTTTAAAAACACAATATATTTATAGAATTGATTTCGGGGAAGATGGAACAGATGAACACTCATACATACATACATATCGGTCAAAATCATCATAACCCTCCTTTTTGCTGCGCTGTAGTCTGGTAAAACACATTATTTATATATTTGAACTTTCTTTCGTGTATCTTTCGCTATTACTCGTGATTTACTTAACAAATTATCGTGGACTGTTAAGAAAATATAAAACAAAAGATCCTTTTTATAACTATAAGGAATCGTCGCAAAATAGTGTTGTTTCGTAATCGAATCGCAAGAAGCTCCGTTTAAGATACGTATAATATTTCAAGTGGCTCAGGTGGCAAGTGGCAAGGGACGACCCTTGTTGGGCCGATCACCTGTACGCGTCTAGGTCTCGACAGTTTTACAGCCCCTTCTTAAACCAAAGCTTACACAACTTTGTTTACGCTTTAATTTATTTTGTAGGTGGATAATATCAAAAATTTTGAAATTTTGTCATCTTTTTGTATGTCTAGTAAGGTATTCGACGGACGTAGGCGTGATGTTCTTTTATGCGGCAAACGCAGCGTTAGAGAGCTTCAGACAGGAGCACTAAAGGAAGGAACAATGATGTATTTACCTTTTGTATTATACATGGTCCAAGAAAACAAGGTCTAACAATTAGGCCACGTGACTGACACAAGCCTACGTCATTTCTACGTCATTTTGCCTGTTCATCATGGACTTAGTAATATGTGTAACTATGGTAATTCGTCCAACCTGTTCATCCTTAAAGAATGCGTGTAATAGACAAGGATGAACAGCGCAAAATGACGCATGTCACAATCGCTGCGCTTGACGCATTAACGAAAAGCACATTTAAAATTAAATCTGTTTTCCATAGGCGTAGATAATTACTCCGGTGTTTAAGAATGTTTAAGGACTGAGACTTGATCCTCAGTCTATTAAACCCTCTCCAGGGACATATAAATGAGTTCTGTTAATAACAATACGTAAATAATATTGCCGTAACATGTTAACATTAATACATGCTCGCTACATTACACCTTGAACAATACCATTTACCACCGGCACAGGGGTTGTTATTGCGAAATTAATTGGCAAGTAATTGGCCGCGCTTGGCTGGCTCACATCTAAAGCACGAAGGCGACTGCTATTGACTGCCAGTTAATTAGAGAACCAGAACAATGCGCCTCGAACAGCGCAGCAGGCGAATAACCAAGACGGTGGCTGTGTGGCCAACCAAGCAGAATGTGCGAAATGGGACGGACCTGAAATCCAATAATTGATTTGCTTACTCAATCCGCTTCACCTTTTTTGTGCGCTATTTATCTACCCTAAGGTTACCTGGTATAGATTGTTACCTTAACAATAAGGCCGCCTTGATTCTTGTATATAATATTTTTCTATGGTTTCTTATCTCTTTTTGTTTGGTGTCAATAAATTATTGTGTATTGTATTATACTTACAATTATTTACAATTTGATCTTCCCCAAAAGGTTAAAAAACATTGCATGGTGTATAATTTATTGTTTTCATTTGTTTTAATAGCAATAAAATGCGACAAAAAAGGCAGTGAAGAGGAGGACGATTCAATTTGCGTGATCGAAACGCAGCCAGGAACTTTTAACGTAACCATCGGATCTACCATCAGGTTGCCTTGCAAGCTGAAGGTTGAAGAAGCATGCAAAGGTACGGTACAGTAGCCAAACTCAATAAATATATTCGTAATAGTTTAAAACACTAAAATACACGCTTCCTGTCTGCCATCTTGGACGTCTGCCATATTGGATTTAGCCAGGTGACTATTTTTTTCGTACTTCTGACAGCAAACCCTTTCATTTGTTACGCATATCATGGGGGTGGATTTCAAACAGCTAGTTCGCCATCTTGGGGAGGCCGCCATATTGGATTTGTAATTACGTTTCTTAGCTAGTCATGTATTGTCATCAGAACTCAGAGTGTTCAAAATTTGATCACAATCTGGAAGTGGGTCAAGTCACAATATTCAAAATGACTTTTTTGCTAATTATATCATAATATTGTCTAATGTTTTTTACATAATGAATAAAATTTAAAACCTTAATCTTCTTCTTCTTTTCGAGTCGACAGCAAACTCAGACAGTCTCGGCCCAAAAACCAGCCACACGAATAGCGTCGTCAGTAGCCTTCATCAAGTCCTCTCGCGTGCAGGTGACAGGACAAGATGGGCAGCTAATGAGATGGTCCATTTTCTGGGGAACCATACCACACCTACACTCCAAGTTAGAGTCCCCTATGAAACCCCATCGGTATAAGTTATCCCTAGTCCGACCCACCTGGGTCCGGAGTCTGTTGAGGGATTTCCAGATAGGCCATGGCTGTTTATAACCAGGGGGGAGACCCTCAGCTATCGGGACAAATGGGTTAGGGAGGGAGACACTATTCCGCCAAAGCTCAACTCTCGCCTGTGCAGGGTCGACTGTTAAGGGAACGACACACTTAGAAAAGTTTTTGCGAAACCTTAATAATCTTAGATTAATTTTACACTATTATAACTTTATTTTAAAATTTAATAACCCCGACACAAAACCGTTCCTTGATCCTTCCAACAACTAGAAAAGAGCTGATAATCTTCAAATGGCTGAAGATATTTTCTTGGATCATAGCTAAGAACACTCTCGATTGTGATAACTTGCAAACAAAAAAAAAACAAGATCTAAATCGGACACTCTTTCCGCTCTCTTTTTTTTGTCGGGGGTTAAAAATCCGGTATACGTATTGATTTAATTAAAAGTGGAGAAGACACCTCAAATACTCTCTGTGCGCCAACATGGCGGCATACTTAACGGTGATTGGTCTCAGCATCAGCTTTTCTCTTTGCTGTGGATTGATTTTTACGTGATTTTAATATGTAATTTTTTTCCGCGGATACCAACTCATAGGTAGTATGAGTGTGGTTCCAGGTGTATTTTCTGTGTAGGCTACTAGAATTTTTTTTCCACACACACGGCCATCTGACCCCAATCAATGCAGAGCCTGTACTATGGGTAATCAAATAACTAATATACAAACATATATAAATATACAAAATCCAGGCACAAGGCAAACACAAGTGCTCATCACACGAATGTTTGCCCCGGGGCGGGATTAGAACCCGCGTCCTTGTGCTTCGTAGGCAGACGTACTACCAACTAGGCTACTAGGCGAATAGTTGTTCAATGATTATGAAACTAAACTAAATACCAAATAAATTAGCTGTAATGAATACTATTTCTACCTGTAATAGCACCTAGTAAGAATGGTGTGCGAAAGGATGTCTCATTCTTATCTGTTATAATAAATCATTTGTTTTATTTTCAGAGGACGATGCTTTGGTATCTTGGGATAAGATCGTTAAGACCGGTACAGAAAATTTGATTGTGGGTGAAATTAAACATTTCGACGAGAAATATGGCCCAAATAAGTTTTCCGTGTAAGTGTTCTTAATAAAAAATAAAAATGCACTTTGTGTTCGAATCAGCGTAAACCTTAAACAAGTGATATTCTCAATTTGCTGATTAGTATAGTATAGTGGTTCTGTGATGTTGAGTCAGTAAAAAAAAACTAAATCTGTACTATAATATAAACTCGAGCCATTCCACAGATATATGTAACATAAACGCTTGTCACAAGACTTCATGCTAGGCTTTTTGCCCCTCGTAGCATGTTCGTTCACGCGCGACAGACATAATTTTTTCGTGCGTGTCCTGTTATACTATTGGAGGATATTTTAATATGGTTGATTTCTCATGGTATTTTGATAGTTTTTCACAGTGGTCATGTTACGATTCACCATTGTGACACACTGTACGTGTACTCTCGTTTGTCAATAATAAGATTTGTTTGTTTATAAGTACATTTTGTGAGCGTCGGTGGCCAAGTGGCTAGGCCCGTTGACTTCCATTCCGAAGTTCGCCGGTTCAAACCTCGGCACGTACCAATGTGTTTTCGATTACCAAATTCATATGTACGTTTATTTGACGCTCTTACGGTTAAGGACGTTGTGAGGAAACCTGCACACACCTGCGAAGAAATTCAAAGGTTGTGTGTAAAGTTGACCAACCCGCACTGTACCAATGACCTATTCACCTTGGTATCAGGGTAGGCTCGAGCCCCTCGGTGGGAACATACATGAGCTGTTAACGACGAGGAAATTTTAATTATTTTAATAATTTCTAGTGTACCAAATACGCACGAGCTGATCATCCAGGATGTGAGACCGGAAGACGCAGGCCAGTATACCTGCGAGGTTATTCAATCGAAGCTTTCCAAAGTCACGCATACCATTGTGCCAGAGCAAAAGTAAAATTTGAAGTAAGTAGACTTAAAGTTCTGTGCTTCTTTCAGTTCTTATTCTTTTTATATATTTTTTTTTTCGAGCAATAAGTTTAATGAGCATCGGTAGCTAAGTGGCTATGATCGTTGACAATTTTCAATTCGAAAGTCCTCGGCACGTATCAATGTTTTATTTTTATTTTTTTTAATATGTGGGGGGACATCTCACACACGGCCATCTGACCCCAAACTAGGCAGAGACTGTACTATGGGAGTCAGATAGCTGTTATTCATGCCTATATAAATATACAACATCCAGACCCGAGGCGAACACAAGTGCTCATCACATGAATGTTTGCCCTGGGCGTGATTCGAACCCGCAACTCTGTGCTTCGTTGGTAGACGTACTAATAACTAGGCTAAAGGGCCGTTGAATTTTACCTACAATTTTAGTTTATTCGAAGCTCTGACGATAAAGTAAAATATCGAGAGGAAACCTGCTTGTTGCTAGATGTTAATGTAAAGCGGCGCTAACCCCAGGACATCTTCCATTGCTAGTGTAGGCGTGGATGAGATGGCACCAGTAACCATCAAGCAGGCAAGCCTCTGAAGACTGTTTAGGGAAATGAAATGAAATGAAATATGTTTTATTCGAAGTAAGATTTTACAAATCACTTTTCGACGTCGAGGCGAGTTCATAATTTGGCTGTCTTCTGTGGAGAAGAACCCGCCGGAAGAAACTCCACAGGCGTTGCATCTTTTCAAAATATTGTACAAAATTATGATTTTATACAATTTGATTAATATAACAAAGAGTGCAAACGAAGTATGCAATTAGAGGAAGGCAACCAGTCAAAGTAGAAAAACTAAATTATATAACCAAAATAATAACAACCGGCAATCGACTAGAGTAGACCAGTCCCCCCAAGCAGCACCACGTTCACGGGTTTGACGCAATATAACTTTCCATGGTCGTCTTCTTAAACCACGCTATGCAGCCATACGTGACGGAATCTTCATAGGATCACTCGTGTTTCTGTCCGTCCGTCTGTCCGTCTGTTAGCGCTAATTTCCTCCAAAACTTCAGGATCGATAAACTTGAAATTAGTTACATCAATATAAATTTGTAACCCAAAGACGGACTAGTACCACTAATGACCACTATATTCGTGGAGTAATATCAAATGGAAGAGCATTTTGTAACTATTTAAATTCAAATATTAATTAAACAAGACAAAATTCCGTTAGTGCCCTGTGTTGGCCCGGAAACACTTTTTTTACTTTTTGCTTCAATTTAAAATACTTTTAGGTTAATTTTATATTGTTTTGATTTTAATATTTTGTTCGATTATTTTTTGCAGTAACGTAATACTTCAAAATATTAATTTAAAATTTTCTTTTTCAGGTATGATGATGATAAATACAATCCCATCCCGTTTAAATATTGAACCTTAAGTAATATTCGTGGAATGTTTTTATTTTGTTATTTTACTTTCATTAAAACATTGTATAGCGAGATTGAATTTCATTCCTTACCTCATCTCTATAGGTACTGATATGATAAAGAGGAAAGATTTGCTTGTTTGTTTGTACTTTTGCACTGAATAGGCTCCGAAACAACTGGACCGATTTCAAAAACTTTTTCACTGTTTGTAAGCTACTCTATACCCGGGTAACAAGGCTATATACAAATTAGGATCTTTACTAAAACTCCAATAATGTAACCCAAGGTGTAAAAAAATATCTAAAATATTCCTAATCATTGAATAGGCTCCGAAACTACTGAACTGATTTTAATTGTCAGTGTCTATTTGTCAAACTACATCATATTGTTAAATTTATGGTTATATCAATGTCAAATATTTTGTTGTCATATAATAATTCAAACCTTCCATTTTAAAAAGAGTGTCGACTGATCGGCGGGAAAACGGAGCGTGCACCTGTTGCGCACGCGCTATCCCCACTCTGCCACTATAAATAAGGGCTCCCCGCCGGCCAGTCGCTCATTCTTGCTCCGGCAGTCGAGCAGTGCACAACAAGAATTGTTAAAGTTTAAAGATTCTTCTGGTATAATGTAAGTATTATACAAAATTGCTGTTTGAACACATGTTGCATGTACAGTAAACTGTTTTAATTATATAATTATTGCTAAAAGGTGATTTTATTAATAAATTATTATTTATTGGAACTAATTATTGCATTTTATTATATAAAACACCTAAAATGCTTAGAATAATCTCGACGTTGCTGACATATCAGAAGTGGGATACCATTATTTTTTTTTTATTACGATATTTTTTTTCCTGCTTACAATACCTATTTATGGTTTAATTAAGTTATAAATGCTGCATATTCATCTAATTAGTCTCCATAAAACAGTCAACTATTATGAAAATATAATAAACTTTAATATGGCTAAAATATTTATATTTTTCTTTCACTGCCATGGACATACACGTGAGCATCGCTCCGAGCGCCGCCGCGAGCATCGCTCCGAGCGCCGCAGCGAGCATCGTGGCGAGCGTCGCCGCGAGCATCGCTCCAAGCGCCGCAGCGAGCATCGTGGCGAGCGCCGCAGCGAGCATCGTGGCGAGCGTCGCCGCGAGCATCGCCCCGAGCGCCGCAGCGAGCATCGCTCCGAGCGCCGCAGCGAGCATCATGGCGAGCGTCGCCGCGAGCATCGCTCCGAGCGCCGCAGCGAGCATCGTGGCGAGCGTCGCCGCGAGCATCGCTCCGAGCGCCGCAGCGAGCATCGCTCCGAGCATCGTGGCGAGCGTCGCCGCGAGCATCGTGGCGAGCGTCGCCGCGAGCATCGCTCCGAGCGCCGCAGCGAGCATCGTGGCGAGCGTCGCCGCGAGCATCGTGGCGAGCATCGCCGCGAGCATCGCTCCGAGCGCCGCAGCGAGCATCGTGGCGAGCGCCGCAGCGAGCATCGTGGCGAGCGTCGCCGCGAGCATCGCTCCGAGCGCCGTAGCGAGCATCGTGGCGAGCGCCGCAGCGAGCATCGTGGCGAGCGTCGCCGCGATCATCGCTCCGAGCGCCGCAGCGAGCATCGTGGCGAGCGTCGCCGCGAGCATCGCTCCGAGCGCCGCAGCGAGCATCGCTCCGAGCGCCGCAGCGAGCATCGTAGCGAGCGCCGCAGCAAGCATCATGGCGAGCGCCGCAGCGAGTATCGCTTCGAGCGCCGCAGCTAGCATTGTGGCTAGCAAGATCGTTCGCGTAGTCGTCAGGAGAAGAAGGATCTCAGTGAGTCCAATCTATTAAATTAAGTGACATTAGGTACTCGTTTAGTTGAAGTCTTAAAAACTGTAAATCAGTATGGTTCATTGGTGAGACTAGGTTCGTGGTGGCAATTCGCAAATAACTATAAGATCGCCATCTTGTTTGTTATTGAGGGCGGTATACAACAATAATCTCGATGAAGTGGGTACACCGTTATAACTACAAGTTATTAATGCTGAAAATTTTGGTATTGGCTATAAATTATACATGAAAAATTACTGTAATAACGGTGGGTCTCTTACCCTTATCATGCTTAAAATAGTGATCTTAACAAATTCTTAATTTGACCAAGTTAAGGCTGGAAGTGACATTGATAGATTTACTCACTTGAAATCTGGCGTATCTGGCCTAAGTAAAATTTTATCTTTATCGCTGGCTCTGGTCCCTAAGACTATTTATATAATCGTGGCTTTCGGCTTGCTTGCCGCTTTATAAGTTTAATAAAATTAGCTTTACTCACAAGCCTCGTACAGAGGAAATCCCTGCCAAAATATGTTATTTAACGCAAGTATCAAGTCAGACTAGTTGAAATGAGCTTGAGATGTGAATATAGATTATTTTATAATGGTATTAGCATAAAATAGATACGGTATCATTGCGACATATAACCGGTAGTGGAACGGATATCTTACAAAACACTAAATAACCAAAGTGATCGTAGTACAAATTAATGAAGCATAAGTTATAGTATTGTCTTGCGCTGGAATACACTTAATATTAAATTGGTCATTCAATTTACGTACTAATAGTACCTGTCCCTCTCTTTATCATTACCTATGTGTAAAATGAGTTCGCAAGAAATTCAATTTAATATCTGTTCATCTCTGCACTAACAGTAACTATCGTGAACATGTTGCTTGAACTCCTGATAGATGTGAGGTCTTTGTTAGAGGGAGTATACCTTTGAGGTGGTGATAGATAATATAATAGATACCAACAAAAATAACATTGAATGTACCATTTTAAAGCTTTCACGGTTGTTTACAAAACAAACAAAAACCACGGTTAATATTCCGTTATCAGTGTGTTTTCGAAATTTATAACAATATTTATTTATTTATTTATTTATTGCACACAAATGTATTAACAAGTAATGGACAAATAAAAACAGACACTACAGACACAGCTTATTCCTTGCGAAATGACTTACAGCTGGCCTCCATCTACGTACCTCTTCAAAGTTGTAAGGATTAAAGTGGCGCCGATTTAGAAATATTTATTTATTTGGAAAAACCATCAGTTTTCGATACAATAATATACGGATGGTTTAATAAATAACAAATAACTAATAACAGGTTTTCACTAGTAGAATCATTATAACAATTTATCACTTAAAATACGTCTGGCAGTCCCAATGGATTCGCTAATCTGTTAAAATCCATGGTTAACTTAAAACATCAAACAATGATTGAAAAGAGAATATTATATATTACATAACTTGAACAACGTTTGCTGAGAGCCAAAAATCCTTCTGATAAATTTGTAAAACAAGTCTGGATTCAATTTTGTGTTTGATGGTGTGCCGGTGTATTTTGGAAAATGTACATACATTTTTGCAACTTTAACAATAGCAGGGCTACAGGAAATCGTTATCCATCCATACACATCAGATTTGTTCATAATGTTGCTAAATCAGCGAACAGCTGAGACTGAAGTGTCATTTCTAGTGTTGGCCTACCTACTCGGTGTTTTGTTGTTAGCAGTTAGTTAAAATACGAATGTGACGCAAGAAGTAGGGTTAGTAAATGAATCACCATCCAAGTCAATTCCTTACTCTGGACTTTATTCTGAGATTTCTGCTGAAGCCATTGAACACTGTAGAAAATTCCCGTACCTACAAAGCAAATAGGATGGAACATCATCTTGAAACCCCACATTACTGAGAGTTTGACTCATGAAGATACTTTAAATACAAATATACTTTGAGGGTGTGTAGTTAGTTGGAAGGAAAAATATTCACATCCAGTGCTAGCGACACTGATTTACTGTCGTCCGCACTGGTCGTTGACTGTAAACAAACAGCAACGCAACATGTACCTACACCTTATGCATTTCGCATATTATTATGCCTTTAAATGTTGTACAGTTCAAAAATATCAAAATTCAAAATTATTTATTTAGTTCCATGTAATTTATTTTATAATAATGATAGGAGTCTCCTAGTAGGGAATGTTTGCCCGTGTTAGAGAAGCTCCGCTCTTTCGTAGGTACTATTATGTGTTAGGTGTAGAACATAAAGAATATTAGAATATTACGTGCCTAAGTGGTGAAAACGTGATAATAGTTAAACAACGACCATTAATAAAATGCCTCTGAGATTACCTTTGAAATGCTTAAACAGCGTTGCCTATTACAAATCAGAAAACTAGTTTACAATCGGTAATTTGAATTAACATGTCTTATATTATTATTTTTTGTCCAAACTTAAGTTCTACTAAGTAATATTCTCTACTTATCTGGTATTTAGTGGTTTTAGAAAAATGAACAATATTTACCTTGTTGATGCAATACAATACAGTACCATCGGGAATATTTTATTGCTGGGCATAGAGCGCAATGGATTGTTTCACTTTGGTTGGGCAGTGATTAGAAAACAGATTATCACCAACATGCCTACTTAAACAATGAGAGATTAATTGAGGGTAGGCAACATTTGGGCTCATACATACTGCCTAATGTCAAGTGTTGTGTTGTACGCATAATAATACAGTTTTGTTTAAGGCCATAGTGCTGTCCTCAAAAAAATCTCATTCTTAGCATTCTGAGGCAATAAATCGTAATTACTCTATTATTGTAGCTATGGATTAAATAAACAATGAAAATAACTCAACCAGTGATTCTGACTTAATAGAACTTTATTCTGTTTATATAATGTTAGTTATCAAGAGCCTAATATTTAAAAATTCAAATATTATTGTCTCATCAATGTGCCATACTATTACCTTATTGAACTAAACATTATGTTGTATAATAGAACGGAAATAGTCTGTTCGCCATTATAAGAACGGAAATGGTCTGTTCGCCATTATAAGAACGGAATTATTCTGTTTATATAATGTTAGTTATCAAGAGCCTAATATTTAAAAATTCAAATATTATTGTCTCATCAATGTGCCATACTATTACCTTATTGAACTAAACATTATGTTGTATAATAGAACGGAAATAGTCTGTTCGCCATTATAAGAACGGAAATGGTCTGTTCGCCATTATAAGAACGGAAATGGTCTGTTCGTCGTACATTAAGCTATGATGTTAAGTGTTATTTACTTTAATAGATTATCTGTATTAAAAGTTTATTGAACAAAGAAAAGTGAGATCGTAAATAACAATAAACATCTTACTTACTTTTATATTTAAGGGCGAAAAGGCCCGCAAACTTAATGTGTTACTTATTATATTATAATAAGTATGTTTGAAGTAATTCTGTAAACAATTTCATAATATGTATTATAAAATTCCTTATCGCATGAGGTCATGCTTTATACAGGACGGCCGACTGTCAGTGTCTATTTGTCAAACTACATCATATTGTTAAATTTATGGTTATATCAATGTCAAATATTTTGTTGTCATATAATAATTCAAACCTTCCATTTTAAAAAGAGTGTCGACTGATCGGCGGGAAAACGGAGCGTGCACCTGTTGCGCACGCGCTATCCCCACTCTGCCACTATAAATAAGGGCTCCCCGCCGGCCAGTCGCTCATTCTTGCTCCGGCAGTCGAGCAGTGCACAACAAGAATTGTTAAAGTTTAAAGATTCTTCTGGTATAATGTAAGTATTATACAAAATTGCTGTTTGAACACATGTTGCATGTACAGTAAACTGTTTTAATTATATAATTATTGCTAAAAGGTGATTTTATTTTTAAAATTATTATTTATTGGAACTAATTATTGCATTTTATTATATAAAACACCTAAAATGCTTAGAATAATCTCGACGTTGCTGACATAATGATACTTGTAACCAAGACTATAATAGACATTGGGAAAGAACATAGGCTGCGGGCAAATTCCTCATTCAATTTACTGTAAAAAATATTATCGCGGGCGGAACCGCGGCGGAAAACTAGTTAAACAGTACTCGTATAAAGATTTATTTTAACCTAAAGAGGAGAGTAAGATTCTGGTTTAAGAAATCGGCAATCGTGATAGGAAAAATAAGGAAAATATATAAACTTCTTCACAGACTCTTGGATCCCGAACGAACTTACAGAATTGTTTATTGTACACAAAAACACAAGTAAGTAAACAATACACTTAAGCCGTAGTATACAAGGGCAAGTTTATCTCTAAATAGAGATCTCTTCCAACCATACCGTAGCAAATGTGACAATAATATTACAAATTTACCTACCAAGCTACCGAGCTATTTGGGAATTTTGTGTTTTTCTTTCATATTTTTGCGGACTACTCATAGTGATAGCGCTGACTACTTATTTACTTAGGGTTGGGTCACTTACATAAAATGGAATAAATTAGAGTATAGTATAAGGATATAAAGCCACTTTTAAATATTATTGACGGACTGGGGAGCCTCGCCAAAAGTCCTGCTTACAACTGGGCTTGCTCTTTACTACTCCGCTGCTGAGTACGCGAGTCCTGTGTGGTGCCGCTCCTCACACGCTAGGCAGGTGGATGTAGCTTTACACGATACGTGCCAGATTATCACAGGCTGCTTAAAACCGACCCCGGATCAAATGCGTCATCCGCTTGCTGGCATAGCTCCTCCAGATGTGCGTAGAAGCGCGGCGAGTGCTATTGAGAGAGCTAGGTTGGAAACGGACCAAAGGCACCCAATGCACGGTTATTCCCCTGTGCCGCAAAGGTTAAAAAGCCGCAAGAGCTTCTACAAATGCGTAGCTCCGACTGAAGGTGAGGCATTCCAATTGCCTTCTCCGTTTGGTCCACTCTCGGAGACTCTCCCCCCTGGTTCGGAACTTCCGAGGACCCTTTGGAAGTCATTAAACAGGCTTCGAACCCAGGTTGGTCGAAGCAAACAAAATCGGTTAACCATGGTCCACCTAATAGTCGTGTCCTGCTTTCCCTGAGTCTTGCACGTCAGAGGAGCTCATGGAGGCCTCAGAAAGAGCAATCAGGGTGGCAGGATATTAGGCAACAAAAAATTAAAACTAGCCATTGACACGACAGAAGAAAAAGAAGAATATTATTAGCTTTCGGCCCCGAATCTCCGCCTGCGTTAACCGTTTTCCCCGTATAAATGAAGTATTTTCCCACGGTAAAAAGTAGCCCATATGTTACTCTCCAACCTTTCAACTTTTTCTATGCCGAAAATACAGACGATTTGTTGCTTAGCGTAGGGCGTGAAGGGAGGACAAACAAACAAACACACTTTCGCATTTATAATATTAATTATGGATTTATAAAAAGAGGTGATACTACGTAAGAGAGTTAAACTCTTTCAAATTACAACTAAACGTACATTACGTAGATATCAAAGGGTTCTATAAATGTAAAAAATGTGGTTAAATAGGCACATGCTAAAGATCTCTTGGACTGATAGAGTTACAAATGTGGAAGTGCTTAATAGAATGAAGAAGTAGATGGAGGTCTTAGAAAAATAGCTTACTTCGGGCATTTATATAAAAACAGAAAATACAATTTACTCAGATTAATATAAGAGGAACAACCTCCGACCGTGGTCAAGTGGTCAAAAGCTCGTCTGACGTTACGGAGGTTCCGGGTTCGAATCCCGGTTGGGATCCGTCGAACAAATATCATTTTGTGAGACTTTCCCCAGTTTGTGTAGGACATTGCAGGCTGAATCACTTGATTGTCCGAAAAGAAAGGTGATTCCGTGCTTTGAAAGGAACTTAAAGCCGTTGATGTCGGCTATGATCTACAGATATAGTCGTTACAGGAGTCAATCAGAAACCTTAGGTGGCTCAATAATTGACACCAGGGTTTGTGAGGTAGGTTAACCTGCCTGAAAAGCAAGAAATATTACAGGGAAAAAGAGACAGGGTAGAAGGAGGATCAATATAAAAGCATGGACTAAAATGAAGAACGCGGCCGCACTGGCGAGAGTGGCCCAGAGCAGAAGTAAAATATCAATGACTAGCGACCCGCCCCGGCTCCGCACGGGAAAATGGTTATTGTGGGTTATCCTTAAGCATATTATGCATGCATTATACATATAAACCTTCCTCTTGAATCACTCTATCTATTAAAAAAAAACCGCATCAAAATCCGTTGTATAGTTTTTAAGATTTAAGCATACATAGGGACATAGGGAGAGACATAGGGACAGGAAAAGTGACTTTGTTTTATACTATGTAGTGATAGTGATGATGGCGTGGCGGTCGCTGACGTCATAGCACCAGGGTAAGAAGAAGAATGTAAAAAACAGATGAAGTAATCGTGGATTATAATCTAAGGCAACGAAAAGAAAGTATAGAATGTATGTATGTGTATGTTATGTTTATCTAAGTATTTGCCAAAAAATATAATTATATAATGTAACCCAGATAAACCCGGCGACGACTCTGAGCAAAAATTATTGAGAGCGTGTCTTTAATTTATAATTATTATGTAACTAGCTGTCTGCCCGCGGCTACGCCCGCGTTGTTTTTCGACTTTTCCGTAGTAATTTTTAACTATCCCACGGGAACTTTTTAATTTTCCAGGATTAAAAGTATCTAAGATGTTGACTAGGGATGTTTAATTACCTCTAACCTTCATGCAAAATTTCATTCAAATCTGTCCAATAGTTGCGGAGATTAGCCCGTACAAACAGACAGAGAAACAAAGAAAAAAGGAAAATTATCTGGATATGTTCTATTTCACTTTTTACATCCTCCTGACTCCGATTTTACCTTTTTTTACTATGTACAGACATTTGACCTCTACAGTTTTATTATATAGATATAGTGTCAAAGTTCACAATATTATCTTGTAGCACTTACTAACCTCATATTAGTTTCTGTCTTAGTCACAAATATATTATAACACAGTGCTGTAGTATTGCAAAGATGTCAATCGTTCAAAAATTGTTTATTATTGCGTTATTCTGTGCTGTTGTTCCTACATGTAAGTACAATTTTATATTTACATGTTAATGAGAAAAGTAAAACAATTGAGATTTTTTGATTCAAGTATCACGTCCTGTTGTTTGTAAAACGAAATTCTAAAAGAATTATACCTTCCAGAATAAAAGTAATCAATTAAAAATATATTAATCTAGCTAAATTCCAATATTTTTAATCTCTTTAATCTAATTATTGAGTTGACGAACTAAATTCTACATAAGCAACAATAGTGTGACATTCACAACGATCAGATTTATTATCACTACATAGTATAAAATAAAGTCGCTTTCTCTGTCCCTATGTCCCTCCCTATGTCCCTTTGTATGCTTAAATCTTTAAAACTACGCAACGGATTTTGATGCGGTTTTTTTTAATAGATAGAGTGATTCAAGAGGAAGGTTTATATGTATAATAAATGCATAATATACTTAAGGATAACCCACAATAACCATTTTCCCGTGCGGAGCCGGGGCGGGTCGCTAGTTTTTCATATAGCACAGACATATAGCTTTGTGCCTAAGAGCGTTGTCGGTGGCCAAATAGCTAAAGCTGTTGATTTCCATTTGATGTTCACGGGTTCAAGCCTCGGCACTTACCAATGTGTTATCGATTTTCAAAATATTTGTACGTTGCTTGGACGTTCTTACGGTAAAGGAAAAGATCGTGAAGAAAACTGCATACTCCTGCGAAGTAACTCAAAGGTTGTGTATATAGTTGACCAACCGGCACTTGGCCAGCGTGGTCGACTACCTTTGATTTCAGGGTAGGTTTGAGCCTCTCAGTGGGTTATTTACGATAGCTTTGTGCCAGCGTCAAGTACAATGTTAAGGTCCGTACCTCAAAAACAAAAAAACAGATCATACTATTTTATGTCATACTATACTTACTACGCAATGTATTTTTGGGTGTGTGTGTGTATGTTTGTAACGAATAAACTCAAAAACTACTGAACCGATTTGAAAAATTATTTTTCCATTATAAAGCTACATTCGTCCTGAGTACTAGGCTACTTTCTCTCGCGGAAAATGCCTCATTACCCCGGGAAAAATGTTGACGCGGGCGGAGCCGCAACAGAAAGCTAGTTTTTCATAAATGCACTTTTCACAGTGACATTTAGTCATCAATGCTGCAAGAACGATGAACATGATAGTGAGATCATCACAGAGCCACAAATCTTCTACCCAGCCCCCGGAACCTCCGTTCACCTACCATGTGACCTGGAGCCTGATGGTAAGAAATAAAAGTTAACTTTTTCTTTTATTATTATAGACATTGCCTTGAATTTTCTTTATTTTAAAGAACTGCGCTTAAAAAAGCATCTGTCATTTTGATTTAAATCCTTTCTCAAGCTGCCACTGCATTGTAAATGTAAATCACTTGATTATCCCCAGTTTCATTATCTTCAAAAAATATAATATATTTAAGACTAAATTGCTTTTATTATTAAGGGGCCTACAGGTGCTAAAATTATAAAAAATTATAACTCGAAAAATAATCAATATTAAAAAAAAATATAATAATAATAATATTTAATCTAGAACGGCAGGGATCGAGAATAAAAAATAATACCTACATATTATGTTATTTGTTTTAGGAAAAAAATAACAATACAAATACAAATATTCTTTATTGCACATTAAAAAAAAATACATTCAAAAACAACCCGAACATAAATTTGCGGCACTTTAAGAGATTTCTTCCAGGCAACCTTTAGGCGAGAGTAGAAACGTTCAAAGGAAAAGAATATCAATATTTTTCTACACACACCACAACATTCAACCGATTCTTGTGAAATTACGAGGTTTACAGTAAGAGAGACACTGTTAAAAAATTAAGCTGAATGATTTAATCAGTTGTGAAAAAAAAAAAGAAAAACGGAATCAGAATCAGAACGACGACTACAAATGACGTTTTAGCAATATTGTCTTAAGGCTATAAAGCAATAATCTTTGCTTTTCTTTGCAGACGAAACTGCTCAGGTGACTTGGTCTAAGGGAGACTTTGAGACGTTAATGGTCAACAAAATTAAAAAGTTCGGTGATAAATATACAAGTGGCACGTACGAAGTGTAAGTATTGTTTAAATATTATATTTAGGGTTCCATACCACCTCAAAAACGAAAAACAGAACCCTTGTAGGATCACTCCTGCGTCTGTCCGTCCCAGACTCAGCGCCTATTTCCGCCGCATTCAGGGGTAGTTTCAAGTTTGTCGCGACCAAGTGTTGGAATGATCTGCCACCACCCATTCGGAATCTGAAAACAGCAAACACTTTTAAAAAATATTTCAAAACACATATACTTAAGACTCAGAAAGCAATAAATGAACTACAATATAGGGTTTATTAATTATAAAATTACGTAGCTTGAGTGTACTCGTATCTTCACAAGGTTTTAGTAAATGTTTTATGTACCTTAAAAGTTGTAGACTACAGGCACGGTGGGACAAACCACCCCATACTATATTTACAATACTCGTCGAATACCCAATCGGGCGGTGGAATCACGCGCGGCGGGATCCCTAAAAGGGGATTAGATTTTACAAACCATAAAAATAAGGCTCTGGCCTCTTGATATTTATATTTTTTTCTATTTATACTCTAAGATTTATAAGTTTTAACTTACCTTTTCTTCTTCACTTATTTCTTCCTGTGTACACACACACTAATTGTGCGAAATAGCTAGTTATATTTGTAGTTTGTAGTTAAAATGTATAGTGGGAAATTGAGATTGCGTTGTTAAATGCGTTCGTCTGGCTCTGACTGAGACCGCGCGGTGAATGAATGCAGGGCGTCGTCATTTACCAGATTCGCTGTGATAACACGTACACCTACCTACGTGCGCGCACGTTGCGTACTACGACACACACTTCACTTTTTATTAATGTTTAGTTGTATTTTATGTACATATTATGTAAGTATATTTCTATTTAGTGTAATTAATTATGTGGAGTATAGAATTTATAATTATATATTTATATTCACTGTGTAACGTTGTGGCCGTCCGTGACGCGACCAATAGGACCCACGGAAGACCAGCGCCGTAGCCCAGCCGGGCTGCAGCTTTTGCTGAGTGGGGGCCTTTTTGTGTGGGTGTCGCAACACAGGGAAATGTTTGCACGTAGTTTTATGCTTAGGTTCTAGGGTGTAAATTTTATAATGTAGTTTTCTTTTCTTTTTGCAGTTTTCTTTTCTTTTTGTCGAATTTTCTTTTTGTCGAATTTTGTATTCTGTGTTGTGATGTCCAGCAAATAAACGTATATTATTATTATTATTATTATTATTTCTTCCGAAACTACTGCACCGATCGAGTTGAAATTTGAACCTTAATGACATTGCTTAAATAATGATTTTGAAACATAGAGGCCTCTTTTGGATGATAAATTAGCTTTGAAGATAGATGGCTTTGAAGATAGATCTTTACCTAAAGTTTATAGGAAAACCTATAAAGAGTCTGTGGTATTTAAATTAATAGGGCATTTGGCAATACTTGCGCGTGCATACACTGCGCGTCATAAAAGTTTTTTTTGTGATATATTGGTAAAGAACTATGTTCAGTACTTTTTTCAAAATATTAGGTCCAGTAATTCCGGAGATAAGGTGAGGGAATGGTCAATGTTCGCTTATTATCATAAATAACTTCAAAGTTATAAGTCGTCAAATAATAATAAAACATATTTGAGATCGTTATAAGAAGTCATTACATTTGATATGTCACACAAAGTATATTTTTAATTTTTTTAAAGCCTTATTTGTCATACAAATGTGGCCTCCATGTTTCAAATTAACTATTTAATGTCATACGTCCGTCATTGGGTCACGGATTTACATACGTGTACCAAAATTTAACTCGATCAGTCCAGTTGTTTCGGCTGATGATGAAGAACTTTGTTTGTACCTAGAATCCTTTCCAGGTGAGTTCATCTCGCACTTGACCGGTTTTTTATAAGTAGTACCAATTTATATACTTTAGTTTTACATTGTTTTTTTTTTCAGCTAACATTTTAATGTTTTTTTTTCTTTAAGGTTTTAATGAATTATTTCAGTTTGGCTATTTTTAACTGGAAGTCCACATGGCAACATAAAAATAAATTATGTCATCTACATTGCCCAAGAAAGTTGTTAATTATTATAGTCTTCACCAAGTTTGTTTTTTCCAGTAATGGAACGACACTGATTGTCAACAACGTCAACATAGAGTTAACTGGTCGGTATACCTGCGAAATAGTTCTACTGAAGACATCCAACGTTACTCACACGGTCATACTAACGTACGCCAGAAGTAAGTACTGAAAAATGCGGTTTTTTTAATAGATAGAGTGATTCAAGAGGAATGTTTATATTATGTATAATCATGCATGATATACTTAAGGAAAACCCACAATAATAATAATAATAATTATTTATTTTTAAAAACAATTACAAGCCAAAATGATTACAGTGAGATACGGTAAGAGGTACATTGATTTACTTATATTATGCTTATGGCTAGTGGTAGTTCCAACAAAAGGAAATAGCTGACATTTAAAAAAGGAAGATCCTGTGCTATAAATGTCAGATAACCATTTCCTCGTGCTTATCCGGGGCGGGTCGCTAGTATGTAATAATAATAATGATTGTTCATAACAGATAAACAGGATGTACGCGGTGAAGAAGAAGGACCAGGTTGCCCGATCAAAACGCAGCAGCAAACTCTCCGCTCAACCATCGGATCTACCGTCAGGTTGCCGTGTAAACTTCAGTCTGCATGCAATGGTAGGTGAATATTTTTTTTAGATAAGTTATGTCAAGCATAAAATATCGGCGAACGTTAGTGGCCAAGTGGCTGGAGCTGTTGACTTTCATACGAAAGTTAGCAGGTTGAAGCCGCGACACGTATCAATGTGTTTTCGATTTTCAAATTCATATACGTTTATTCGTACACACTGCGTGGTCGACTTAGGTCGCTTAATTCACCCTGATTTCAAGTTAGGCGTGAGCTCCTCTATTGGCGGATTTTTTATTTCAACTTTGACCAGCGACGATGACATTCGTTAATACGAGTATGGCTCTGAATAACGAATATACGAAGCGCATCTTTCCAACCTCTCTGGAGTAATGTGTGGTTATTGATTTGTTACTTTCTTTCTTGTTTTATTTACCTTGTAATTTCGAACACAACTTTTATTGTTTGCGAATAAATGAAAAAAATATATATTATAGGTATACAAAATTACTAAAACCGCAAGTACTTTTTTAAGCCTCATTTACATTTAGACAACAACGTGCGATAGTATCACATGCCACTTACACTGATGAACAAATATTACAGTAGGAGGATCTGAAAATTATCTAGTAGCGTAATACTAGTACGAGATTTCGTTTACCACAAGTGTGTAGGATGCGACTCTGTCGCGCGTTGTTACTTCGGTGTAAATGAGGAATCCAAAACCGAACTCCGAAAAGAATCTACTCCGACAAGACACTACTCCGACAAAACATAAAACCTAACCTAACCTACCAAACTTGTCGGAGTAGTGTCTTGTCGGAGTAGAGTCTTGTCAGAGTTCGGTCCTTAAACAATACAATACAATACAAATATTCTTTATTGACACCAAAAGAGAACACATACATAGAACCAACCGTGAATGAGACTTGATAAGACTTGATAACTTGATTGAAAAATGATAGCAGAATAACCATTGATAATCTTTATTTGCTTAAAAATTTACCTACATGACTATAGTACGTTTCCTATTTTAATCATCCTTTCAAACAACTTTTAATTTTCAGAATGTGGAGCTGTAGTTTCTTGGATTAAGTCCAATACAGAAACTTTGATTTCAGACGGAAATAAGGTTTTTAGTGACAAATATGGAGTCAATAAGTTTAATCTGTAAGTGTTTTTTTACCTTTCTACACTCTGTTTGCTGTGAATCTCTATAAATGTTCTGTTTTTAATCCCCGACGGAAAAGAGGGGTATTATAAGTTTTTTCGTATGTGTCTGTCTGTCTGTCTGTAGCATCATAGCTCCTAAACGGATGCGCCGATTTAGATCTAGTTTTTTTGTTTGCGAGGTGGCACAAACGAGAGTGTTCTTAGCTATGATCCAAAAAAGAATACTTCAGCCATTTGAAGATCATCAGCACTTTTCTAGTTGTTTAAAGGATATAAGTAACGGTTTTGTGGCGGGGGTTACTTTAATTTTTAATTTAATTTTGTAGAAGAAAAATTCGTCCTAATTTTAAATTGATTTGGCCTTAAATTATATATGTTTGTATATCAATTGTCTGAGACCCATAGTGAGTTGTCCCCATTATATTTAAGCGTAATATTAAAATTTTGCCTCAAATATTACAATGAGTTTGAATAATGACTCTTTTTTAATTCTTTTCAGTGAAAAACATTCCTATGACCTGATCATTAGGGATGCGCAGCCGGAAGATGCATGTCAGTATACCTGCCAAGTAAATTACCCAAAGATTATGAGAGTAACTCACGCTATAGTGTCTATATCATCGACGCCAAACTAAAGTAAGTTATTGTAATGTGACGTTCCACGGGCAAAGGGACCTTATGGTCGGTATTGAGTTATGCATATCCCTGTAATCTGCAACTCATCACTACATAGTATAAAATAAAGTCGCTTTCTCTGTCCCTATGTCCCTATGTCCCTATGTCCCTATGTCCCTATGTCTAAGTATAGTACATATTTACTTTAAAACTTGCTAGCATGTATTAGATATACAGAATTATAATAAATAAATAAGTTTGTCTTCACTGTCGTTTAAATTTTTATACATTTTTTTTGTACTTTTTCACCCAGACACAAAATTAAAACACCTAAAACATATTATGTCAAGTATTTATTTAGTTTTAAGTAAAATAAAAGTGTGAGTTAAGTTAAAAGTTAATTAAAATCCTTTGAAACGTTTGAAACAGTCACTTTTCATAACTGCCCCTACATGATTAAAGTGACAAGATTCTACAAGTCACCATGAGAAGCAGACAATGTGGAACCTTGTAAATGCAAACACATGCTTTTATGTTTATGTACCCGACATACTTAATTAAGAAGTCTCGCGCAAAAATCTTTAGTCGATTCATTAAAAAAAATTTATACCTATTACCTAACCGTTTTTCTTTCAGATATTATGGATCTCTTCACAACACACACAACATCTCTTGCAAATATTTAACCTAAAGTAATTTTAATTATACTACAATGTTTGTATTTTCATTTCGTTTACCTACTTTATTAAAATATTGTATTGAGAGTTTGAATTTCATTTCTTACCTAAATATAAAGGTTTCTTATAAGAGTATGGACATTTAAGTCTCAGGTCGAGTTTAACCACTTCCTAATTGGTCCATTTTCAAAAACGACCACTTCCTAGTACGACCATTCCTACATCGTCTTTTTTCCAAAATGTACCCTAGTATAAAGTTCATAGCTCGTTCACTTCCTTAAGTGTGAAAGAAAATGTCTTGAGGAAAACCACACTCACCTGAAAAGAAATTCAAAGCTTGTGTGTGAAGTTGATCAAACCGCACTGGGTCATCTTGATCGACTAAACCCTGTTCTATCTTGAATTAAGGTAAGGCTAAAGCCCCTTATTGAGGACTTCAGCTGATAACAGATATCATCTTCTCACAAATCACACTCATATTTTAAAAGGCGAAAGTTGTGTGAGTGTGTATGTTTGTTACTTCTTCATGTCTAAACGGCTAGAGCGATTTTAATAAAATTTGGTACGGAGTTAGCTGACAACCTGGATTTACACATAGGCTACGTTTTACTGCGGGAAAATACATTCTTCTCACGGGAAAACCTTTTAATGCGGGCGGAGCCGCGGTGCGGAAAGTTAGTAAAAATTATTATAAATCTGAAAACGCCTGCAGCTTTTTTGTTAGCACTAAAATGTTATCCCGTTTTGACGATTTAACTGCTAGACTTTGGATGAAGAACATGAAAATATGTAAGTTAAAAAAGTAAAAGAAAATTGTGAATTATGTACCATAAACATGTAACTTAGAAACTATTTTAAGTGCGGGAAAATTCATTAGTACTACAAATATTTACGCAAGTTCAAGTGGCTAGCGCAGCGCCGTTGACTTACATTCGGAAGTTCGCGGGTTCATACCTCTTTTTTTTAATTGACCTATGCTTTTGTCGAAAAAGTACGACGAATCAAGCTTCACCGGACATGTGGGAGAGTTGTTTGAAAAACAGCTTAAATCTTTTCTTATTGACAAATGTTATTATAATCTCACAGAATCCTTTAATGATGATATTGTGTAATAATTAAATTAACTGTATTATTTCTTTCTTTCTAGTTAATTATAACTTATTATTAATTTGTAATAATTTTAAATGCGCTCTCTCGCAATATTGCTGTGCCCTTTCAGGGCGTCACTCGAGTCTGTAACTAATTGTAAGATCTGTCTATTGTACCCATTGTTGACTTGCAGTAAACTAGTTTGAGTTTGAGTTTTACTAATTCAAGTCTCTCGTCACATGCTTTCGATTTTTTAATTCATACGGTGAAGGAAAACATCAGGAGGAAACCTGCACACACCTGCAAAGTAATTCAAAGCTTGTGTGTAAAGTCCACTAATCCGCACTGGGCGAGCGTGGACGACTAAGGCCTGTTCACCCTGATTTCAGGCTAGGTTTGAATCCCTCGGTGGAGACGTATATGAGCTGTTAATAATGATATTCGCAAGTGTAAACGCAAGGCGAAAAACTAAATAATAAATTAAATATTTTACGGACTGCTGGTCAAAATGTTGGGACCTAAATAATTACCTATTTATCATACGGCTATCCGGTACATCCAGCGGGACGGTTCCGGGTTTGAATCCCGGTGGGGAACTTGTCGAATAAATATCACTTTGTGAGACTTTCCCCAGTTTGGTTAGGACGTCGCAGGCTGTATCACCTGATTGTTCGAAAAGAAAGATGATTCCGTGCTTCGGAAGGCACGGCATGCCGTTGGTGCCAGCTGTGATTTACATATAAAGTTACAGGAGCCATGTCAGAAACCTTAGGCGGCTCAATAATTGACACCAGGGTTTGTGAGGTAGGTTAACCTCGAAATCCACACAAAAAACAAGCAAGCAATCTGGACCACTATAAACACGTTGCTACAGCTTACAAACGCTGCCACTCATCTGTATGGTTTCAACACCAAAAAGCATTTTTTATGTCAACTTCTTAAAACGACAAAATTTAATTTAAATTACTGTAGTTCATTATTTGTGATAAGAAAAAACAAGGAAAAGTACACTTTTTGATATACTTGGGTTCCGCACATTAAACTTTCCGAGATCTTTGGGAATTTTGTATGCATCTTTTATAATGTTTTGAACCAATACATTATCTTGGGCTTACCCAGAGCTTACTTCTTTCTTAGGGTTCGGCCACTAAAATGTAATATTTAATATTTTTTTTAGATAGGTATTAATATGGGATAATATGAAGTCAGTTTTAAGTTTTAGGTAAAAAGATTTGATATTAAATAACAAACTTAAAATCCAAAAAGAGTTCTTGCACAGTATAAATATAGTATGTACTACGTGTTCTTGATTCCAAATTTAACGTTAACACTATAAATAAATATAAATATGTCAAGACATCTCATCTGGACCTAAATTAGGCAGAACCCGTACTCGTACTATTGGGTGTTAGACAGCACATTTCACATTCAAAAAAAGATGATACAAACTTACATTTCGTCCCCGGCTGAGAAAACCTCGTAAAGGACAGCTTTTGTAAAATTCATTATTTTACAAATTTTAATTCAAAAAAATGCGCAGTATTTGCACTATAATAATTTACGCATTTGTTTTAAAGCTATAAAGATAATCATATAAGTAACTAAAAAACTACAGAATTATTATTTACCTATCATACTTTTTTTTCAGTACGTAGTTTTTTGTGTCTCCTGTAAAAGATTTTTTGAAAGCATTCAAGAGGTTTTCTCAGCCGGGTGACGATTTATATGTTTTTTTTTTTTTTAATTGACCTATGCTTGAGTCGAAAAGGTACGACGGATCAAGCTTCATGTGCTGTATATCCGTACCAAAGACTCTGATGTACAATAACAGATGAAGTTACCATGGATTAAAATCTGAGGAAACAAATAAGAACGAATTAATTTATCTTAGTATTTGTAAAAATAGAATTAATATTGTAACCTAGATAACCCTAGCGATGATACTGGGTAAAATTTATTGTTCGCAACAGTGTCAAAGGTTAGCAATATTATCATATAAAGATGAACACTTACCGCGCACAATTTAGTAATTATCCAGTCACAAACAATTACAAACATAGTGCAGTAATTGTCAGAGTATTGTAAAGATGTTTCTCGTTCAAAAACTATGTATTTTTATTTTTATTTGTGCATTTCTCCCTTTATGTAAGTACATTTTTTTATTTACCCCTGCATAAAATAGTACGAATAATATTTTTATTTATGTGTTGGCAATACCGTACTCTTTTCTATCCTTTTTTATATTTCAAACTTCAAACCATACAAGAAGCAATTTGAGTCAGTCATAAGTTTTCAACAGAAAGTTAACACTCAATATTTTAATAGACAATTTTTTAAGTTAGGTATTTTTATTTTAGTAGCGTCCATAACATAGTGTTCCAATTAGACACGTCCTATGGCTTGTTTTACGAATATACTACAAGATTTTTTAATGTATTTTCGGTATAAATATATTTTTTTTAATTGACCTATGCTTGAGTCGAAAAGGTACGACGGATCAAGCTTCACCGGACTTGAATAATTTTAATACATAACTGCAAATTCGCATCGCATCGCAACTGTAACAAACTATTCACATGTCAAAATTCATTTAGGTTGGTTCAGAATTTTAGTTTATTTCAGTAACAAACATTCAAACATATGTTTGTAAATAAATTCATTTTTTATTTGAACCTATGGACCTAAAGACCTGATTGGTTATATTATATAGTTCAGTTTTTCTACTTTGACTGATTGCCTTCCACTAATTGTATATTTCGTTTGCACTCTTTGTTACATTAATAAAATAGTATAAAATAATAATTTATAATATTGTAAAATATTTTGAAAAGATGCAACGCCTGTGGAGATTCTTCCGGCGAGTTCTTCTCCACAGAAGACAGCCAAAATGTGAACTCGCCTCGACGTCGAAAAGTGATTTGTAAAATCTTACTTCGAATAAAAAAACTTTTTGACTTTTTTGACTTTTTATTAATTGTTATTATGTTACAAGGTCTATGTTTGAACCAGAAGTATGACATTTATAATAATACTAGCTGTCCGCCCACGGCTACGCCCGCGTTCCTTTTTTTTTTTTTTGGGGATGAAAAATAGATGTTGGCCGATTCTCAGATCTACTGAATACGCTCACAAAATTTCATGAGAATCGGTCTAGCCGTTTCGGAGGAGTATGGAATCGAACACTGTGACACGAGAATTTTATATATAAGATATTTTTTGTATTTGCACAATCCACAGTGAGAAGTCAGCAGTGTTGCCAGGACGCTGACGACGATTGCGAGATCGTCACGCCTCCACAAGTCTTCAATCCAGCCCCCGGAACCTCCGTTCGGTTGCCATGCAACCTGGAACCTGATGGTAAAAAACACAAGCTAACTTTATAAGCTTTTTAAAATTTTACGAGATTCGTTTGCAAATATAAAGAAACGCGCTCTTGCTGAGCACAATTTTACCTTTTTTTAATACTTTCTACACAATAAAATAGAGCAGATCGGGCAAGTTTGATAACTAAATTCTGGTCGTTTTTAGAAAAATCTAAATGCGTGCCTCTGTAGTGTGTGTGTTCCTATAGCCGTGGCGGCTTGACTTTCTTGATAAAGACCTAATTAAGGATGACTAACCCATAAAATGACGTCCCGCGAAGTTGACCTACTTACTAGATGACTAACCCAGAAAATGACGTCCTGCGAAGTTGACCTACTTAGAAGATGACCAGCCTAGAAAATGACGTTCCTCGAAGTTGACCTACCTAGAATATGACTAACCTAGAAAATGACGTACAAAGAATATGACGTGCTCTAAATTGACTATCTGAGAAATTGACCAAGCTCGCCTAAAGGACTATTTTGGTACAGAAGCCAGCACATGCGGTTAGATATTCTCACTACGAAATTTACCCCTACCGCTACGGAATATGGGCGCTTTCAAGGACACCATGTCCAACTGCATGTGCTGGCTACTGTACATCGAAACAAATAATAAAACCTTCGTTTTACTTCGCAGACAAAAATGCTGAAATTGTTTGGGCTAAGGCGGACATAGAGACGTTAATGGTGGGCAAAATTAAAATGTTCGGTAATAAATACAAGGCAAATAAGTTCGATATGTAAGTATTTTTCAGTTTTGCATTTATTTAAATGGTTTTTAATGTGTTCTAGCTTACATCATCGTTTTTATTCAAACACAAATACACAGGTTTAACTTTTACTATACATATTTTTACTGATAATATTTACTCATATAATATATAGCTCGGCTCAAATTAACGGGCTGTTGCATAAAGTACAGAAATAGCTAATATTTTTCTTTACAGTGATTGAATAATATTCAAATAATAATAATATTATGACATTCGAATGTAGAGTTGGGATCCCAACTCTACGGGTCTCATATTTGGTCAATAGAGTCCTTACAAGCAACTTTTTTACCACTTATTAAGCTTAACGGGTATTATTGAAACACCCTGTAGATAGATATGTCATTATAAAACCTAAAAATGAATTGACAATTTTTATCTCTGATTTAAATGTCGTCTACACTACGGAATAATGAACCTAAAGAGAGATAATAGCCCCCGGAACATGCAGTGCTATGACAAAAGTTTGTCGCACATTTACTGTCAAAAAACCCGCCATATTGAAATATCCTCCAATAGGATAAGAGAATACGCACGACAAAATTATGTCTGTCACGCGTGGACCGGGCATGTTAGAGGGGCGTATTCTCTTATCCTATTGGAGGATATTTCAATAAGTGGGTTTCTCGCGCGACAAACTTTTGTCATAGCACTGCATGTTACGGGGGCTGGTCTACTGTGCAGGTTTTTTGTCGCTCTTGTACTCTTCACTGAATCAGTTCTTTTTTCCAGTGAAAGATCATCACACGATCTAATCGTCAACCATGTGAACACCGAGGATTCTGGTCAGTATACCTGTCAAGTGGTTGTGCCGAAGACTTACAACGTTACTCACACAGTCATACTGACGCACGCCAGAAGTAAGTTCTAAAATACAGAAATAAAGACTGACCAAAAAATAAATAACCTGTTCTGTGGGTGCCACAATATGTATATTTTTACGACTATGGCAACAATTTCCCTTATAAAATTAGTTCCATTAAAATTACGCAATTTGACGAAGTTTTTTATTTCTCTGGTCGGGCTTTACTTCATAGATTTATTCGGCATGTATTTAAATCGATATCATAAAATACCAAAATGCACATAAAAAAAATGGTTTGCACTCTAAACCTAAACCTAATCAATGTTTAGTGTGCAATCCAGTTATTTTGGTGAGCATTTAGTATTTTTTTGAGTGGAGGTTTAATATTTCCCGATTTATTCACTTAAAGACCCCCCACACTAACGTTTTTCAAGCATCGGCGTCGCGCCAGCGCTGACCGTCCATTTAGTTATAGGCAGCGAGGCGAGTGAAACAAAATAATGTTGAGTATCGACGCTGTGTTGGCGCTGGTACAATAACGACGCTCGAAAGATGCTAGTGTGGGGGGTCTTATCACAAGAAACACACACATAAACGTCAAAACAATACTTCAAGAGACCCTTGCTAGCATATCAGTGTCGGATTTTTTTTATTTTTTTATTTGACCTATGCTTGTGTCGAAAAGGTACGCCCCATCAAGCTTCACCGGACTTGAAATCAGAGTCAAAATTGTGGAGCAGCCTAGTGTAAACTTCGTTAAATAAAAAAAGAATTTTAAAATTCGGTTTTTAATTGGAGAAGATATATTATAACAATGCCACAAAAAAGAAACCAACAGAGGACCTCAACCATTTTGAAGTCGGTTATTAATTACCTCAAAGCTCTTTAACCAGTTCTATTTCACGTTGTACAATAATAATTTAATAATTACTAATGTAATAATAATAATAATAATTGTTTATAACAGAAAAATACGAGGAACCCGCCGAGGTCGAGGAAGAAGGAACTGACTGCCCGATCAAAACGCAGCCGCAAACATTCCACTCAACCGTTGGATCTACTGTCACTTTGCCGTGTAGACTGCAGACTGCTGGCAATGGTGGGCGAATGCATTTTTTTAGACTACTTATTACTAGTAGTGTTGCTCAATAATCGATTATCGATTAATCGATACCCTTGACCAGAAATAATCGACGGTATCGATTATTAATCGATACTATCGATACTATCGATTATATCGGAAAAATCGATACCAATTATTAGACAATATAATCGATTATAATCGATTAATCGATTATAATCGACCAATTACGCGATACAATCGATTATATCGATTAATCGGTGGGGGAAATTCAAGCAATACTATCGATATAATCGATTCTATCGCTGTAATCGATAGTATTGGTGTATCGATTTCTTTGATATGATAGTAAGTATATTGTGTCCTAGTGGCAGTGGGCTGTGCGCATTGCGCGTAGAACCGATGGCCGTTGGGGCAAAAAGGTTCTCGAATGGCGACCGCGCGCCGGAAGACGACGTAGCGTGGACAGGACAAGGTGGACCGACGATCTGGTGAGGGTCGCGGGAGGCCGCTAGATGTGGGCTGCGCAAGACCGATCGTCGTGGAGATCTTTGGGGGAGGCCTTTGTCCAGCAGTGGGCGTCTTTCGGCTGAAATGATGATGATGTGTTCTAATGCCGCAAAACCGGACAATGTTGCCCATGTAGCATGCGACAACTGTTGCATGTTGTTGCTCCGGCGTAAATTATGCTGAAAATCATGTTTTGCTTTGGAAAAGTACGCGTTGAGATTATCGAAATCTGGGGTCCCCAGTGGACTCCGAATGACTCCGATGTCGAATCTGACATCAGAATTGCAAAAAATGACCGCCATTTTGAACTTTTTTGTTTCTGGTCCGATTGCTTCCAAAATCGATATCTGGGGTCCCCAGTGGACTCCGATGTCGAATCTGACATCAGAATTGCAAAAAATGGCCGCCATTTTGAACTTTTTTGTTTCTGGTCCGAATGCATCCAAAATCGATATCTGGGGTCCCCAGAGGACTCCGATGTCGAATCTGACATCAGAATTGCAAAAAATGACCGCCATTTTGATTTTTTTTGTTTCTGATCCGATTGCTTCCAAAATCGATATCTGGGGTCCCCAGTGGACTCCGATGTCGAATCTGACATCAGAATTT